>CM042169.1:70522396-70552707 GCA_023376005.1 Doryteuthis pealeii
AGGTGATAAGGAGGAAGGGTTTGAAAGAAAACGGAAAAGATGGGGCAATCTAACGTATGGGCCTTTGAAAGAATTGAAAAGTGTGGAATATGAGGGTTAAGTATATACCAATTGTGTTGATGCAGCTAGGAACACCCAAAGTTAGGTGAACAAAGAAGGATGGGGAACTTGGAAATAATAATTAATACAAAAAATCTTCGGCATGAAATAAAACAGGATTGGCAGTAACACGTCAAAAAAGACAGCCAGAGGGCCAAGACAACAACCAACCAACCAGCCACCAAGTCGACGACATAATATCAATAACATTAAATTAGTCGCAAGATCAATGAAGGATTTTATGAAGAAACACTTAATGCTTGAAGTATTCTTGATTATGTTTTGTATATTAATAATTTTAAGAAATGAATTCTCTTCGGTGAATTAAGTCGCGGCGCATAGGTAATAGAAGCAGATAGTTTGTTTTTGTCTGTAGAGCTTTAATTATTGTGCGATAAATGAAATAGATAATTTTGCAACAAGGAGAATTAATTCAGTTGATATACTAGGATAGAAGTAGCAGACTCGAGAAGGTAGAGCGGGAACGCGAGTTGATGGTATGCGAAGCCATGGTAGCACATCGCATGAGATAGAGGCAGCAGTAGAGTATAGCATATGATACTATAGAAGAAGTAGTAGTGACGACGGAGATGACACCGAGAGAAGTGTGTTGTATGTGTATAGATGAAATTGAAATGTGAGATGCGACGAAGAGAAACGTGAGATGGTGATTGTGTCGGCAAAAGGAGAAAAGAGTGGAATAAACGGGCGGGGAAAGGAAAAAGGAGCGGGAAGAAAGAATAGGATAAGGCACAAGAAGGAGTGAAGGTGAGGATTTCAAGTGACAAAGCAGATGGAATGATAAAGTGGGGATTTCGAAAGGAGAAAAAGAAAAGAAGAGCAAAAAAGATTAGGATAGGACAGGAGAAATAAGTGTTTAAAAATGAAAGAAGGCAATTGAAATGGAAGATGAATTGACAAAGAGATTGATGAAAGTGGGATAAGGAGAAAGCAGAAAAGAAGAAAAATCAGATGGATAAGAGAAAAATAGTTAAGGTAAGAATATGAATCTATAAGTATTTACTACGAGTATCAACATGTTACACTCGAGGAATACAGGAAGAAAAAGCTAGTAAAAATAGTGAAGATTAGAGAATAAATCGAGTCTACAAAGAGAGAGATGAGAGTGAAGACGATGGAAGTACAAAAGAGATGAAATAAAGTGGAACGGTGAAATAGCAGAGAACAAGAATAAGAGTGAAACATATATGAAGTTGAAGAATAAATAGTTGAAGAAGAGGGAATGAAATCGAAAGATGAATACAAGAGTTGAATGAAAGTGGGAAGAAAAAAAGAAGAAAAGAAGAATAATGAGAAGAAAAAAGAATGTAGAGAAGAAAAATGAGGAAAGAGTATGAAATGAAGGGTAACGTAAAGGAGGGGGAAATGAGAGTGAAAAAAATGAAAGATATTGAGAAGACAAGAGAAGAAGAAGACTTATGGATACGAAGAAGGAAAAACTAGGACAGACGATGAAAAAAAGGGTAACATAAATAAAGAAAATGAGAGTGGAAAATGAAAGATACTGAAAAGACAGAAAAAGAAGGAGGAAAAAGATATGTGAGAGAGATTCTAGGTAAGACTATGAAAGGATGCTTATATTGAGGTCTTACCATTAAAGAATAAGGGGAGAAATTAGGAGATCGAAAAGGGTATAGCAATAAAAATATATATATATGAAAACGAAAATGTAGGAACGATTATAAAAGGAAGGGTTACGTAAGGGGTAAAAATGAGAGTGAAAAAAATGAGAGATACTGGGAAGGCAAAAAAAGAAGAAGAAAAAAATTCTCATATCAAATACATGAATAAGAAAAACTAGAAAATACTAAAAAAGAAAGGCTTGCTTATAGAAAGAAAATATAAGAAAAAGATTATAGATGCTGGAATGACAAGGAAAGAAGTAGAAAAAAGATATGAATGAGACATACTAGGAAAGATGAGAGATACTGGGAAGGCAGAAAAAGAAGAAGAAAAAATGCTTATATGAAATATATGAAGAAGAAAAACTCAAAAATACTAAAATATAAAGGTTTACTTATAGAAAGAAAATAAGAGTTAAAAAATCATAGATGCTGGAATGACAAGGAAAGAAGTCGAAAAAAGATATGAATGAGACATAATAAGAAAAACTATGAAAGGATGCTTATAAATAAAAAAAATAAATATATGAAAAGAAAAAGTAGAAAATACTGTGAAAGAAAGGTTTACATAAATAGAGAAAATAAGAGTGAAAAAATGAGATATACTGGGAAGGTAAGTAAAGAAGAAGAAAAAGAAGGCAAAAAAAGAAAAAAATGCTTATATCAAATATATGAAGAAGAAAACTCAAAAATACTATAAAAGAAAGTTTTACATAAAGAAAGAAAATAGGAGTTGAAAAATATAGATGCTGGAACGACAAGGTAAGAAGTAGAAAAAAGATATGAATGAGACATACTACGAAAGACTATGAAAGGATGCTTATATTGGGGTCTTAAAATTAAAGAGTAACGAAAGAAAATATGAAATCGAGAAAGTAGATTGCAATAAGAAAAATAAATATACGAAAAGAAAAAGTAGAAAATCATGTGAAAGATTTACATAAAGAAAGAAAATAAGAGTGAAAAAATGAGATATACTGGGAAGGTAAGAAAAGAAGAAGATAAATATGTTCATATCAAATGTATAAAGAAGAACAACTAGGAAATACTATAAACGAAAGATTTACTTTTTAGAAAGAAAATAAAAGTAAATAAACATTAGATCCTGTAATGATAAGGAAGAAGAAAAATATATGAACGAGACATACTAGGAAAGACTATGAAAGAATGATTATATTGAGCTCTCAACATAGGATTAAATAACTGGGCCCATAACCTGTAAAGTTTTTAAATGCCATCCTTGGCCAGTTGAAAAGGGCTTAAAGAAAGTCCTATGTTATGGGATCCTTGGGTAAGCGTATAAGTACTATCCCACGTATTGGTAAATGACCAGTGATTTAATCCTATGTCCGTCGTCCATGAATGTTACAGTAATTATGACCAGTAGGGTCGGTTTAAGTATTGTATCAATCTCAGAGTACTGCCAGTGATTGGCCAAGAGTTAGATCATATGATTCCGGCCTAGTTTATAAGTAGGAGCGTGCATTTAACACACACCTTATATATTAAAATTCTCAAAAAAGAGTAAGGGGAGAAAATAGGGGATCGAGAAAGGGAATATGAAAATGAAAAACTAGGAAATACTATGAAAGGAAGGGCAACATATAGAAGAAAAAAGAGTGAAATAGAAACTGTTAAGGTGGAAAAAGAAGAGGAAAAATGCTCATATCTATAGAATACAAATTCTATATTTGAGACCCAAATAAGGTAAAACACATTTCTTTTCCTAAACTTGGGGGAAATAGATTAAAACGCACACACGAGCACATTTCTTTTCCCAAACTTAAGGAAAAGAAATTAAAAAGAAACACACAACACAGTCCTTTTCCTAAACTTAAGCAAAATACATTAAAATAAATATCTACACAAAAGTCAAAGTTTGATTGGACAAATCGGTGTGTGTACAACTACGTACGCGCGTTAGCGCTAAAAATCAATTACTTTTTGATCCACCTGGTAATTATAAAAGACAGAGAAGAAATTTAAAAAATTACACAGAATTAATCTCGCTGTCAGACAGTTACCATCTCCACACCAGATAGAACACACAGAATTCATCTCGCCGTCAGATAGGACACACGCCCGGACAACAGCAAACAAACAGATATCTGCGGGGACGATTCACCAACATCAAGACAAACACGACACCCTTCTAAGTCATAGCTAACAACTAGAATTTACCATTCACTCGTACCACCTCGGTAAACATCAGGAATCAATTTCAGCAGGTCGTATCTACAAACTTAATTTTCATTTCTGGTCCACGTCTATTTAAATTTTGATGACTACATACATTTTACATTTCACATCACACATATTCTTAGCAAACTTTTCCACATAATATGCACCTTTTATTTCTTTTGAACATTCACATTTTGTTGATTATTGCAAATTTATTTGTTACCATATAATTATATACATTTGTTTTATCATTTCCCCGTCATTCTTAATACATATGGTTGCCCTCTACAAGTTGTCCATCATTAATAATGATATAGAACACCTCTACATATAAAATATAATGAGAATAAAATCTAGAAAATTCCATAAAAGATAGGTTTACATATAGAAAGAAAATAAGAATAAAAAATGATAGAAGCGAAAGAAATGAAAGAATCCTCCTATTTAGGTCTTAAAATTAACGAATAAGGAAATAAGATATGAAATTGAGAAAGGGGATAGCAATAAGAAAAATAAATACACAAAAATGAAAAAGTGGGAAAGACTATGAAAGAAAGAGTAACATAAAGGAGAAAGATTACAGTGAAAAAGAAAAACGGGTGATAGAAGGAAAGCAAGAAAAGAAGAAAAAGTGTTCATATCAAATATATGAAGAAGAACATCTTGAAAATACTATCAAAGAAAGGTTTACTTATAGAAAGAAAAAAAGAAAAAACGATAGATGCTGGAATGACAAGGAAAGAAGTAGAAAAAAGATATGAATGAGACATACTAGGAAACACTTTTAAATAATGCTTATATTGAGGTGTTAACATTAAAGAGTAAGGAAATAAAATATCAGAACGAGAAAGAGGATAGAAGAAAGAAAAAAAGATATGAAAAGAAAAAACTAGGAAAGACTGTGAAAGGATGGGTTACATAAATAAAGAAAATGAGAGTGAAAAAAATTAGAGATGCAGGGAAAGCCAAAAAGGAAGAAGAAAAGGATGCCTATATTGAAGTCTTAATATTAACACATAAGGGAAGAACATATCTAAAAGAAGAAGAAGAAGAAGAAGAAGAAGAAGAAGAAGAAGAAGAAGAAGAAGAAGAAGAAGAAGGGCGAGGAGAAGAAGAAGAAGAAGAAGAAGAAGAAGAAGAAGAAGAAGAAGAAGAAGAAGAAGAAGAAGAAGAAGAAGAAGAAGAAGAAGAAGAAGAAGAATGGAGAGGAAGAAACTAGGAAATAATATGTAAGGAAAGTAACATAAACGCGACAATTAGAGGGATAAAAATTTGATATGTTAGAAAGACAAAGAAAGAAAAATAAGAAGGATATGAAGAGGAAAAACTACGAACGACTATGAAAGGATGCTTATATTGAAGTCTTAACGTTACAGAGTAAAGAAAAAAAATATCAGATCGAGAAGGGGGGGAGAAAAATATAGGAAAATGAAAAACTATGAAAAGATGGTGAAAAAAGAGATACTGAAAGAACAAGAAAAGATGAAGAAAAATATATTTATTTTAAAGTCTCACCATTAAAGAGTGAGTAAAGAAAATATCCGATTGAGAAAGGCGATAGCAAGAAGAAAACAGTGATAGGAAAAAAAGACAAGGAAATACTATGAAAGGAAGGTGTACATAAAAGAAGAAAAAATGAGAGATGATGGAAAGATAAGAAAAAACGAATGAAGAAAGAACAACATGTCCATATCGACGTCCGAATATTAAAGAAAATATCAGATCAAGAAATGTGAGAGCAAAAAGAGAAAAAAAGATATATAGAAGAAAAGTAAATCCTATAAAAGGAAGGGTACATGAAGTAGAAAATAAGAGTGACGAATGAGGGACAGGAAAGACAAAGAAGGAAAAACAAACAAATGATATGAAGAAGAAAAACTATGAAAACTATGAATGGAAGGTTTAAATAAAAGAAGGAAAATGAGAATGAAAAAAGATAGAAAGATGAAATGCTAGCAAGGATTATTAAAAGAAGGTTAACATAAATAGGAAAAAAGAAGTGAAAAATTAGAGATGCTGGAAAGACAAGAAGGGAAGAAAGAAAATAGGAAAAAGAAGTGAAAAAATTAGAGATGTTGAAAGACAAGAAGGGAAGAAATAAAATAGGAAAAAAGAAGTGAAAAAATTAGAGATGTTGGAAAGACAAGAAGGGAAGAAAGAAAATAGGAAAAAGAAGTGAAAATTAGAGATGTTGGAAAGACAAGAAGGGAAGAAAGAAAAGGAAAAAAAAGTGAAAAATTAGGATGTTGGAAAGACAAGAGGGAAGAAAGAAATAGGAAAAAGAAGTGAAAAATTAGAGATGTTGGAAAGACAAGAAGGGAAGAAAGAAATAGGAAAAAAGAAGTGAAAATTAGAGATGTTGGAAAGACAAGAAGGGAAGAAAGAAAATAGGAAAAAAGAAGTGAAAAATTAGAGATGCTGGAAAGACAAGAAGGGAAGAAAGAAAATAGGAAAAAAGAAGTGAAAAATTAGAGATGCTGGAAAGACAAGAAGGGAAGAAAGAAAATAGGAAAAAAGAAGTGAAATTAGAGATGTTGGAAAGACAAGAAGGGAAGAAGAAAATAGGAAAAAAGAAGTGAAAAATTAGAGATGTTGGAAAGACAAGAGGGAAGAAAGAAAATAGGAAAAAGAAGTGAAAAATTAGAGATGTTGGAAAGACAAGAAGGGAAGAAGAAAAAGGAAAAAGAATGAAAAATGAGATGATGGAAGACAGAAGGGAAGAAAGAAAATAGGAAAAATTATGAAGAAGGTTTTACATCAAAGAAGGAAAATGTAAATGAAAAAAAATGAGAGATGATGGGCAGACATGAAAATAAGAAAGAAGAAAAAAAGATGCTCATATTGAGGTCCGAACATTAAAGAGTAAGGAAAGACAAAAAAGGAGAGTAAGGAGAATATATGAAGAAGAAAAACTCCAAAAGACTATGAAAAGAAGGTTAAATATAAGGAAGGAAATAAGATATGAAATAAGAAAGAAGAAAAACGATGCTCATATTGAGCCGAACATTAAGGAATAAGGAAAGACACAAAAGGAGAGTAAGGAGAAGATAGGAAGAAGAAAAAACTGCAAAAGACTATGAAAAGAAGGTTTAAACATAAAGGAAGGAAATAAGATATGAAAATAAGAAAGAAGAAAAACGATGCTCATATTGAGGTCTGAACAATTAAGGAATAAGGAAAGACACAAAAGGAGAGTAAGGAGAAGATAGGAAGAAGAAAACTGCAAAAGACTATGAAAAGAAGGTTAAATATAAAGGAAGGAAATAAGATATGAAAATAGAGAAGATAAAAAGATGCTCATATTGAGGTCCGAACATTAAGGAATAAGGAAAGACAAAAAAAGGAGAGTAAGGAGAAGATAGGAAGAAGAAGAAACTCCAAAAGACTATGAAAAGAAGGTTAAATATAAAGGAAGGAAATAGATATGAAAATAAGAAAGATAAAAGATGCTCATATTGAGGTCCGAACATTAAGGAATAAGGAAAAGACAAAAAAAGGAGAGTAAGGAGAAGATAGGAAGAAGAAAAATTGCAAAAGACTATGAAAAAGGTTAAATATAAAGGAAGGAAATAAGATATGAAAATAAGAAAGATAAAAAGATGCTCATATTGAGGTCCGAACATTAAGGAAATAAGGAAAGACAAAAAAAGGAGAGTAAGGAGAAGATAGGAAGAAGAAAAACTGCAAAAGTATAAAAGAAGGTTAAATAAAAGAAGGAAATAAGATATGAAATAAGAAAGATAAAAAGATGCTCATATTGAGGTCGAACATTAAGGAATAAGGAAAGACAAAAAAGGAGTAAGGAGAAGATAGGAAGAAGAAAAACTGCAAAAGACTATGAAAAAAAGGTTAAATATAAAGGAAGAAATAAAATATGAAAATAAGAAAGATAAAAAGATGCTCATATTGAGGTCCGAACATTAAGGAATAAGGAAAGACAAAAAAAGGAGAGTAAGGAGAAGATATGAAGAAGAAAAACTGTAAAAGACTATGAAAAGAAGGTTAAACATAAAGGAAGGAAATAAGATATGAAAATAAGAAAGAAAGAAAAAAAGATGCTCATATTGAGGTCCGAATATTAAGGAATAAGGAAAGGCACAAAAGGAGAGTAAGGAGAAGATAGGAAGAAGAAAAACTGCAAAAGACTATGAAAAGAAGGTTAATCATAAAGGAAAGAAATTAGATATGAAAATAAGAAAGAAAAAAGCGATGCTCATATTGAAGTCCGAACATTAAGGAATAAGGAAAAGAAAATCTCAAATCAGGAAAGTCGAGAGCTGCAAGAAGAAAAAAATGAAAAAAAATTCCTAAGAGACGGACAAAAGTGTCTTGATTTTAATGAGCAAGAAAATAGGGTAATAACAAATCCGAGAAACATTTGCACTGAATAATGAATGAATAGAAAATGAAAAAAAAATGGGAAAATAAGTTGCAACGTTATGCCATCCAAAATGGCGATTAAGGAAGAGGAAGACCAAAAAAAATCAATAAAAATAAAGTACACCGGAAGAGGAAACAGATTTTAATAACACAACACTTAAGAAGGAACCTATTCCATGATATCAGTATTCTTTTAATTCCTGGATATTTCCATTATTGTTGTCTTTGAAGATCGGTGAGTCTCAAATTCTATAGATGATTTTTAATGCAATGTCAGACACTGATATTCCAAACTAATAGATTTTGGTAGTTTCTGTTGTGACAGGAAGAGAGAGTTCTTCTCTTATGTTGACACAAATCATATATACTAGTTTCCAATATATGATTATTCTAACATATTCTTTTAATTCCTGTGTATTTCCATTATTGTTTTTTTTTAGTGATAGGGGAGTTTTTTTCTGAATTCTTTCTAGAACTCATTTTACAGACATAATAGATTACAAAAAGTAGCTATTTTTCACGTCCTCCCACCTAATTTGGAGACATAACTCCGACAATTTTTAGAATTGGAAGCTCAAATTTTTGGGATTGTTTAACGTTAACATAGTCCACATCAGAAAAGTTACCAAAGGCATGAGTTTAGCATCTCACCGTCTGAAAGAGCATTATAATCATTTATAGAAATTGAAACGTCACCACATATATCCCTTTTTTTTCATTTTCCGTCTGAACACTCTTTTAGCGATATTCTTTTCAGTCGTCCAAATTCTGGACCTATTCAAGGTTCCAATTCCTGTGTATTTCCATTATTGGTGTTTTTTAATGCGTTTTTATTTTCTAGAATTCATGTTACAGACAAAAATAGGTTACAAAAAATCGCTATTTTTCGCGTCCTCCCACCAAATTTAGAGAGCTAAAAAACGACATAACTTCGACATTTATTAGAATTGGAAGCTCAAATTTTGGGGATTGTCTAAGGTTAACATATTCCACACCTGAAATTTCAGAAAAAATGATAGGAAGAAGAAAAAACTTTTCTTGATGATTTGATATGGGATTATCCAACTATGCCATGCTGTAACAGTTACCAAAGTTTAGCATCTCACGGTCTGAAACAACATTAAAAATCATATATACGTTGCATAGCGCCTTCTTTACCGGCACTAAATAGGTATATGTTATATACTGATCTTTTCACTAAGCCAAATCATATAACGTTATATACCTTTCTTACTTCTTACTCTGTCGTCTATTCTTCTAGCCGGCTTTGCTTCTGATCGTCTATCATCTATCTTGGTCTGGTATATCTTCTAAGGTCTCGTCTGGTCTTCTATTGAGGATTCCGGGTCTGGTTTCTGTTGGGGATCGTTCCTTATCAGAAACCCTGTATCATTGTTAGTTTTTAGTAATAAACACAAGACTTCGATTTAGGTTGATGTTACTTTATTCCAAATCCCCACAGCCATCAGCTGTACTAATCGCCATAATGATTTCTACAATACCTTATAAAAATATTAGGGATCCAATAATTATGTAACATATAGAAATTGAATCGTCGCAACTTTTTCCCATTTTTTTTATTTCCCGTCTCAACATTTTTTTCTTAACGATATTTTTTCAGTTGTCCAAATTCTGGACCTGTTCAAAATTTTAATTTTGGAGCTCTGTGGAGTGTGGAGTACCCTTTGATCACCATTACTCCCAGGTCTACCTGTATTTGTTAGGGTCCCATCTATGGGTTAAATAGAAGAAAATGAATTAAGATATATTTAAAGAATGAGTTTCAATTTTTTTTAAATAATACCAATCAAGAAGGAATAAAACAATTCCTTGGACCTAAGAAGGGTTGACATGCCGTAAAATTCAACCAACCAACCAACCAATCAACCAAACCCTGGTGTGAACTTCAAATATCTTTTCTGGTCATTATTTGTTTCTCTGAATGTTTGAGATTAGGCTTGATGATTAGTATTATCTACGTTATTCGGACTATTGCCCTCATCTTTATTGTTATCTGTACAATGCTAGGGCCGTGAAGGTTCCCGAGTCCGAGAAGGTTCTCGAGTCCGAAGAAATACCTGAAGAAGGCCGGAAGGCATATCGGGCGAAATGTTGTATAATGAAGATGAGGACATTACTCCGAATAAGGCAGATAATATTGGTCATTATTTGTTTCTTTTATTTTGCTTTTTTGTATGCGACCATTTGTTTCGTGCATGTTTAATTGTATGTGACAGTAAGTATGCGTATTATGTGTATACACGTACATAACTGTACCTATTGTTTGTATGGTATGAAGCGCGTGGTGTAATGGTTAAAGTCATGGGAAATGGACTCGTCGCCGCCGAGTTCAAATCCTGGATGTGGTAATTGCATTTCACTTAGCACTAATACCTTGAGAAAGGATGGTCTACTCTCATTCTCTCTCTCTCTCTCTCTTCTCTCGCTCTCTCTCTCTCTCCAGCTATGGATAAATATAGAGCAGAGTGGGCTCTTTAACCTGGTTAGCGCACGCGGTCTAGGAGAAGGAAAACTCTGAATTCAAACCTGTTGAACCCGCTTAAGTAATTGACTCGCGTGTCACATCCTGCTCGTGCAAGGGGTTGTAATTATATGTATATATATATATATATATATATATATACTGTGTGGTGTGTGTGTGTGTTGTCTTCATACCTTTCCCAATGGTATTAGTCAGAAATTGAGTGTGATAGCGTAAGTGGAGATCGAACTCGATTACTGCGCTCATAGTCAGCATTTTAGCCACTAGCCAATGTGACTTCCACTGCATGTGGAGTGGCCGTGTGTGCTTTTATGTGTGAGTGCGGGTATGTGCTATGCATACGTGAAAGCTTGTTGTGTGGGGTGGGGGGGCTTTATACTTTCCCAGGTATCAACATTAAGAGCGTGATAGCCGCCTGATTGGAGATTGATCGATTATTGCGTATAGCCAGATCTTAGCCTATTAACGGTAGATATTTCCGTGCGATTGTTTATGTTTTTGTGTGGATTACTTATGTGCATTTTAGTGTGTGAGTGTCGGGTAGATGTAGGTAACATGCATGTGTGAGCTTGTGGTGTGTGTGTGCGATACAGTTTGAGGGCCAAGTGCTCACATTTTTAAGATTTCTTCTTATCAGAGAGATTTCATTATTCCTGCTGGCTTCCACTTCTTCCATTGACTTTCTAAAAGCTTAATATTATTTTGACATTGTAATGGCGGGGAAAGAGTTACAATAACGTTAAAAATCTTCTCATTACAAACTCTATTGTATTGTAATCAATGGTGTTTTGTATTATTATTATTAATATATTTTATTAATTATTATTATTATTATTATTATTATTATACTCCATTGAGTTTTTTACACCTGCTGTAGCTGGGGGTTCACTGGAGTCTGAGTGACAGCAAGTTCCCTCAGGTCTCCAGGACTCTTCTGAGTATTCATCCGATCTCAAATAATGCTGATCGCCTGGATGGTCTCGATCATTCCTCTGATTTCCAATTCATCCAGACTCATCCAGACTCTTTCCAAACCCCCTGTATTATTATTATTATTATTATTATTATTATTATTATTATTATTATTATTATTTACTCCTTTTGAGTTTTCACATCAGCATTAGCTGCTGGTCTTTCAAAGGAGTCTGAGTGACAGCAAGTCTCCTCAGGTCTCCAGGATTCTTCTGAGTATTCTGGCAGATTGCAACAGTGCAGTGTTCTGAATGGTTTCAATCCTTCCTCTGATTTCCAAACTTTCCAAACACTTTTCTTTATTATTATTATTATTATTATTATTATTATTATTATTATTAGTTTTTCACAGCAGCATTAGCTGATGGTATTTCCCTAGAGTATGAGTGACAACAAGTCTCCTCAGATCTCCAGGACTCTTCTGAGTATTCTGGAAGATTGCAGTAGTGCAGTAGTTCGGATGGTCTCAATTCTTCCTCTGATTTCTAGATCCTCCACTTTTTTCCAAGTTCATTGGTACCGTTCCAAGTGCACCAACTACAATTGGTATACTTTCACTTTCATATTCCATAGCTTTTTTCAATTCTCTGGCAAGTCCAGGTAATTTGCCATGCTTTTCGTTTTCCTTCAGCTGCCCATGTGATCTGCTGAAGTGCAAAATCCACCAGTTGACAAGTTCTTTCTTTTTTTTGTTAAATTTACACTAGGTCTGGTCTCCTTGCTGAGATAAGGTGATCCGTCTTATCTCAAAGTACCATAAGATTTTTATGCATTTCATTCTCATGAACAGATTCTGGTTTAATGCATAATATCTTTTTGTTGTATGGTCAAAGTTTAATTTTTTTTCATAATTCCCGTGATCACCTTCCCAACCAGTCGTGCCTAGTTTTGTATTCCCGTTTGTGCTAGTTTGCTATATTCGCTTTAGTAATGGTTTACCGTCTCATCTCTGTAACCGCATAGTCTACATTTACTATTTTGTTGGTTTATCAATTTTCACTTTGATATAGTTTGTCCTTATGGCATTATTTGTGCAGCAATTATTAGTGATTCAGTTTCTCTTTGAGGTAAAAACTTTTAGAATATACACATTGAAGTGAATATTAAATAATAAAGAAAATATATTATATTGTAAACTAACGGGTGCAAGAAAATAAAATATTTATGCAAAATCACGGATTAAATGGAGGGTTCAGTTTTATTTTATGGTAGGAATAACGAGAACTGGGTTCTTTTTACCCAATTTTTCTGTGTTTTTTATATATAATATTTACTTCCACACTGGTTAATGTTGCAAAGAAAAATAAAAACATTTATTGCAAAAACGGACATAAAATGAGGGTTCAGTTTATTTTATGGTAGGAATAAACGAGAATAACTGTTCTTCTTTACCCAATTTATACTGTGTTTTTTATATATTTACTTCATACACGCTGGTAATGTTGGGAAGAAAAATAAACATTTATTGCAAAAACACGGACATAAAATGAGGGTTCAGTTTTTTTATGGTAGGAAATAACGAGAAACCTGTTCTTTCTTACCCAATTTTACTGTGTTTGTTTATATATTTAACTTCATACACCTGTTAATGTTGGAAGAAATAAAATATTTTATTGCAAAAACACGGAAATAAAATAGGGTATAGTTTATTTTATGGTAGGAATAAACGAGAAAAACTGATTCTTCTTTACCAATTATACAGTGTTGTTGATATATTTACTTCATACACTGGTTAATGTTGGAAAAGAAAATAAACATTTATTGCAAAAACCGGACATAAAATGAGGGTTCAGTTTATTTTTATGGTAGGAATAAAACGAGAAAAACTGTTCTTCTTTACCCAATTTATCAAGTGTTGTTTATATATTTACTTCATCACTGGTTAATGTTGGAAGAAAAAATAAAACATTTATTGCAAAAACACGGATTAAAATATGAGGTTCATTTATTTTATGGTAGGAATAAACGGAAAACTGTTCTTCTTTAACCCAATTCATACTGGTGTTTGTTTAATATTATTACTTCATACACTGGTTTTAATGTTGGAAGAAAATAAAATATTTATTGCAAAAACACGGATATAAATGAGGGTTAGTTTATTTTAATGGTAGGATAAACGAGAAAACTGTTCTTCTTTACCCAATTTATACTGTGTTTGTTTATATATTTACTTCAAACACTGGTTAATGTTAAAGAATAACATTTATTGTAAAAACACGGACATAAAATGAGGTTCAGTTTATTTTATGGTAGGAATAAACGAGGAAACTGTTCTTCTTTACCCAATGTATACTGTGTTTTGTTTATATATATAATTTACTCATACACTGGTTAATGTTGCAATAGTTTCTACATTGCCTTTTAATGGGGAATCTCGTTCCTTTAATTCTTAAATATCGCCAACACGAAGTTTTCACAATCGCCTCATTTGCAATTCTTAATATCTATTTGATGAGATGCTGGTGCTTTCCTATTCAGTTTTGTATATTGGTGGTTTGTTGTGTCTGATCAAGATTGTCTCTTTTCATCTGAAGGATCAAGCCAGCAAATATTCCGTTCTTCATTACTCCTCTCAAAAGACTCAATGCTAACGAGGCAACACCCACCTCCTCTCTTTCCATTCTCTTCTTTTCATTTCCAATCCGTCGATATCATCCCCACGATTCAAAGCTAACAGTTGATCATCAAATTCTTCGTCCTTTGATCCAACGTTCTCAATTAATCTTTATGTCTCATTTGGAATCAGCTTAGAATATACAAGGATGAGTCAAAAGTGTTGCTATATATGATTTACCGAATTGGTTTGTACAGTCGTGTAAAGTAAAAAATTAAAGTCGTCGGGGAGGAGTGGGGGTGTCTAAGTCGAAAAGTTGTAACATAATGAGCATCAGTAAAAAATTTTTTAAAAAGAACAAAAAAAACAAAAACAAAAGCAAAATAATATTACATGTAATTTATTTTTAATACATCTTATACTAGGCACTGCCAAAGATGGCGTAAAAGTCGTATTTTGAAAAAAAAAATTCACACTATAATTGATTTGGTTTGTTTCAACCTCAGTGGATCATTTAATGCCGATAAAGTTTTGAAATAAATCAATTCTAATGGATAGTCAAATTTTGTTTATAAACTCATGTTTTTCTATTTAACACATAGATGGGACCCTAACAAGTATTACCACTCGGGTCAGAGTGGACCAGGGAGCAATTGTGATGAAGGGGTGCTCTACATTCCCCAAACCTCTAGAACTGGAACCTCACCATCAGAAAGTTTAACGTTATTCCCAGGACATACACCCCAATTGAAAAAAATTACAATAAATCATTGACTTGAATTCCATTTTAATCACTTGAAAATAACAAAAATTAATTAAATTAACTAAAAAAAACTAACAAAATACATTCTAAAATGATTTAAAATTAAGAATTCTCGAAAAAGATAGATTTCAAAATAAAAATTCTCGCAAAAAGATAGATTTCAAAATTTAAAAATGCACGGCGGGAACTTAGTTGCCAATCAAATATACTATTGTATTATGTAATAATGTTAGGTTCGAAATTGTATGTATGAATTAATATTAGGTTTTAGTCACTTACAGTTCATCAGTTGAAAGTACGAAGACGTACAAGCACCAAAATAAACATTAGGAACTGAAATAATAATAAGAACAGAAAAGATATTAAGAAAAACCTAGGAAACTCTAGAGCTCGATATAAAGCACTAACCTCCTCCCCTCTGTGAATATAGAAATATCTTGTTAAAAAACAAACTGAGAATAGATGAGCCAAATTCAGTGTAATGTGAGCAAAAGATTGTCTTTGTTCGAAAAGACAACTGTTTCGACAAACTACATGGTAAAAATTAAAGTTAGGCTCAAGTCTGTATATAGTAAACAATATTTGGGCTGAAGTTTCTATATAGAAATATACTATTGTATTATGTAATAATGTTAGGTTCAAAATTGTATATATACATTAATATTAGGTTTTATTCACTTACAGTTCATCAGTTGAAAGTACGAAGACATAAAAGCAGCAGAATAAACTTTAGGAATTGAAATAGAAAAATAAGAACAGAAACTATGTTAAGTAAACCCCAGAGCTCGTTATGAAGCTCCTTCTCCCACCTGTGAATATAGAATTTTCTTGTTAAAAATGGTCGTTGTTCGTGAAGACAACTGGTTAGACAAACTACAGAGTAAAAATTAAGGCAGGGTTAAAGTCTTTATATAGTAAATAATGTTGAGCCTAAAGCCTCTCTATGGAAATGTACTATTGTATTATGTAATTTTAGGTTCAAAATTGTACATAAAAATTAATATTAGGTTTTAGTCGCTTACAGTTTATCAGTTGAAAGTACGAAGACGTAAAAGCACCAAAAATAAACTTTCGGAATTGAAATAAAAAATTAGAACAGAAAGTATGTTAAGTAAACCCGAGAGCTCGTTATGAAACTCTTTCTCCCATATGTGATTATAGAATTTCCTAGTTAAAGACAAGATGAGAATAGATGCGCTAAATTCTGTGTAATGTGAGGAAAGAAAAATGGTCTTTGTTCGTGAAGACAGCTGTTTTGACAAATTAAAGGGTAAAAATTAAAGTTAGGCTCAAGTCTGTATATAATAAATTATGTTTATTCTGAAGCTTCTATATAGATATATACTATTGTATTATGTAATGTTTGGTTCAAAATTGTATATATGAATTAATATTAGGTTTTAGTCACAGTTTATAGCAAAAAGTAAAGCTAAACACCAAAATAAACTTTGGATTGAATAAAAAAATGAGAACAGAAAGTATGTTAAGAAACCCGAGAGCTTCGTTATAATCTTTCTCCCATCTGAGAATGTAGAATTTTCTAGTTAAAGAAAAACTTCAGAATAGACGAGCTAAATTCAGTGTAATATGAGCAAAGAAAAATGGTCTTTGTTCGTGAAACAGCTGTGCTGACTAACGACAGAGTAAAAAAATTAAAGAAATCCAAAACATAGAAAAAAATACCAGTACTCCACCCAAGAGTTAGAATGAGAATTGGGGTGAGGATTAGGTTGGTTCACTTAATAATCTATGTAGCGTGAACTGTCCCCAATAACCCCGGAACATGAGCTGAAGGAATTACATTAGGAAAAGTTCGAGAAATATTAGACTATGGCATTATTATCGGGGTCAGAAATTGTACTGGGGACGATTCATGGAGATGTTAAAAGACTAGCTATCAGTTTTTCATCCATAGAAAACCAGCTGATACCTCTTTTTCCACACATACCACACCCACACAAACACACACACACACAACACACACAACAAAAAAAAAGGGAAGGCGAATCGACAGAATGTAATATATATATATATATTATATATGTATATATAAAGGTACAAGTGATAACCTACTTGAGTTTCATCATAGAGGATCTTCAGGGTTAAATCCACTGAAATTAATCGAGATACCGATTAATTACAGTCGACTAACGTTGTGTGTTCATCCGAGTTAACTATATTGTATAAATTTGCTCTAACTAATTATTGAGCACTTTATATTTGTTATATCGCTGATTACCGTCACTGAATTCTGGCACCATCTAACCATCGTGACCATATTGACGGTAAGTCCCCTTTTCCAATTATACATACTAGCAAATATATGCACCCTCGGTGAAGTATTTAAGTTTTTAATTAAAAAAATTTTTTTTAAATCAGAAAGGCTAATGATATAAATAAGAAATGCTGAAAAAAAGATTTGGAAAGAGCGGGGTATGATTGAAAAATAGAAACGCTTTGAAACTAACCTTCCATCATTTTCCGTTACTCCCGTCTTTCATGTTAATTTTTCTAATTGAAACTATTTAGTTAAAATAGGAAGTAAAGAAATAAAATGAAGTTATTTCTTCTTGTTAATGGATTTCTTTAAAGATTTATCCTGAATTTTTGTTATATTCAATAGAAATAAAACCAGACAATTAGAAATCAATAATACTAAGCATATTATTTATTAAAATCAAATTTTCTAAATCAATATGGCCAAAATTAGCCTTCCAATCACAAGTAATCCGCTATTTTGTTTAATAATACAATGGTGTGATATTCTTATGTAGATATGATCAATAGTATTAATAATGTAAAATAATTTTATTAATATGAGGTTTTAAATAAAAATAAATCATGAGAATGTGACGCAATAACTAAGGAAATTGTGACTTGAGTAGTGATTATATTTCGGTTAAAGACAGACAAACACACAATCTCATTATTAATAAGATATATATATATATATATATATATATATATGCCTTTTGGTGCTCATTAGTCGCATCTGCTTGTGGTAAGTCGTTTCAAGCCTTTTGACTTGATTTTTCTTATCAAATCAGATTTAAGCTTTGACTTATTAATGTTTATACTGAAAAATCTTTTTGCTTTTGTCTGTCTGAAAATGATTTCTGTGATTCTTTGTTTTTCACTGATTATATTTACAACATTTACGACGAGGCGATATCATGGACGTTGATTCTTTTGGCTGCCATTTGTAATAGTTTGTACTTTTTCTGTGTTTAAACGGCCAAGATTTTGGGTAGACAGGAGATGAAAAGAGAAAGAGAGAGAGAGAGAGAGAGAGAGAGAGAGAGAGAGAGAGAGAATAAAAGAAAGTAGATTGATATATAGATGATATAATAATAAGATAGATACTGAGATATTTACTAAAATAGACATATATATATATATATATATGATTTTTTGGGATGTTTGTTTATTTAGAAACGTTGCGGATAAAGTATATTAAATTTTTACTTGAAGGCACTTACAACGCATGTATCGCATAAAATTCGATACTTTTTTTATAGAAATGAAACTTGACAAGTGTAATCCAACAAAGGATGGTTCGATGTGTAGAATACCGTACAGACTGTTTCGACTTTAATTAGTCTCATCAGCGGTATATACTAACGATTTCCCTCCGACAGAAAATCGAAACCGGGACCTCAGCAGACACAGTGAAACACTAGTGAAACACCTTATCGCCTCGGCCAGTACACAGCTGACCATCCTAGTGATTAAGCTTGTAAGTGATACTCACGCCTCTACCATAATAGGTAAGGGCGTTAATGAGAGAATAATAACAACCAAACAGACCGTTTTGCCCTTCGCGAAGTGAATAAGATTTTTTGGATGTTTGTTTATTTAGAAACGTTGCGGATAAAGTATATTAAATTTTTACTTGAAGGCACTTACAACGCATGTATCGCATAAAATTCGATACTTTTTTCTTATAGAAAATGAACTTGACAAGTGTAATCCCAACAAAGGATGGTTCGATGTGTAGAATACGTACAGACTGTTTCGTAGTGCCTTCAAGTAAAAATCTAATATACTTTATCCGCAACGTTTCTAAATAAACAAACATCCAAAAAATCTTATTCACTTCGCCGAAGGGCAAACGGTCTGTTTGTTGTTATTATTCTCTCATTAAACGCCCCCTTACCTATTATGGTAGAGGCGTGAGTATCACTTGACAAGCTTAATTTCACTAGGATGGTCAGCTGTGTACTGTGGCCGAGGCGATAAGGTGTTTCACTAGTGTTTCACTGTGTTGCTGAGGTCCCGGTTTCGATTTCTGTCGGAGGGAAATCGTTAGTATATACCGCTGATGAGACTTAATAAAGTCGAAACAGTCTGTACGGTATTCTACACATCGAACCATCCTTTGTTGGGATTACATTGTCAAGTTCATTTTCTATAAGAAAAAGTATCGAATTTTATGCGATACATGCGTTGTAAGTGCCTTCAAGTAAAAATTTAATATTATATATATATATATGTGTATATATATATTTATATATATATATAATAGAGAGAGAGAGAGAGAGAGAGAGAAGTGAGGAGAGAAAGAGCGAAGAGACTTTCGCGAAAGCTTAGTTTATTTTTTATTAGTTTTTCAGCCAAAAGTCTGTCAAGAAAAGAAGAAAAAGAAGAAGAAGAAGAAGAGAGATATAGAGAGAAAGAATGATACATAAATGATACAGTAATAGATAGAGAGAGATAGAGAGAGAGGAGAGAGAGAGAGAGAGAGAGGGTGGGAGAGATTTCGTAAAAGCTTATTTTATTTCTACTGGTTTAACAACAAAGCCGTTCTCTAGATCTGAGAAGAAAGGAGAGATAGAAAAAAGAAAGAAGAATGATACACCAATAAGATAGATACTGAGAGATAAACACATTGTGTGTGTGTGTGTGTGTGTGTGTGTGTTGTGTGTGTAAGAGAAAGAGGGAGAGAGAAATGGAAGGGAGGAGATTCCGCCGAAGCTCAGTTTATTTCTACTGGTTTGTCAGCCAAGATGTGAAAAGAAAAGAGAAAGAGAAATAAATAAAGAAAGGATAATGATACATAGATGATATAATAATAAGGTAGATACTGATAGATAGAGACGTTGAGAGAGAGAGAGAGAGAGAAAGAGAGAGAGAGAGAGAGAGGGTGTAGAGAGACAGACAGACAGACAGAGATTTCGCTGAACCTTAGTTCATTACTAGCAGTTTAACAGACAATATGTTGTTGAGATTTGAGAAGAGAAATAGAAAAAGAAATAAGAATGATATATAGATGATACAATAATAAGATAGATATTGAGAGATAGAGACATTGGGAGAGAGAAGAGAGAGAGAGAGAGGAGAAGAGAGGAAATAGAGAAAGAGAGAGAAAGAGAGAAATTTCACGAAAGCTTAGATATATTTCTATTGGTTTATCATCCAAGGCGTTGTCTAGACGTTATAAGAAAAGAGACAGAGATGATACAATAATAAGATATATACTGAGAGAGAGAGACATTGAGATAGAGCCATTGAGAGAGAGAGAGAGGGAGAGAAGAGAGAGAGAGAGAGAGAAGAAAAAGGAAAGAGAGATTTGCGAAGCTTAGTTATTAGTACTGGTTTATCAGCCAAGAAGAAGAGAGAGAGAGAGAGAGAAAAAGAAAGAAAGAAACAAGATACATACATTATACTATTAAAAGAGATATACTGGGCGTGGTAAATATATTGAGAGAGAGATTTAGAGAGAGACAGAGAGGAGAGACATGTGGAGTGAGAGACAGGTGGAGTGAGAGAATGACCAAAAAGAGGCCCGGGTCAAAAGATAAAGAAATAAAAATAATACTGAGATGATGCAATAAAAAGAGAGAGAGACAGAGACAGAGACAGAGACAGACAGACAGACAGAGACTGAGACAGAGAGACAGACAGAAAGAGAAAGAGAAAGAGAAAGAAAGAAAGAAAGAAAGAAAGAGAAAGAGATTTAACTGACAGCAGGTTATATTAAGAAAATAAGACGGACTACATTGAAAAATTACTAAAAAGACGAAAACAAACAAAAACAAAACAAACAAGTGATAAAATTTGAGACAGAGAGATGAAAAGAAACAGGGGGGAGATAAAGAGAGAGAGAGAGAGAGGAGGAGAGAGGAGAGAGAGAGAGAGAGAGAAGACATAACAGTTTAGTGTGTTTGTTTTGTGTGTGTGTGAGAGTGATAGAAACAAAGAGAGGTAGACGACAGACAGACAGACAGACAGAGTGGGGATTGGTAAGATGAGACAGAAATGACAGAGGCAAGGGTCGAGTGAATATGACAAGAAGTGGAAAATCAAACACAGAAAAATTAAAACATGAGAGGGGTTAGAGCAAGTATGAGAAAAGAGAAAAAACAGAGAGAGATGAGAAAGAGAGAGAGAGATAGAGAGAGAGAGAAGAGAGAGAGAGAGAGAGAGATTAACTGATAGCAGTTATAGAGTATTGAGACAGACTACATTGAAAAAAAAACCTCTTAAAAACAAACAAAAAGGACGAAAACAAACAAAAACAAATAAAAAGCGATAACATTTTCGAAGAGAGAATTAGAAATATAGACAGAGAGAGGGATAGAGAGAGAGAAAGAGAGAGAGAGAGAGAGAGAAGAGAGAGAGAGACAACTGATAGTAAGGTATATGAGAAAAATGAGACAGATACATTGAGAGAGAGAGCGGGGGGAGACAAGGAGAGAAAGCAAAGCAAGCAAGAGGAGAGAGAGAGAGAGAGAGAGAGAGAGAGAGAGAGAGAGAGAGAGAGAGAGAGGGAGGGAGAGAGAGATTTAACTGATAGCAAGTTATTTTGAGAAAAAGAAACAAACTACATTGAAAAAACTCTAAAACAAACAAAAGGACGAAAACAAACATAAACAAAACAAAACAAAACAAGAGATAATATTTGAGAGAGAAAGAGAGATTGAGAGAGAGAGAGAGTGAGAGAGAGAAAGAAAGAAAGAAAGAAATAGGAAGAAAGAGATAAAGAAAGAGAGACAAAGATAACTGATGGCAAGGTTATGAGAGAAAAATGAGAGAGACTACATAGAGAGAGAGAGAGAAAGAAAGAGAGAGGAAAGAAGCTCTAACCGATAGCAATGTGTATTGTGAGAAATTGAGACAGACTACTTTTAAAAAAAACAAAAAAAACAAAACAAATAACAAAAAAAAATAACAAAAAAGACAAAAACATAGGAAAACAAAAGATAAAAATGTTGGCCCGGTTTAAAGGCTAAAAGATATCTTAAGGAATAATTGTAAACTTATTTATTTTTTTCCTTTTCCTTCGTGTTTATTTCAAAACTGTCCCGCTTTGTATGCCGACATAAATACGGATTTCATATTTCTCCCCATTTAGATTTTTCACACCGAAAATGAACACCTGTGTAGATTGATGGACTGATGCCAATGTCTCGATGTGTTTGTAGACCACAATATATCAGCCTACCTATATACCTACATACGTATATACCTACATAAAGCACTGCTAAGCAATTAGATAGTGTTTTTAATTTCATGAATCTGAGAATTGTCTATGTATGAGTTATTCAATAAATAAGGAGAATGTTTTTGAAAAAGAAACAAAATAATTACTTATTTCTCTGAATGTTTGAGATGAGGCTTGATGATTAGTATTAGCTGCGTTATTCGGACTATTGTCCTCATCTTCATTGTTATCTGTACAACGTTTCGGCCGATATGCTCTCCGGCTTTCTTCAGGTATTTCTTGTCGGACTCGGGAAAATTCTCGGACTCGGGAACCTGCTCGGACTCGGGAACCTTCTTTTCGAACTCGGGAACTTTCTTGTCGTATTCGGGAGCCAAGAAATACCTGAAGAAGGCCGGAGGGTATATCGGCCGAAACGTTGTACAAATAACAATGAAGATGGGGACAATAGTCCGAATAACGCAGATAATACTAAATAATTACTTATTCGGAATTTTTTCAATAAATGTTAACTCTGTTTCTCTGAATGTTTGAGATGAGGCTTGATGATTAGTATTATCTGCGTTATTCGGACTATTGTCCTCATCTTCATTGTTATTTGTACAACGTTTCGGCCGATATTGCCCTCCGGTCTTCTTCAGGTATTTCACAAATTGCCCTGCCTAAATGTGTTAATAACTCGCACAGAGCAAGGATTCACTTCATCCGTGTATCGTAATCCTGCCTTCACTGGACAGTATCTCGACTTCAATTCTCACCATCCATATGAAAGGTATCGTCCGTTGCTTACAACATCGAGCAAAAGCCATCAGCAGTGATGAGGTATACCAGAAGGAAATGGACAGCTTAAGAGAGACCCTCCGTCGTAACAATTATCCTGAGAGCATAACATCGGATATGATAAATCTGGATCGCAGGACAGAGGATGATACCCGAAAACTCACCACAGTCTATCTGCCCAATGTAAAAGGCTTGACTGAAAAGATTTATAAAAAAAAGTCCGATTGGACACATGGCCTAGTAGATAAGGTAGTTAGGTTATGACAGTTCTAAGTGACAGTTATCTCTGGATTCCGGGTTCAATCCTGAGTAGAGCAGTAAAATAGAAAGATAATTAACACAAACTCCTACCCCAGCTATGGTTAGCGGAATGAGAACAGGATACCCCGTGGACTAAATAAGGGTTAGGTTCAAAGTTCCGTGATGGCTCCCGATTCGACAAGAAGTTCCCGAGTTCGAAAGAAGGTTCCGAGTCCAACAAGAAAATACCTGGAAGAAGCGCCGGATGGTTTATCGGCCGAAAACGTTGTACAAATAACATGAAGATGGGACAATTAGTCCGAAGTAACGCAGATAATACTAAAATAATTACTTATTCGGAACATTTTCCATTAGGATATTATTATCGCAAAATACTGCTATACTATTTTAATAAAAATAAGAGATTAATTGATCGATTTTAACAGCATGAAAAACCATCTAGGATTATTTTATGCCAAGACGTTAGGGAATCGTATTCACTGTATATTTACATTTTTTGAAAACTTGCATCATTTTGCACACAATTGCATAATTTTGAATATTCCTATCAAATACAAATGATTTACAGACAGATTTATTTGACCCACATGTGGGCTCCTAACAGGTTCTACCACTCCGGGTCAGAGTGGTCCTAGTGGTAATAGCAATGAAATACTTCACATTCCTAAGTATTCAACAACAGGAGCCTCACCATCATATGCAGTTTCGTATACTAACCAGGAAACCCGGAAGGTAGGGATGTTCCTACCCTTCTGTTGGGGAGACAATCAAAATGGGTTAAATAGTACCACTACTCTATTTGGTGTTAGATAGCCAACCAAATTGATATCCCCTTAAACAAGCACGGTTTCTTGCCACTATTGGTCATCGCTTTAAGAAAGTCCTCCTCACAACATCCAGTCTCCGGAAAGAGCTGGTAAATATAAGAGTTTGCCAGTCAGCGCACTCTGTTGTATACATTTGTGGGTGACTATCGGAGAACGTCACTTATGAGTTCGTCCTTATTTCTCCAGCAGTGTACAGCGTGTCTTTTTTCTCTTTCTTTGACAGCCAGAATCAAACAAGTTCAATCATGAAACCAAAACTACTCATATCTAAGGTTGACATCTATTGACGAGATAGCAACGAACGAGATTTTTTTTAAAGTTTGTTTTCGAACATTTAAAAAATTGTCCGCTTTCCAACGAATTTTATTTTAAAAAATAAAGATTTACTCTGAGGAAGGTCGATACTTCTTTGTATTCGGAACATTTCTACATTTTTTCTATTATTATTATTCATTTGGTTATCTAAAAATAATAATAGTTTGAATAATCTACACATGGATAAACTCCTGACCGAAACACGTGTAAGTAAAATTGATTAAAATATCCTATTTTATCCATTCTATACTTTCTTTCCTTTATTTCTCTTTTCAACATACCGTCGGATTCACTTCCATTTTCATTTTACACACACACACACACACACACACATATATATATATATATATATATATATAAGTAAAGTAAAGTTGTCGGAGCGGCCAAAGGTCGGTATTAGCCAGTCAGCGAGAGAGTATATCCCCTTTCAATAGCGCTAGACCATGTGATTGTTTTAGCAGCTAGGTGGAGCGCCACACCTACAATCGCTCCTTACTTTACCACACAGATTCTGTGGTAATCATACGCTGACGTTGGAGAGGCCGGTATCGAACTAGGAACCTTTGATGGTTTCTAGCCGAACTGAAATAACCACACACACACACATATATATATATATATATATAATATACATATCTCTTATTATAATAGAGATTTGTGTGTTTGTCTGTCTGTAACAACTAAATTACTACTCAAGTCACAATTTCCTTTAGCTATTTAAGTCACATTCACCATGAATTTTATCCTTATTTTTAACTCATATTAATAAAATTGTTCTACATTATTTATACCGTTTTAACCATTATCTATCATACTAACAACTGCAATTGTTTTATATATACATCAAAATAGCGTTTACAGTATGAATGGAAGGCTAATTTGCATATTTATTATTAAAAATGTAATTTTAATAAATATGTGCTTTAGTTTTATGGTTCTAACTGTTTGGTTTATTTTTAATATATAAGCAAAAATCTCTTCAATTAATCTTAAATAAATCCATTAACAAGAAAAGATAACTGTCATTTTATTCTTTACTTCCTTCTTTAACTAAAATACTTAAATTAGAAAAAAATAACAATGAAGACGAGAGTGATGGAAGAGTAAGTTTTCAGTGTTCCATTTTTTATTATACTCCCTCTTTCAAATCTATATTTATTTTTTACTTTCCCTCCTGTTTTTCCAAAAAAAAAATTCTTTTTTTTTTTATTTTTTTCCTGTAAATTTTCTTTATTTTAGTTTTCAATTAGCCTTTCTTAATTTAATAACAATATTTTTACATCAAAACCTAAATCTTGCACCCGAAGGTGCATATATTTGCTAGTATAATAATGTAGATTTTGGACTCTACGCGGGAAATTAGGCTTGATATGATTACATAGAGTCTGTATTGTTATTCTCAATAATGTAAATTTCCTTTGCTAGTTTCAATATATCAGCCCGACCGAAAATACCTGTTGGATCAGCGATTTTTACTTGTACAGACGAATAAATGCGAGGAATTATTCCTTTCACCTTTCTGTTTCAGTCTTCTCACACAAAAATACACGTTTTTATTTTTCATTAGCGTCATATATCACATCTCATACCTTCTGCCTCTCTCCTCTCTCTCTCTCCTCTCTCTCTCTTTCCTCTCTCTCTCTTCTTTCTTTTCTCCTCTCTCTCTCTCTCTCTCTCTCTCTCTCTCTCTCTCTCTTTCGCACACGCTCTTTTATTTGGTTTTATCTATCCATTTACATTTTTATATTATTTTATTGGAATATTTACTTTTGTCTTCTTTTTTCTTCTTTCTTCTTCTTCCTATTTTATCATCTAATCACTCTTTTTTCTTCTATCTGTCTTCTTTCTTTCTTTTTTCTTCTTTGTCTTTCCTTTTCTATTATTTTTCACCACCCTTTCTTTCTTTCTGTATTTCTTTTTTCTGTCTTTCTTTGTTTCTGTCGTGTTTCTTTCTTGTTTTTTTCTCTTTTCTTTCTTTCTTTTCTTGTCTTTCTTTCTTTCTGTTTTATTAATCTCACGTCTCTTTCTTTCTTTTCTTCCTTCTTTCTTTTTTCTTTTCTTTCTTTTTTTCTTTCTTTCTTTCTTTCTTTCTTTCTCTTTTCTTTCTTTCCTTTTCTTTCTTTCTGCCTTTTCTTTCTTTCTTTCTTTCTTTCTTTCTTTCTATTTTATTTATCTAAAACGCTCTTTCTTTCTTTTCTTTCCCTTTTCTTTTCTTCTCTTTCTTTCTTTCTTGGTTTCTTTCTTCTTTCTTCTTGTTTCTTCTTCTATTTATTATCTCACGTCTCTTTCTTTCTTTTTCTTCTTTTACTTTCTTTCTTTCTTCTTCTTTCTATTTTATTATCTCTCGTCTCTTTTTCTTTTTTCTTTCCCTTTTCTTTCTTTCTCTTTCTTGTTTCTTTCTTTCTTTCTTCTTTACTTCTTGTTTCTTTCTTCTAATTTTATTATCTCACCTCTTCTTCTTTTTTCTTTCTTTTACTTTCTTCTTTCTTTCTTTCTTTTTTCTTTCTTTCTATTTTATTATCTCAGGTCTCTTTCTTTCTTTCCTTTTATTACTTTCTTCTTCTTTCTTTCTTTCTTCTTTAACAACATGAAATCTGTTACATTTTTCGTGTCATTTAATTTGAATATTTGCTTTTCTTTCAATATTTTTTTTTTTAATCTTTGGTCTTTCTATCTTTCATTCACTCTTTCTTTCTTTATTTCTTTCTTTCTTTTGTATTTATTTATTTATTTATTTACATTTGTTCCATCTTTTACATTTTCATTATAAATTCATTTATTTTCTATATTTCGTTCAACCCTTTATACTTATTCATTCTCCTTAAGTACATTCCAAATTCCTTCTTTCTTCCTTGTTCCCCTTCCTTCCTTCTTTCTTTCTTTCTTCCTTTCTTTTTTCTTTCTGTATTTATTATAATTGTCGTCTATCATTGTTACTTTTGACTATATTTGCATATAATTTGTGTGTTTATTCATATTCGCATATCATTGTCTTTCTCTTTCGTTAAACAATTCCATTCTCTTTCATTTCACACATTTTCACTTTATTTTATTATCCACATCACCGGATTTTTGCTTCCCAAACTTATTCACTGAACCCCCCCCACACACAACACACACGTTATCATTTTTATTCATCTATCTATTTTTAGGGGCCGGTTTAGCTCAGTCGGTAGAGCGTCTAGCTGGGAATATCAAGGTTCCTGGTTAGATACCGGTCCTCGCCAACTCAGTGTATGAGTAGTATAGGGATCTATGTGTTAAAGTGAGGAGCTTATGGTAGGCCTCAAATGGATAAAAAAAACATCTTCCGTGGACTAGTTGCCAGTGAAAAGTGGAAGACTCCATCGTTGTCTGGCTGCATACCGACTTTAGTGCACCGACGATTTTATTTATTTTCATTACATTTAATGCACTTTTACGTTCGTTCAGTTCAAATTATTTTCTTTTTTTTCTTTCTTCTTCTTTCCCATCTCTTTTTCTCTCTCTCTCTCTCTCTCTCTCTCTTCTCTCTTTCTCCTCTTCCTTCTCTCTTGTTTTCTGTTTCTTTTTTCTTTATTTTCTTTCTCTTTTCTTTTCTTTTCTCTTCTTTCTTTCTTTCTTTCTTTCTTTCGTTTCTTTTTCATTCTTCGTTTCTGTTCTTTTTTGTCTTTCTTTCTCTTCCTATGCTCTTTCTTACTTTCATTTTTCTCTTTCTTTTTACTTTTCTTTCTTTTTTCTTTTTCTTTCTTTCTACTTTCTTTCTTTTCTTTATTTCTTTCTTCTTACTTTCTTTCTTTTCTTTTTCTTTCTTTCTTACTTTCTTTCTTTTCTTTTTCTCTTATTACTTTCTTTCTTTCTTCTTTTCTTTTTTCTTATTACCTTTCTTTCTTTCTTTTTCTTTCTTCTTTCTTTCTACTTAATAATGTAATGAAGAAGTAATAATACTTTCTTTATTACTTATCTTCTTTCTTACTTTCTTCTTTCTTTCTTTCTTTCTTCTTTCTTTCTTTCTATAGCATCTTTTGTACATTTCATTCATGTTTTCTTTTAAATATTGGCCTGTTTTCTTTCTCTCTTTCTTTTTTCATGCTTTCTTTCTTCTTTCTTTCTTTCTTTTTTTCTTTCTATTTTTTCTTACTTTCTTTGTATCTTTTAAATCTTCATCCAGTTTCTTGAGATATTTGCTTACTTTCTTTCATTATTCATTTTTCATTCATTATTACTCTTCCTTTACTATTTCTTTCTTTTCTTCTTCCTTTCTTGTTTTCTATGTGTAAAACCATTGTATCTTTTACATTAAATATTTTCTTTGTTTATTTGTTTTTTCTTTTTTTCTTTCTTTCTTTCTTTCTTTTCATTCGTTGCTTGTTTTACATTTTCATTCGTTTTCTTTACATATTTTGTTTCTTTCTTTTCTATCTATATCTATCTATCTTTCTATCTATCTATCTATCTATCTATCTTTCTTTCTTTCTTTCTTTACATTCGACATTTGTCTTATCCCCGACACACTTTCTTTATCACTAATTAGTTTATTCGACTACCAACTCAGTTCTCTCATGCACAAACAATTATTCTTGAATATCTTATTTTTTCTACGTATTTATCTATTTCTTCTCAAACTCGCATCTCTTTCTCTTCCTTTCTCTTTTTCTATATTATTCTTATTTAATTCACTACATTAACATTTTTTGTTTTCTTCCTCATCTCCCAGGTAAACTCGGTAGTTTACCTGGGAGATGCTTTTGAATATCTCTTCATCTCCCAGACCCCCCTTTCTCTATATCCTTGTATATCGTTATCCCCTTCTTTAGCAACCCCACCGGTTGGACGATATATCATCTTGTTTTCGCTCATTCTCTCCCTGGTACATTTTCCCTTTTCTTTTCTCTTCTCTTCCTCGTTATATCATATTCTCTATTTTCACCATCACCTTAGTAAACTAAACAATTCCCTTTTCCATTCTCATCCTCTCGAAAACCCTCCCTTTCTCTTTTCCTTTTTCCTTCTTTACAACCTTATATCATCTTTGTCTTATTCTCCACCCTCACCTTTTAGTAAACCTAACAATTCCCTTTCCTTTCTCATCTCTCGAACCTCACCCTTTTCTCTATTTCCTTTTTCTCTTCTTTACAAACATATCATCTTTTTCTGATCTCCACCCTCACCTTAGTACAACTACACATCCCTTTTCCATTCTCATCCTTCCGAAAACCTCCTTTCTTCTATTTCCTTTTTTTCTTTCTTTACAAAACCGTTATGTCATCTTTTCATTTCTTCACCCTCACCTTAGTAAACTAACAATTCCCTTTTCCTTCTCATCCTCTCGAAAACCTTCCTTTCTCTATTTCCTTTTCTCTTCTTTACAACGTTATGTCATCTTTTTCTATTCTCCACCCTCACCTTTAGTAAACTAACAATTCCCTTTTCCTTCTCATCCCTCTCGAAAAACCTCCTTTCTCTATTTCTTTTCTCTTCTTTACCAACCGTTTGTCATCTTTTTCTATTCTCCACCCTCACCTTAGTAAACTAACAATCCCTTTTCTTTGTCATCCTCTCCGAAAACCCTCCCTTTCTCTAATTTCCTTTTTCTCTGTTATCTCTTCT
>CM042169.1:70552807-70555307 GCA_023376005.1 Doryteuthis pealeii
GTGTACAGAATGAAACTGGGAGCAATTGTGATGAAGGGGTTTGCCACAATCCCAAGACCTCTGCAACTGGAACCTCACCATAGAGTTTAACGGCATTCCCTGGACATCAAGATACTCAGCCATCTTGTTGATAGAAAGAACGGAAAATATTGAGGACACCGGAACTCAGTGGACTTTAACATTTGTTTGTTTGTTTTTGTTTTGTTTATTTGTTTTGTTTTATTCTAAGGCATATCAACCTTGGTGGGTAATTTAATGCCGGCAAAGTTTTGAAGGATTTGGAGTGATAGTTTGGTAGAAAAGTATTTAAACTCAATAAGAAACAAAAAAGAAAAAAAAGACAGATTAAGAAAGATATATGACTGAAAGAAAGAAAAGAAAAAGGACGAATGAAAGAAGAAAAGAAAGAAAGAAAAAAGAAAGGAAGGAAGAAAAAAAAAAAGGAAGAAAAAGAATAGACGGGAAAAAAGAAAGAAAAAGAAAGAAAGAAAGAAAGAAAGAAAGAAAAAGAAAGAAAGAATAGAAAGAAAGAAAAAGTGTTATAGGTGATACACCCTATAAGACTAATGGAATATGCCGAAGGGTTACAATAAGTAACAGGGACAATTATGGCTTGAAGAGTAAGCCAATGCGAGTCAGCTCATAACTCTATTTGTCGGACGTAATTTCCACATCTCTCTATTGTATTTGTCTACTTTTTGTTAATACATTTTCCTACATTTGTTACCCGTCGTTTTGTTCTTATTTGACCCCTTAAAACCTCACAACAAAAAGGAAGAAAGATATATAGACTGAAAGAAAGAAAAAAAAAGGAAAGGAAGAAAGAAAGAGAAAGAAAAAAAGAAAGAAAGAAAAAAGAGAAGAAAGAAAGATAATAGACTGAAAGAAAGAAAAAAAGAAAGGAAAAAAGAAAGAAAGAAAGAAAGAAAGAAAGAAAAAAAGGAAGAGAAAGTATATAGACTGAAAGAAAGAAAAAAGAAAGGAAGAAAGAGAGAAAAGAAAGAAAGAAAGAAAGAAAAGAAAGAAAAAGAAAGAAAGAAAGAAAAAGGAAGATATATAGACTGAAAGAAAGAAAGAAAAGGAATAAAGAAAGAAGGAAGAAAACATAAAGAAAGAAGAGACAGATATATATATATATATATATAATATATATAATATATATATATATATATATATATAAATAGAATAATAAATAAAAGAAATCTGTTCATTTTATGCCGAAGATGTTTTTGTTTTATTATTGATGATTTATTTTTCTAACTCAATTATAGGAAATCATTTTGTCCTATTTAATCCATAGATAAGACCCTAAATTATCAGTCATATGGAAATCCAAACTCACAGACAAGTTAAAGACACAATTCTTCCAGGCTGTTGTTGTGTCAGTGCTGCTGTACAGCTGTACAGTTGCACCACCTGGACCCTAACGAAGCGACTAGATAATAAACTAGATGGGGGGGGGGTATTTTTCTCATACCCCACCTGTATGGACTGGGCACAAGGCCTCGTTTTAACGTTCATGGGTGGGAAAGAACAAAAATTGCGTCGACCCCCTCATAGACCCCTGGAATCGACGCTATTAATTTAACACAACTCACCGGTCCAGTGGCCGAAGCACACCGGACCCCGTCAAGAATGCTGCGTGCGATCCTGAACAAGACGTGGAAACAACACCCTAGGAGAAAACAGCTGTACGGCCACCTGTCACATATCACCCAAACCATCTGAGTAAGATGGACAAGACACGCAGGACACTGCTGGAGAAGCAAGGACGAACTCATAAGTAACGTCCTCCTGTGGAAGCCAGCACATGGGCACACCAGTGTGGACCGACCAGCAAAGACGTACATTGACTAGCTCTGTACGGATACTGGATGCTGCGCAGATGACCTCCCAAGAATGATGAGTGATAGGGACGGATGGAGAGAGATTTTCATGGATATCCGTGCTAACAGTGCGACATGATGATGATAAGGATGAGACACTAACAGATGCTACAACACCGGGTCAATGTGGAACTGGGAGCAATGGTCATGAAGAGGTACTACACATTAACCAGATCTTCAGAACTGTAACCTCACCATCAGTTAGAGTTTAACGTGATACCCAGGACATGACGACCCTCAGCCATCGTCTTCTAGCACTGTTGTACCGGCCGTTCCTACAGTGGAGAATATATACCGGTTCTCACTATAAATAGTGAGACACCGAGTGAAAAGGTTGTACTGTTACCGTTTAGCGGCAAGCTAGCCGTTCTTGTACCTTATTGTAAATACACTTGTCTCATTTTACCCTACCTCGACTTGACTTCTTTTTTTACTGTTGAACTAACATCACAACAAGCACATATATGATAAAGAGGGTTGGAGGTTGCCATAAGGGCAATCGAATTGGGACAATCATATAGGTGCTAGTACTTGATATGACCTGCCGATTGATCATAGGGGGCTACTCTGTCCACCCGTTTAGCTCAAGTAAGGGCCAAAGTGGAGTGTTATAT
>CM042169.1:70560307-70562807 GCA_023376005.1 Doryteuthis pealeii
ATATATATATATATATATATATATATATAATTTTGGGGACTTTTTTATTCCCCTTCTACCCAGGCAACTTCTGGTAGACGCTTCGGTAATTTTTACCTTTAGTGGGCTAAATTCCTAGCATAAGATTGTGTGTGCGCATTATCTGAAATGAACTTAATTGTTATTAAGAGCACATTTTATGATATTTTTGTGCTAAAGCATGCAGTTGTATTTTTTTCGAAAAAAGTTTTTAAGGTTTGTATATTTCGCACGAAGACTTTCAAAATGACTACCGGCTTGTTTCAAAGTGAAAGTCAAGGGAGGTTACTCTATTTGCCTTATTTGCTAGGTATTTTAACAACTAAAGGTGAAAATGACCGCCGCTTCTTGTAAATTATAACATTTTTAAAATAGGAAGTTACATTACAATCATCCTGTATATATCTCTGAGTTTGAGTAAACAACCACCCTGTCGGCTTGGGCGTTAGAATGTAACGACTGCACCTCGGCAGAGGGGTTAAACTCACCAAATAGGGCCACCTGTTGGCCGTGGGTGGCGACCCATGATGCTTACGGTTAGAACTCAGGTAGCTGAGCAGTCCATGACTTGCATTATCCCACTTTAGGCTATTCTTGGGATAGACGGTCGGTCGGAGTGGCCCCCTTCGATCAATCCGCTGGCCACGTAAAGCCCTAGAACCTATATGATTGCCCCAACCCTATAACCCTTATGGCAACCGCCAATCCTTCTTATATGGGTGCTAGAAGGCGGTGGGTGAGGGTCTTCATGTCCTGGGAATGACGTTAAACTCTATCTGATGGTGAGATTCTAGTTCTGGAGGTTTGGGGATGTGGAGCACCCCTTCATCACCATTGCTCCCTGGTTCACTCTGACCCGGAGTGGTAGTACCTGTTAGGGTCCCATCTATGGGTTGAATAGAAAAACATGTGTTTATAAACAAAATTGTATTATGCATTAAGAATGAATTTATTTCACAACTTTGTCGGCATTAAATGACCCACCGGGGTTGATATGCCGTAAAACATAACAAACCAAACTAAACCTTGAGTAAACAAATATATATTATATAATATATCGGAGAGAAGATACAAAAATAAATAAAATCATTAATGTAAATTTTCAATTATTTACGAGTTTCATCTGATAAGAATCTTGATTTTATTTTTTATTTTTGAAAAGATTTACAAATATTTTGTTATCACTATCTGATAATGCTCGTTAATGAGCGAAACCTTATAGGGAATTAATCTAAAACACTTCACTAAATATGTTTTTTTCACTTCTACCTTTATTTCTATTCCCTCCCTCTACCTCTATCTCACTCTCTTTCTCTTCTCTTTCTATCTATCTATCTATCTCTATCTATCTATCTATCTGTCTTTCTTTCTTTCTCTATCACTTTCTCACTCACTTTCACCCTATTTCTTTCCTCACCCACCCCTCGCTCTCTCTCTCTCTCACTCTCTCTTTCTATCTATCTTTCTCTATCTCTTTCTCCCTCACTTTCAGCCTATTTCTTCCCCCCTCTATCTCTCAGAAAGAGAGAGAGCGAGAGAGACAGACAGAGACAGAGACAGACAGAGAGAAGTCCATAATTAATATAAAACCCTTTATTAATTTCTTTCACCTCTACCAATATCTATCTCGCTCCCTTTCTATCAAGATCTATCTATTTATCTATCTATCTCTTTTTCTATTTCTCACTCACTTTCACCGTATTTATTTTTCCTTCCCCTCTCTGTCTTCATCTGTCTTACTCTTCCCTTTCTCACTAAATGTCACCGTATTCTCCCCTCAAAACCTCTTTTCACCGAGAGAGAGAGAGAGAGAGAGAGAGAGAGAGAGGAGAGAGAGAGAGAGAGAGAGAGAGAGAGGAGAGAGAGAAAACAAACTCATAAATACACACGTATGCATATATATATATATATATATATATATATATATATATAATATAGAGAGAGGAGAGAGAGAGAGAGAGATAGATAGAGATAGACAGAGAGAGAGAGAGAGAGAGAGAGAGAGAGAGAGAGAGAGAGAGAGAGTGATAGAGAAATTCTCCCATGAAGATGGGCACTTATATATATATAAACATACACACTCAGGAGACAGGTAGAGAGAAACATACATACAGAAAGAGACAGAAAGATAGAGATAGATTAATAGAGAAAGAAGAAGAGAGAGAGAGAGAGAGAGATAGAGAAAGAGAGAAAAAGAGAAAGAAAGAGAGAGAGAAGAAAGAGAGGGATAAACAAACTTATAAACGCACTCGTATGCAGATATACGTATATATATATATAATATATATATATATATATATATATATATATAAATAAATAATTATGATTTTCAAGTTTAACGCTTAAAGCATTTTTAATTTAAAGACTCATTAGTAATTAGGAAAATCATAACAGTATTTATGAACACTAATGCGAAGCATTATCAAAATATTGTCTATTATAAAATAGAATGAAATAAACAAAAAACAGGCTCTCCTGACTC
>CM042169.1:70575307-70585307 GCA_023376005.1 Doryteuthis pealeii
TAAGTAATATATTATGGACTCTCTCGTCGATTTTTCGACGCATTGAGGGTTCCACACACATGTGAACACCCCACAGTGATTTGTTTATAGTGGTGAAGGCTTGTGTTGGACCATCCACACTTTTTGGCACAGTCGATAGGAAAGAATTGGTGCATCAAGGTTGCCACAAACCAACAACGACCGACCTTCAGGAATTTTCAATTCAGAGTTATCCCTCTCCTAGACTGGTTTACCTACCCAAGGTGAAGGCTATGCCTACTATTTAAACCCATAGCTCGGAGGAATTTGGATTCATACCTTTCTCAAGGTATTAGCGCTATGTGAAATAGCAACAGCTTCGGTCTAGGAATTGAAACTCGATATATAGTATATATATATATATATATATAATAATATATATAATATATATAGTTCAATTGTCTGGTCGTCGGTATGTGATTCGCAAAATTATCAATTATTAATATAGAGTATATATATATATGATTCCGAGCCCTATTGCCCTTCATGGCAAGCCCAATCCTTTTTTCAATATGGGTGCTAGAAAAGGCGGTGGCTGCGGGTTACATGTCCTGGATATACGTTTAAACTTCTATCTGAATGGTGAGGTTCCGTTCTGGGGTTGTGGGATATGTGGAGCACCCCTTCATCACCATTGCTTCCTTTGTCCCTCGACCCGGAGTGGTAGTACCTGTTAGGGTCCAATCTATGGGTTAAATAGCAAAAATATTATTTATGAAAACATTGTAGTTATCCATTAATGAATTGATTTATTTCAAAAACTTTATACGGGCATTAAATGACCCACGTGAGGTTGATATGCGTAAAAAAACAAACAAAACAATCATATATAATATATATATATATATATATATATATATACTTATACACAATAGTTTGTAATAAATTAAACAATAATAGTACTAAAAAAAAACCTAATTGCATGCTTTACGTACTATTCAACTCATATATCTTATTATAATGGAGATGTGTGTTTTTCTGTCTGTAACGAAAACTATAATTATATTCAAGTAACAAATGCCCTTAGGTTATTATCTCGACATTCTATCAGGATTTTATTTTCATTTAAACATCTATTATTAATAACATTGTTTTAAGCATTGATTTAATACTGTTGGTAATATCTACATACTAATAACATACATTGTATTTATATTACATACATAAATTNAAAGCAAAATTGGCTAGAGAGTTTTATGACCATTCCAGATGAAAATATCCAAGTCATACACCACTGCCGTAGGTCAATTTTATACCATAAAAAAGAGATATGGATAAAAAAGGGCTCAAGCAACTTCGACGTTTTCATGGGTTCTCACGACGGCCGAAATTTGTGAGCTAATTGGATGCCATTTATACAATCTAAACAAAATTATTGACCCGAGTAACCACGCTGTATCGCGATGACGGATTGGCCATTTTAGAAAAAAATAGCACACCAGAAAAGGGGATATTTTACGCAAAAAACTTCACGCTCTATTTCAAAGTTCGGTTCAAAAATCGACATACAAACCAACCTTACATACACAGACTACCTAGACATCACTCTAAACCTCAATGATGGATCTATATCCCCATACATGAAACCCACACATACACCTTCTTACATCAACACTGGATCTAACCACCCTAAGCAAGTATTTAAAGCATATACCCACGGTTATTAGCAACTAGACTCTCATTAAACTCTTCTAGCAAAACCATTTTCAACAAAACTAAAATATCATGAAAAAGCCCTTAAATCCAGCGGCTTACAAAACCACCCTTAAATACAAGGAGGATAACCTTCCACATTCCCAAAACGAAAAAAAAAAAAGAAATAGAAGCAGGAATATAATTTGGTTTACACCACCATTTCAATTTAAGTTTAAAGCATTAACCTAGGAAAAATATTTTTCAAGATTTTAAACTACCACTTTCCACCTCAAAGTAAACTCCATAAAATATTCAACAAGAACACTGTCAAATTATCTATAGCTGTATGCCAAACGTTGAAAAACACATAAATAAATCCAACATAAAAAAATTAAACCAAAACCAAAATAATAACAACACTCTTCCATGCAACTGTAGACACAACAATACCAATATCAATGACAGCAATAATGATAGTAATAGTAACAATAATAATACCAAACCAACATGCCCACTCAACCTTAAATGCCGCAGCAAAACCTAGTATACAAAGCTACAATCACAGACAAAAAATAACAGAAAAATTGCATATCTGGTTCCACGGAAAATCTTTCAAAAATCGATATTACAATCACACATCCAGTTTTAACAACATTAAGTATAAGAACAGTACAACCCTTTCTAGATATGTATGGGACTTCAAAAAATAAACACAAAAACAGATCCAATAATCAAATGGGAAATAATAAAAAGATCTAGACCTTACAGCCGGAGATAAATTTTGCCATCTTTGCACTGAGGAGAAACTATCAATCGCATGTTACCAAACCCACCAGAATTGCTCAACAACCGATCTGAAATATTTGCCAAGTGTTCTCACCGCCGCAAATGGGAATTATAAACATTTCGTCTCCTATATTTCTACTTTACAGCGTTGTACTCCACCACGTCTCAACTATTCCCTATTTAAACCTAGCAATTTTTTGAACCCAGACCCACAACCTACATATACACAACTATGTACCCCTAAACCTATGATAACAATAACATATACCCATCATCAAATTAATAAATTAATAATCCGTATTTAAAACATTAGTAATTAATAACAAACATTTAATATACACACCATTAACCATTAATAATAATAACACACTCCCCCTAAACCAATAATAAATACCACATAACCTAACCCCCTTATATACACCCTTTACCTCTACAATAATTATACGATCTTACTATACTATTAATTATAACAACAAACTCTAAACCAATAATAAATACCACCTAACCTAACCCCTCTTATACACTCTTTACCTTTTACAATTATAATACAACCCTTACTATACCATTAACCATAGCAACAAAAACCACCAAACCAATATAATTAACAATTTAATAACTCGTACTTCAATTCATAGTAACAATCATTCTATAAGCTCTTAGTATTAATGATAAAAATTATTTTATTTATTTATTTGAAATTTTATAATTTTTTATTTTTTTAGATTTATAATATATTTTTATATATATATATATATATATATATATATATATATATATATAAATTTTTATTTTTTTATTATCCTTTTTTTTTTTTTTTTATTATAATATATATATTTATTTATTTTTTTATATACACCTTATATAACACTCTAATATATACTCTACACACTGTTATCAATACCCCCTATATAAATAATTATCTTTATTTAATTCTAATTATGTAGCATATAACGTAGTACAAAACCCTATGTCTATCATTTTTTACCGGAAATATATGTATAAAGGGAATATTTGATATATCACCGCATTAACTATAATTAAATGTTTTTGTTTATAATCGATTAATTATTAAATCAATTTTATTAATATAACTATAAATTTCTTACCACCATTATTATTATTATTATTATTATATTATTTATTTTTTATTTTTTGATTTATTTATTATGTAGGCTCTAACGTATAAGTTTGTGTGAGTATCTGTACGTATACGTGTAAGGTTTTTTTTTTTTTTTTTTATTTTTTTTTAATGTATATACATTTGCCTTATATATGTATATGTATATATATGCGTATACCCGTTACAAGTATATTATTTTTCATTTATATATTTGTTTACTTATTGTTTTACAATTTAAATAAATCATACTACTTTACTTTAAATAACAATAAACACCGCTTACAATTTTTTGTTTTAAATTTAAATTTAATATTATTATTTTAACTCTATTTTTTAATTTACTCAATCAGTTTTAGTGTTTATTATTAATTTTAAATCTTTTTATTATTATTTATTTGCAATTTAAATAAATTACACTAATTTACTTCAACATTTAAAACAGTAAACACCAGTTATAAACGAAATCATGCGGCAGCAAACCGTAAACTTAAAAAATTTAGGGGAAAAAAAGGAAAAAAAAAAAAAAAAAAAAAAAAATATATATATATATATATATATATATATATATATATATATACCTTAAGACTCAAGTATTAAGTTAGCTAAAATATTAAATGTTAAATTTTAAGATTTTAAAATTTTAAATTTCAATAAATAACCCAAAATAATAAAACCAAAAATAATATTTCAATTATCCAACTATCTCTTTGCTTTACATAATTCTAATTTTAATCCCAGTTAAAATAAAAAATTAAATCCTTGTTTTGTATAAACACCGTTCCCTAAAATTTTTTTTTTAAATTTTAAATTTAACATATTTTTCACCTTTATTTTCACTTTATTATTTATTATTATTTATTATTATTTATTATTTATTTTTTATTTTTTATTTATCTTTTATTTATTATTTTTTATTTTATTTTTTATTTTCCACTTTTATTTTTATTTTTATTTTTATTATCGTAGCATACACAACCTGTATTTTTTAAATACTCTCAAACCAAATTAAACTAGTTATTAAATAATTTTAAATTTTCAACTTTTTTAACTATTAATACGACCCATAACATATCTTTATTAAATAATAATTGAAAAAATAATTCCCATAAATTAATTCAAATTTTTAATTCAAAAACCGTTCCTGATCTACGAAAATGTAAACAAGCGTTCCTCTACTGAATTTAAGTCCCATTCCAACGGCATGTTTATAACACCAAAGATTAATCGTAAACTCGATTAATTTTAGAAGTAACCCTGAAGAATCTATCGATGAAACTCGAGTAGGTTACTCATTTCCATTCTTAAATATATATATATATATATATATATATATAATATATATATGGACTGAACTCCGATATCGGAATACTCCGTTATTACAAATATTTTACAGACGCTGCCGCTGTCAATAACAATAAAGACAAAGGATCCGTTGAACAGGAGCGACATTCATTTGAAAAAGGGAATCTAACGATCCCGAAAATTTATAACAAATAATAAAAAATAAGTGAATCCAGTACTCCATAACATCGAGTTCATTCATTATTTTTTTAAATGCTTCATAATAACGCCCAACTTCAACATATATATATATATATATATATATATATATATATATTATTATTATTATTATTATTATTATTATTATTTATTTTTGCTTGACGGCAATTACAATGCGTATATCGCATAGAATTCGATAATTATAGAAATAATAATGACAAGTGAATCTCGGTAAAGAATTATTCGGTGTGTAGAACATCGTACAGACAGTTTCAACTTTAACAATCGAATTTTATGCGATATACGCATTGTAATTGCCTTCAAGCAAAATATAAATAATAATATATACTTTATTCAACAATGCTTAAAAAAAACAAACATCCAAAAATCTTATATATATATATATATATATATATATATATATATATATATATATAATATATTATAAAAAAAAAAAAAAAGGTCCGCAAAATGTATCGTTCTCAGAAAAAAATATTTTATTCTTTTTATTTCACATACGCAACACGTGTTTCAGATATTCTGGTATCTTCTTCAGCTTTGATCAATACATACATTGATATGCAGATATATATATATATATATATATATATATATATATATATATACACACATGTATATACATATATACTATTATATATATATGTATATATATATATATATGTGTGGTGTGTGTGTGTGTGTGTGTATGTGATTTGTTTATATGGTGAAGGCTTGTGTTGGACCATCCACACTTTTTGGCACAGTCGATAGAAAGAATTGGTGCATCAAGGGTTGCCACAAACCCAAACAACGACCGACCTCAGGAATTTTAAATTCAGAGTTATCCCTCTCCTAGACTGGTTACCTACCCAAGGCTGAAGGCCCAGTATGCCTTACTATTTAACCCATAGCTCGAGGGAGATTCATACCTTTTCCAAAGGTATTAGCGCTATGTGAAATAGCAACAGCTTCGTCTAGGAATTGAACTCGAATCGCTATATATCATATATATATATATATATATATATATATATATAATATATACAATACTATATACATATATATACATATACATATATATATATACATATATATATATATACATATACATATATATATACATATGCATACATATATACATATACATATATATATACAATATATATATACATATATATATACATATATATATACATATACATATATATACATATATACATATATATACATTATATAATATATATATATATATACATATACATATATACATATATATATATATATATATATATATATATATATATATATTATACAAAATATTTTGTATAAATTAAACATATATACTAAACTAAAGAAAAACCTATTGAACATGCTTTACGTACTATTACAACTCATATAAAATTAACGTTCATTAATTATCTATACATTTTACCTAAACGTTAATCCATGTCTGTGTTTATTTATTTTTCTTGGTTGTATATTTGTTAATGGGCCATGAATTCGGTTGAACGCAGCAGACATGTGACCCTGCGTAAAGTAGATATTCATCTTGAACATAACAAAAAATAATTGTACACTCTGTTCCTCTCGCAGACAACCGTGTTTCTTATCAGCAGATGTGATCAGAGGATGTTCTTGTTTTAGTTTAACTTCCTGTTGAAATACGCGGCCATGTGTTCGGAATTATTACTATAAATATGGAAATGTTTAAAGTTTATACATTTTATCGAGATGAGACGTGTGAGAAAATATGTTTATTCTTTATTGTGTCTATATTTCAAAATGGAAATGAGATAACCAAAAAGAAATGAAACAAAAAAATGAAAATAAAACAAACGAAAAGCAAATTTGATCAACAGGCAATCGTGTCGCTGAGATTTGATGTGGTTTGTCTTTTTAAGACTTGAAATAAACAATGACGAGCGGTGTGATGGGGACTACATCACAAAGGAAATGACATTAGCGTATTGTGGAGATAAGGAAATCCATTTATAATGAGGGATCAAAGACTAAACAAAGAATGGAGTAGAAGAAAGGAAAGAGGAGGGAACAAAGAAACAAATAGAGAGAGAGAAAGAAGGAGAGAGAGAGAGAGAGAAAGAGAGAGAGAGAGAGCGAAAAGAGACAAATAGAGAAAGAGAGAGACAGAGAGGGGCAGGTGGAGAAGGAGAGAGAGACAGGGAGACAGAGAGAGAAAGACAGACAGAATGACAGAGAGGTGGAGAAAGAGAGACAGATAGACAGACAAAATAATGTGAGACAAACAGAGAGAGTGTGTGTGTGTGAGAGAGAGAGAGACAGAGACAGAGAGAGAGAGAGAAGAGAGAGAGAGACAGAGACAGAGACAGAGAGACAGAGAGACAGTGACAGAAACATAAAGGGAAACAGAAAGACAGAAAGAGAGACAGAGATATGCTGGATAGAGAGAGTGAGAGGAATAAAGGATAGATACAGAGAGAGAGAGAGAGAGAGACAGAGACAGAGACAGAGACAGATAGATAGATAGATAGATAGATAGATACAGAGAGAGAGAGGCGGGGAGAAAGTGAGAGTAATGATCCATTATTCCGATAAAGCACAAGGCGACAGTGAAGCACTTTATTTTCCATATAATTACTGATATTTCAAAGATAAAATGAGGTAAAAGAAAGAGAGAGAGAGAGAGAGAGAGAGAGGGGGGAGAGAGAGAGAGAGACACACACACACACACACTCATAAACACAAAGAAAGAGACAGAAACAGAAAGAGAACAGAAAGACAGAAGAGATAGATAGATAGATAGATAGAGAGAGAGAGAGAGAGAGAGAGAGAGAGAAGGGGAGAGAGATACAGGTATATATAGTGAAAGAAAGATAATGAGATAGAGAGGTAGAGAGAGCACATGATATACACACGAAAAGAATGAGAGAGAGAGAGAGAGAGAGAGAGAGAGAGAAGAGAGAAGAATGGGTGAGTGAGAAAGAGAAAGAAAGATAGACAGAGAGAAACATGCAGATATCAAGAGGAATGAGAAAGAGACAGAAAGAGAGAGACAGACAGACAGACAGACAGACAGAGGAAGGAGAGGGGTAGTGTTTTAGTATCCCGTTAAACCACAAGGCGGCAGCACAAGCTTTTTATTTTCCATTTCCCTCCGTAAACCCTGTGCTCAATTTAGAACAAAAGAATTCGACCCTTGACTCTTCGAAAACTTACTCTCCGTACTTCAATTTCAATCTATATATACAGACGACTTCAAAAGGATTTAATCCTACCCCCACCCCAAACCATTATTCCCGCGCAATCCTGCTACACTATTAATCTTGTGCCAATGCTGTATTCAAATACAACAATATTTACCATTTAATATTACTGGGTCATGCGCTAAACTCTTTTGAGCATCCATTCCAACTATTTCTTTTTCCGAGGACGAATTTATTTCATGTTGGTCGGTTGGTTAGTGTTTAGTAGCATATCAACACTTGCGGGTTATTTAATGCCAAATCTTGATTGAAATTGACCTTGCATCACATCCTGCCCGTGTGGAGGAGTTCGTAAATATATATATATAGTAAAAAATATTCCTTAGTAATTTTTAAACATACCTATTTGACCCATATCTGGGAGCCTAAAATATATTACCCTCCAGATCAGACAGGACATGAGAGACACTGGAGGATTACTGCACAATACTCACATCTCTAGAATTGGAGCCTCACCATCAGATGCAGTTTAGTGTCAAGGAATATAGCATATTCAAAGCCCTGCCGACAGGGCTGCCTGATAAGTGTATTGGCACCTTCATTATAGAGTAATTTGATTAATGATCTAGGTGTGTAAAAAAAAAAAGTATCGATATTTTTGGTAGTTTTTGACACACCTTGTATTCTGAAAATATAACTTTCCATTGATTACTTTTTTTTTCAGAATACTAGGTGTGTCAAAAAGTGCCAAGTTTAAAGCTATATTTACCAAGATAGAAATGAAGAATGAATGGATTTTTTTTTCTGAATACAAGGTATGTCTAAAAGTACAAAAAAACTCGATATTTTTTTACATGCCTTTTATATATATATATATATATATATATATAATATATATATATATATATATAAAGATAAATCTAATGAGTCAGACGAACCTACTATACTTTCGCTTAATGGTCTACAGGGCTAAGATCTGACTCATATATATATATATATATATATATATATATATATATATATATAAGCACTGAACAAGGAGTAGCACAATGATCTATGTGCTAAAGTGAGGAGTTGATGGTAGGTGTGGCGCTCCAACTCAGACGCAAAAAACAATTTCCCTGGTCTAGTGCTAGACTCCCTATCGCTCTGGCTAATACCGACTTTAGACTACCCGACGAATTCATTTACTTGAATGAATTAGATATATATACAAAAGCTAATATATATACATATATATATATATATATATATATATATATATTATAAGATAAATATATAATGGTTTTACATATCTATTTATTAGGTGACAAAGGAACATTCACGACCATATTGGTTTCATGCGATGCAATCATCAGGTGAAGATGTTCAAATGCAAGGAAAGTCGAAAAAAAAATGTCAAAAAATTTCAGAAAATTCAATAGACATGGGATGTGTATGATTGGATAAAATGATGTGCGTATGTATGTGAAGGTGAATTGAATGTATGTTTGAGTGTTTATGGACAGCATAATGGTTGCGTACGCGGGGTAACTGGTCACACACATAATACGTTGTTCTGTGAGTGTGCGACATTTGAACAATGCTTACGTGCGAGCGCTTGTGTCTGTGCGTGTATGTGTGTGTGGGTGTGTATGTTTCTTTTCCCATATGAAGATGTGTAGGTGATGTATATTGTATATTGTCGGGTCGAGTTAATTGAGGAGTGGTATATATATATATATATATATATATATATATATATATATATATATCAGTG
>CM042169.1:70590307-70617807 GCA_023376005.1 Doryteuthis pealeii
GTGTATGGGGTATGTTCTGAGAGAATGTATCTTAGAGCAAGAGAGAGAGAGAGAGAGAGAGAAACTGTGTGTGTGTGTGTGTGTGAGAGAGAGAGAGAGAGAGGGGGGTAGTATGTGATAGAGAAAAGAGGAGTTTGTGTGTGTATGTTTGAAAGAAGAGAGAGAGAGAGAGAGAGAGAGAGAGAGAGGGAGGGAGTGTGTGTGTGAAAGAGAGAATATATGTGCGTGTGGGAGAAAGAGAGAGTATGAGTTTGTGAGAGCGATAGATAGAGTGTGATATATATACATATATATATATATAGAGAGAGAGAGAGAGACAGAACAGACAGACAGAGAAATCTGACATTTTTGGACGATTCTTAATTTCAAAGAAAGTTTACCAATTTAGTAAAGAATTCTTTATAGACAGATTTCATTCGGTTCCCAAATCTAAAACAAAACCAAAGATTTTCTACGAAAATTGTTTTTCCCATATTCTGTCTCCACCCCGATCACTTCCTAAAAGATTGAATAAAAACTTCTTTTTGATTGTGGGTAGAAAAAATGATATTTGTAATTATGATTCTTTTATCAGAACTATATTCAAAAATTCACCATTTAGGGTATATTCGCAGAGTTCTGTCCCAGCCTCCTACCTCAAAAAACCGCTAGCCGGTGGCTGCTGGAAAAAAACCCAGCTACGATTGAAGTCCATAGCCGAAGTGGTATCACTTGGAAAAAATCTATGGTTAGGGGTTAGGGTTAGAGTTGGGGTTGGGGTTGGGGTTTAGTGTTAGTTTAATGGGAAAATAAATAATAATTTGAGCTCTGTTTTTTTCTGGGTCTCCTTGTATAAAGGGTTACCCAGAAAAAACAGAACCCACAAATTTTGTAATAAAACTATTAATTTTAACTAGGGGGGGTTTAGGGTTAGGGTTTGGGTTGGTGTTGGATTTTCAGGAAAAACACACTAAGTGTTGTGTTTTTTTTTTTCCAAGTGACACCGCTTCGGCTACGGACTTCAATCGTAGCTGGTGTTTTTTTTTTTCATCAGCCACCGTCTAGCGATTTTTGATGCAGGAGGCTGAGTGAATCATTTATTTGTCTTTTTGTTACTGTGATTTTTTTGTGTAGCATGTCCTTTTCTTTACTTTCCTTTATTATAATAAAACGGAATCGTGCATTATTTAGCTGAGGTGTCAACACTCATGAGATATATAAATTCTGTAGATAGGCAACCAAAGATAATGAGGATTTACTTTTTTCTCATATCATTTGGACGATTTGACCGGTATCATTTTTTAACCAGGTGTTGCAGGATAATAACGGTCGGAAGATTAAGGAAAAAGAGTATTAATAAATAGTTTATTAATTTAGGATTATTTTTTCTCTAAAAGATCTTAGTGCCTTTTTGAGAACTCCATCTTTTGAGTAACGTAATGTACTCTATTATATATATATATATATATTATATATATAATATATATATATATATATAAATGAGTCTCAAGAAATCCAATGGTATGTGCGTGTCGACCTAAACTCTGATAATGTATGTCATTCATATTTGAAATCTTGCATCTACTTTAAGATTCGTCTAACTAAGAAACATACAAAATTTAATTATTGATTTTTGCTAATTAAGCGAGATAATTGATTATCTTCGAAATTGCAAATATTCATATGAATGGAAACTATGTCACTGTTTACGTCCCAAACACTCAGAAATTGCATAGGTTTATCAATGAGTATTTAATTTATAGTCAAAATCCTTAATGCGTTAAATAAAGAAAAACACTGAATTATATACACTCAAAAATTGACTATGCGATATTAAACTGTCCACATTGTTTTCCTTAAACAAGTTTTAGTAAATCGATGCCTGGTACTATATATTTATAAAATTTTAAACATTTTTTTAATTATTTAATCTCGCCCATGTATTTTTTTCTTTATTTAAATTTCATCCTTTTTTCAGTGACTAGAAGTTAGCTAAAAAGTTTACAAATAAATAAATACTGATGAGTTTACACCTTTTCATCTACTTCCGGAAAAAATAAAATAGAAACAAGAAAATAAAAAAAATCGTTAAAAACATTTCGATTAAAGTCACATCTGATAACTCTAAACTATTCTCACGTGTCTGTCATCACGCGTTTTCAAAGGATCAAATGATTATAACCGTCACCGGTAAATTTCCATAGACTCCCTTGATTCCAAATGAACAGACCCTAATTCAAATATTCCTAGCTACAGGTCTGTTCACAATTCATGACTGCTCATGAATTGTAACAGTTTCACATAAAGTCCAGTATCTGATAATAAAACTTTATTTTGTATCATTTTCTTTCTTTTAATATATATGAAACATTTTAAGATTCGTCATTAAGCGAGATAATTAATTAATTAACAAAAAAATCTAATGATTTGTGGAACTCTTCAAAATTCCTTATAAGTAAGTACAGAAAGCCTCGCTATAGTCTAACCCTCTCACCCTACTATTGAACTTATCCAGGTGAATATAGTTCGCCGTACTGTTACATAATTATTAGATCCCTAATACTTATATAAGGTAGTATAGAAAGATATGGCGATTAGTGCAGCTGATGGCCTTGAGAGTGAGTGACGGCGCTTGACCTCACTCTCACCTTGCCTTCCGGGATAAATCGTGAGAACCGGAAGGTATAGAAGACTCTGTCTTCCGGTTTAAGGATAGTAAGTAAGTCTCAGTCAGTTAGAAGTTAGGAGCCGAGCTCGTAGGATGTAAGTCTCACCTGTGCAGATGTCTGGTTTGGGGATTTAAAAATAAAGGAAGATCAAAGTAAATCGAAGTCTTGTGTTATTACCTAAAAAACTAACAATGACACAGGGCTTCTGATAAAGAGAAATCCCCAATAGAAGACCAGACCCGAAGTCCCAAGTCAATGCCAGACCAAGATAGATGATAGAAATACCAAAGACGATCAAAATAGCAAAGCCGGCCAGAAGAAAATTCGACCAGAAGTAAGAAGTAAGAAAGGGTATGCAACAGTACTCTGACTTCAGTTTCAGGTTTTTGAATGGTCTTTCTGATATTTTGTCAGTAAGTGCCCGGCTTGAACGAAGATCTGTTCTTTCTTACACTCGACTTGTAGAAGGTCGAGTGCAAGGCTTATTCCCTTTTCCGACCTTTTACAAGTCAGGAACAATTTTCTTCACCCTGCTTAGTAGCAGTCATTCTTCTTTCTTCTCTCCTTCTTCTTTCTCTCTCTTTCGCCAACTGCGTCCCTCCTTTGAACCAGCATTTTTTGCAGATTTTTTCGCCCTTTTGGGGTTCTTCCCCCTTTTTTTCTTGAACACTGCCCCTGTTGGGCAGTAACATCACTAACTGTTCTTCCTCTTGGCCGCTGTTTAGGGGATGGAAGTGTCTAGCACCGGGCTAGTAATTTATAAGCAGCTTATGAATAATAAACGTACCTGTAATTAGAACAAAGAAAAGAAAATGAAGTAACCACTGTGATAAAACTTGTTAATTTCTATTATATGACAGATTTCTTTTCAATTGCTGTAGCAAAAATTCGAACTCTTTATTAATAATATCACTTCATTTGAAATCGTTTGTAAATTGGCACAATGATCCGAAAAAAAATTTTAAAAAAAGATTTTCTTCGAAATTGCAAATATTCACATGAATTGAAACTATGTCACTGCTTACGTCACAAACACTCAGGAATTGCATAGGTTTATCAATGAGTATTTAATTTATCGTCAAAATCCTTAATACGTTAATTAAAGAAACACACTGAATTATATACACTCAAAATTGAGTATGCAATATTAAACTGTCCACATTGTTTTCTTTAAACAAGTTTTAGTAATTAATATTTAGATGCTGGTATTATATATAGATGCATTCAAACCTCAAAAAGATTGCACGTTAGGGACCCTGCCAAAAATACACATAAATACACCCAAATCAAAAATATTTAATTATCGAGGTATCTTTTTATAATAGAGATTCCAGGTCTGTCTATAACCGAATCTACGTCACTGTTTACCTGACAATACCTTCAGGCATTGTGTGAGTTGATCAAAATCATTAAGTCATTGAATAATTATTATTTATTAACGATGTCTCTACGAAGATTCAGAGTTAGATTTGCCTCAAAACAGCCCATGTTATTAGTGCGTTTAAGATCCTGAAATGCATCTTATATAGTTATTTACTTAAGCTTAGCTTAGATGTGGCACAAGCCCAGAAGTATGGGACACCCAGTGAGAATCAAAACTCACTAACAATGGTCTGCAAATCTAGCTTTATAACCGTTAAACCACACGAGGAGTCCAAAATCTTTAGATGCCTGGTATTATATATTTATCAAATTTTAAACATTTTTTAATCATCTAATCTCGCCCATTTATTTTTTTCTTTATTTAAATCTCATCCTTTTTTCAGTAACAAGCAGTTAGCTAAAAAGTTTACAATAAATAGATACTGATGATTTTACACCTTTTCATCTACTTTCCGAAAAAAATCCAAAAAAAAAAAAACAAGAAAAGAAAAAAATCGATACAACATTGCGATTAAGGTCACATCTGCTAACTCTAAACTATTCTCACGTGTCTGTTATGACGCGTTTTCAAAGGATCAAATGGTTATAAGCGTCACCGGTAATTTTCCATAGACTCCCTTGATTGTAAATGAACAGACCCTAATTTAAATATTTTATCTACAGGTATGTTCTCAATTCATGACTGCTCATGAATTGTAACAGTTTCACATAAAGTCCTCTATCTGATAATAAAACTTTATTTTGTATCATTTTCTTTCTTTCAATATATATGAAACTGATTAAAATCAAATTCAGTAGAAAGGCATACTTGATAAATTTCCACCCCTGGTGGGTTGAGCCCTTTGGAGGGGATTTCGCTGATGATCACTGAATAGGTGTCAAGGCAATGCTCTCCAATAAAATGGATGGGGCACTCTGGTGGCCTTTACTTGAGGAAGACTGTGATAGTCCTAGTTTATCAATCTGTTCAAAATTTGAAATTTGAAGAGAAACGCTAGAAATTTAGACGGTTTGAAATATGACGTCATATATTCTTCTTTTATATTGGTGTGTGTGTGTGCGCGCGCGCGTGTGTGTGTGTGCGTATGTATCGAAAAATGACATAAACTTACCACTCATTTTATCTAAACCTGTGTTTTTTCAAATTTCTCACTATACTACATATTGTCGGATTCACTTCCATTTCTCTTCACACACACACACACACACACACACACGCACACACACACACACACACACACACACACACACACACACACACACAAGAAGTCTGACATGATAAATCGATCAGATTTCCATTCCGCCTGGAGGCAGCCTGCTATTAGCCAATGATAAATTGTAACAAATTCTTTTCAATTGCTGTAGCAAAAATTCGAACTCGTATTTAATAATATCACTTCATTTGAAATCGTCTATAAATTGGCCCAATCACCTGCAAAAAAAAACAAAAAAAAAAACAAGAAAGAAAGATTATCACGCAGAGCCTATAAGTTTAAGTGGTGGATTCAAGTACACATTATAATATAAAACATTCAAAACAAGGTCAAAGAGTCCAGTCTGCCCTACTATTTACCCATAACTGAAGGGAGTATGTATATTGTTCAAGTGTATTAGCTATATGGAAATAGATACAGAAATCCTATTCAAAACTTGATAACTCCTATTATATGACAAATTTTCGTTTCAATTGCCGGAGAAAAAAATTCGACCCCTTATTTAATAATATCACTGCGTTTGAAATCGTTTGTAAATTGGCCTGCAAAAAAATGTAAAAAAAGAAAGAAAATTAACTTCTAAATTGCAAATATTCAACACGCAGGAGAATCTTTACAGCTTTTCATCTCCGTTCTAAAAAAAAAAAAAAAAAAAAAAAAAATAAGAAAAGAAAAGAAAAAATAAACAAGAAAAGAAAAAAATCGATAAAAACTCTTCGATTAAAAGGAACAAGTTAAGTCAACCATTAAAATTGTGCCAAGTTTTGTATAATTCACTGACCTTGGCGATTAGATAGTTAACTAACCACGTATTCAAGCTGTTGATTGGCTGGCTTTAATCCATGCGTCCACGCAGAGTCTATAAGTTTAAGTAGTGCATTCCAGTACACATTATAATACAAAACATTGGGCACCTCACGTGGTGTAATGGTTAGCAAGCTCGCTTCGCAAACCATTGTTAGTGAGTTCGATTCTCATTGGGAGCGCCCATACTTCTGGCCTTGTGCCATATCTAAGCTAAGTTTAGTAAATAACTATAATACAAAACATTCCAAGAAGGTTAAGAGTCTAGTCTGCCCTACTATTTACCCATAGCTGAAGGGAGAATATGAATATTCCCAAAGTGTATTAGCTATATGGAAATAGATACAGAAATTGAATACAAACTTGATAATTTCTATTATGTGATAGATTTCTTTTCAATTTCTGTATCAAAATTCGAACCCTTGTTTAATAATACATTCGTTTGAAATCATTTAAAATTGGCGCGAAAAAGTAAAAAAAGTAAAATTAACTTCTAATTGCAAATATTCACACGCGGGAGAATCTTTACAGCTTTTCATCTCCTTTCGAGAAAAAAAAAAAAAGGAAAAAATCCCCTTCGATTAAAAGGAATAAATTAAGACGGCCATTAAAATTGTGCCAAGTTTTGTATAATTCACTGACCTTGGCATACCAGGTGGGTTCAAACCAAAATTGGCACTTAAAACATTTTTGGCGTGAGAGCTCATATTTTCAGAAGTGCACAATACCGCTGCCTTAACCCTCCACTGTCTGCAAATAACCTCGCACCGTCTCTAAATTAAATTTTTGCACCCTCTCTCTCTCTTCTCTCTCTCTCTCTCCTCTCTTTTCTCTTCTCTTTCTCTTTCTCGGTTCGCTCCTCACCAACTGGGAATGACCAGTGCCCTTAATAGAGACTGGATGAAATCCAAATTGATTGTGTTCTTGGCGAGCAAAAATAATAAAACTATCGTGTCGGATTCTTCTGCTTCGAAGGTCTTTCCATTTCGAAAGCAGAATCGGTATGAAGTCGCAGAAGAATCCGTATATGGATGCCATCTTCATGGTTCCAATTTTTATGATCTTTCCTTCATGATTTCTTTCTTTTTCTTAATAAATCTCCACTTTTCATTCTTTCTTTCTTTCATTTTTTCTTTCTTTCTTCCATTCATTCTTTCTTTCCTTCATGGTTTCTTTCTTTTTTTTCTTAATAAATCCCCACTTTTCTTTCTTTCTTTCTTTCCTTTCTTTCTTTCCTTCTTTCTTTCTTCTTTCTTATTAAACCACTTTTCTTTCTTTCATTTTCTTTCTTTCTTTTTCTTTCTTTTTTTCTTTCTTTTTTTTTTCTTTCTTCTTTCTTTCCTTTTTCTTTCTTTTTTTCTTAATAATCTTTTTCTTTCTTCTTTCTTTCTTTCTTTCTTCTTTCTTCTTTCATTCTTTCTTTCTTCCTTTCCTTCATTTCTTTCTTTCTTTTTCTTCTTTTCTTTCTTTCTTTCATTCTTTCTTTTTTTTCTTTCATACGTTCTTTCTTCCTTTCCTTCGTGATTTCTTTTTTTCTTTTTCTTAATAAATCCCATTTTGTTTCTTTCTTTCTTTCTTTCTTTTCTTTCTTTTTTCTTTCTTTCTTTCTTCCTTTATGATTCCTTTCTTTTTCTTAATGAATCCCCACTTTTCATTCCTCTTTTCTTTCTTTCATTCTTTTTTTTTTCTTTTTCCTTTATGATTTCTTTCTTTCTTTTTCTTAATAAATCCCCACTTTTTTCTTTCTTTTTTTTCTTTCTATCTTTCATTCTTTCTTTCATTTTTTTTCTTTCATTTATGATTCCTTTCTTTTTTCTTAATAACTCCCTACTTTCATTCTCTCTCTCTCTCTTTCTTTCTTCTTCATTCTTTCTTTCTTTCTTCATGATTTCTTTTTCTTATAAATCTTCGATTTGTCAGAAAGAATTCAAGAATATATCGATTATTGATAAGGACAGCAGATGATTTAACACCCTAAAATGATTGCAGTTGATATGTATTTTTCGGGTTTTGGGATTTAAAAAAAGTGCGTGCATCAGTTGAAAATTAAGGACTTCTAGTGTAAATAATTCCCCTATGTTGCCTAACCCCTGTAAGGGCCGGGTTCGCTCAGTCGGTAGAGTGTTCGGCTAGAAACCACAAGGTTCCTAGTTCGATACCGACCCTCGCCAACTCAGCGTATGAGTAGTACAGGGATCTGGCGCTAGTGAAAAGGGGATAGACTCACTTGCTGATTGGCTGATATGATATCGATTATTGATAAGGATTGCAGATGATTTAACACCTAAAATGATTTCAGTTCATATGTATTTTCGGGTTTTGGGATCTAAAAAAGATTTGCGCATCAGTTGAAAAATTAAGGACTTCTAGTGTAAATAATTCCCTGTAAGTACATTAAATTTTTATAAAAAGTTTTCTATTTATATTTCAAGTGCAACATGATACAGGTATCATTAGTTATTATTATTGCCAATAAGGCCGGGTTATCTCTGTCAGTAGAGTGTTTCGGCTAGAAACCACAAGGTTCCTAGTTCGATACCGACCCTCGCCAAATCAGCGTATGAGTAGCACAGGGATCTGCGCGGTAAAGTAAGGTGCTGATGGTAGGTGTGGTGATCCATCTCAGACGCCAAAACAATTTCCTTGGTCTGGCGCTAGTGAAAATGGGATAGACTCCTCGCTGATTGACTGATATAATATCGATTATTGATAAGGATTGCAGGTGATTTAACACCTAAAATGATTGCAGTTGATATGTATTTTCGGGTTTTGGGATCTAAAAAAAAGTGCGTGCATCAGCTGAAAATTAAGGACTTCTAGTGTAAATAATTCCCCTATGTTGCCTAAACCCTGTAAGGGCCGGGTTCGTTCAGTCGGTAGAGTGTTCGGCTAGAAACCACAAGGTTCCTAGTTCGATACCGACCCTCGCCAACTCAGCGTATGAGTAGCACAGGGATCTGTGCGGTAAAGTGAGGTGCTGATGGTAGGTGTGGCGCTCCATCTCAGACGCCAAAACAATCACATTGCTCTGGCGCTAGTGAAAATGGGATAGACTCTGTCGCTGATTGGTTATTGCTTTTTGGATTGGTGATTGGTTTTTGGATCTAAAAGTGTGTGCATCAGTTGAAAATTAAGGACTTCTAGTGTAAATAATTGTTTATCTGATCTCTGTTATTTAGTTTAATGACACGAAAATTATACTAAATTATTCCTTACTTTTAGGATTGAAAAAAATTCTGTTTTAATTGGTTCTAATTAGTCGTAAATTTGCAATTAAGCCAAAAACCGACCAACCTCTTACTTTACTCTGTGTCTATCTCTTTCTTCCCTCAATGTATCTCTTGACTACCTCCTCATTATATAATATTAGTTTCTCTGGAGAGTAGAGTAGAGTAGATAGATAGATAGATAGATAGATAGAGAGAGAAGAGAGAGAGAGAGAGAGAGAGGGGGGGGGAGTGAGAGAGAGAAAGAGAGAGGGAGAGAGGAGAATTTGAAATGTATTTCTATGTTAAATTTCACAATTATGCTATAGTAGTAGAGAAGCACATTTTCTTACAAATATTGTTGTTGTTTTTGGCTGTCAACTCGTACTCGATTAAGACCATTTCCTGTTCTTTTTTTCATACTTGAGTGCCAGTAGCATTTGACACTGTATCCTTGTGTTTTCTCAGATGACTCACCAGGCCAGCCCTGGAGAGACATACTCTTCCACATAAACTACATGTTCTGCACTTTGAATGTAACTGGACTGAAAATTACCCTTTCTGATATCCCACTTCAATTTTTGGTGCTTAATTCTGTTGGGCTCAAATTCTTTCACAGACCGGTAGATGGTGGCTCTTCAGCCAGGTCTATTACAAATATATACACATATGTAATAATATGTATCATATACATATGTATCATGTACATATGTACCAACCCTTCCTTACAACCAGGATGGGACACAAGTACAATTTCTTAAGCGTAGTATAACAGGTTTGAATTCAGAGTTTTCATTCTTTTAGACCGCCCTGTCTGCTGGGGCGTTAGAATGCACCAACTGCACCTCTGCAGAGGGGTAAGACTACCCCAAATGGAGCCACCTCTTGGCCGTGGGTGGCGACCTGTGATGCTTAAAGATGGAGTCTTGGTGGATGAGCAGTCCATGACCTGTAACTTAGAACCTTACTTAGGCTAGATGGGCGGTCGGAGAGTCCACTTCCGATCACTCGGCTGGTCACGTCAAGCCCTAGCATCTATATGATTTCCCCCAACCCTATTGCTCATTATCATATGGGTGCTAGAAGGCTGTGGCTGAGGGTCTACATGTCCTGGGAATGACGTTTATGATGAGTTTCCAGTTTTGGAGGTTTGGGGAATGTGGAGCACCACTTCATCACCATTGCTCGCTGGTCCACTCTGCCCCGGAATGGTAGTACCTGTTAGGGTCCGATCTATGGGTTAAATAGAAAAATGTATTTATAAAAAAGTGTATTATTCATTAAGAAATTGATTTATTTCAAAACTTTATCGGCATTAAATAACCCACTGAGGTTGATATGCCGTAAACCAAACCAAACCAAACAAACAAACCTTCTAGAATGGTTAGCTAGCCAAAGTCAAACAGCCAGGTGTGCTCTGCTAGAGAGAGAGAGAGAGAGAGAGAGAGAGAGAGAGAGAGAGAGAGAGAGAGAGAGAGAGAGAGTAGTTTCGATGCATACCTTCACGTCTCATCAGTGTGATTAGACAAAGCAGGCTGCTCTTGATGAACATTGCAGTTATATGCTTTGGCTTTCCAAATTTCAATAAAATAAAGAGATAACTAGATTGACTATGTAGTCGTTATCCTAATTATCAAGTCGACATTACGGATCTCCTTGACTCTTCCTCGCTACCCGTCCTATCAGCTATTGCTCTTGGAAGGTCATCAGCATAAGTGTATCTCTGAGTAGGTAGCTCGTCCTTGCTTCTCCAGCAGTGTCCAGCATACAAGGCGTGTCAAAAGAGTATCGATATCTTTTGTACTTTTTTGACACACCTTGTATTCTGAAAAAAATAACGTTCCATTCATTAATTTTTTTGCATAAAACATCGACACCGTAACAGTGAATGTGTATATATATATATATATATATTTACATTGTGTGTTAATTATTTTATCTTCGTTTTTTCCTCCGGACATACATACATGCATACACACACACAACTGCCCTTTATATATGTACTATCAGCGGCTACCCGGTGTCGCGCAGGTAGAGAAGAGGAGGGGCAAAAAATTCAGTTTCGCAGATCCATTATAACTGAATCGTGAGTTGGATCATCGCAATCATTTTTTGACACACGTTATATTTTTAGAATACATGGTGTGTCAGAAAGTACAACACATCTTGATACTTTTTTGACACACCTTGTATCTTGTTCGTCTTACCCGGATGGGAATAAACCATCCGGGTAATATGAAGCAAGTGGGTGTACAGCTGGTTTTTTGTAGGGTGCTGTTTCCAGGATGCTTTCAGAAGAATTCAGGAAAATATCTCTAATTTATAAACCAGCAGATGACACACCTTGTATTCTGAAAAAAAATACGTTCCATTCATTAATTTTTTCAGAATACAAGGTGTGTCAAAATAGTACCAAGTTTAAAGCTGTATTCACCAAGATAGGAATTAAGAATGAATGGAACGTTATTTTTTTTTTAGAATACATGGCGTGTCAGAAAGTACAACAAATATTGATACTTTTTGACACACCTTGTATCTTGTTTCGTTACCCGGATGGACATAAACCATCCGGGAAATACGAAGCAAGTGGGCGTACAGCTGGGTGCTGTTTCCAGGATATTTTCAGAAGAATTCAGGAAATATCTCTTATTTATAAAACCAGCAGATGACACACATTGTATTCTGAAAATAACTTTCCATTCATTCATTTTTATTTCAGAATACAAGGTGTGTCAAAAAGTACCAAGTTTAAAGCTGTATTTACCAAGATAGAAATTAAGAATGAATGGCACGTTTTTTTTTTTAGAATACATGGTGTGTCAGTAAGTACAACAATCTTGATACATTTTTGACACACCTTGTATCTTGTTCGTCTAACCCGGATGGGAATAAACCATCCGAGTAATACGAAGCAAGTGGGCGTATAGCTGGGTGCTGTTTCCAGGATATTTTCAGAAGAATTCAGGAAAATATCTCTTATTTATAAAACCAGCAGATGACACACCTTGTATTCTAAAAAAAAAAATAACGTTCCATTCATTAATTGTTTCAGAATAAAGGTGTGTCAAAAAAGTACCCAAGTTTAAAGCTGTATTTACAAAATAGAAATTAAGAATGAATGGCATGTTATTTTTTTTTAGAATACATGATGTGTCAGAAGTACAAAAATCTTGATACTTTTTTGACACCCTTGTATCTTGTTCGTCTAACCGGATGGGAATAAACCATCCGAGTAATACGAAAGCAAGTGGGCGTACAACTGGTGCTGTTTTCGAAGATATTTTCAAGAAGAATTCAGGAAAATATCTCTTATTTATAAACCAGCAGATGATTTAACACCTTAAAAAGATTGCAGTGATATGTATTGAGGTTTATGGGATCTAAAGGAAATATCTACATTCAGATGAAAATTAAAGTAACGCTTTTTGAGTGCTAATAATTGTTTTTACCTGGTTTTTATACCTGCTGTAGTGTAACTTCTTAAAGGTCTGACGCTCTACCGACTGAGCTAGAAGGGAGGGCCGGTAGAGCTCAGTCGGTAGAGCGTTCGATTAGGAACCTCTGGTTCGATATCGGCCTCGTCAACTCAGCGTATGAGTAGCACAGTGATATGTGCGGTAAAGTGTGGAGCTGATGGTAGGTGTAACGTTCCGTCTCAGACGGCAAAAACAATTTCTTTCATTTAGCGCTATTGAAAATGGGATAGAACTCCTCGTTGTCTGGTTAATACCGATTTTATATATATATATATATAATATATTATATATATATATAATATATAATGTATATATGTGTTGTGTGTTGTGTGTGTAGAAAAAAATATTTTCAAAAAAATATAACAAACACAGGATGTTACGATCGGATGAACAATTTTATGTGTGTATACTTAAGTATTTCGGTATTAAAACATCATCAGGACATTGTTACAGAAATATTTGTCAGGGAGAAAAATGAAAAATGTAGACACATAAAAAGGAGTAATAATAATAATAATAATAATAATAATAAATCATAATAATAATAATAATAATAATAATAATAATAATGAAAGTGATACCAATTGTAGTTGGTGCACTGGAAACAGTCCAATAAACTTGGAAAAAAGACTGGAGGATCTGGCAATCAGAGTAAGAATTGAGACCACCCAAACTACTGCACTGCTGCAGTCGGCTAGAATACCCAGAAAAGTCTGGAGACCTGAGGAGACTTGTTATCACTCAGGCCCTTTGAAATGCCATCAGCTAACACTGATGGGAAAAACCTAAAGGAGTGAAAATACTAATAATCATGCACAAAACATTATAACAAGAAACTTCATAGACAAATAAGAAACGAAGGGATGGCGTCTCGCCAACATTGAAGATAGTGTAGATACGGCAATCCGAGCACTTGACGAATACATTAATAAAAGTAAGGAAGACTAATTGCAGCAGCCAGGAAAAGCAGTTGCACATATTGACAAGCAGAAATACATCCAAAACTATACAAACAGAAATGGGAAGAAAAACAACTACATGGGTGTTTCAAGCGTCAAATTCAAGAGATATCACATCAAGAAGACATGGACATGGATAAGAGGAGGGAAATTCAACAGAGAAACCGAATCGCTTATAAACGCAGCACAAGACAATGTCATAAGAACAAACTTTATAAAGACAAAATAAATAAGACGCAGCAGAAGAGGAGTAGAGAAGTTGTGGTGACTGAGACAAAACGTTTAATCATATAATAAGCGAATGCAGCAAACTAGCACAAAAAGAGGACAAGACTAGGCACGACTCTGTATGTAAGATAATCCACTGGGAACTGTGCAAGAAATTAAATTTTCACCATTCAACTAAATGGTATATGCACAAGCCTGAACCTGTCCTGGAGAATGAGACGCATAAAATTCGCTGGGTCTTCGAGCTGCAAACGGATCACCTAATCCCTGGCCAGGAGACCGGAATTAGTATTGATCGACAAGAAGAAAGAGAGCCTGTCATGCTCGTGGATTTTGCCGTCCCGGCCGACCACCGAGTGAAAATGAAAGAGAGTGAAAATATAGACAGATACTTGGACCTTGCTAGAAAACTAAGAAAACTGTGGGACAAGAGGTTGTAGGTCGCTCCAATTGTATTAGGAGCACTTGGAATGCTCAGCAAAGTTGTGGAAATGAATTTGGGTGAATTAGAAATCAGTGGAAGAATCGAGACGCATCCAAACTACAGCACTGTTGGGATCGGCTAGAATACTCAGAAGAGTCCTGGTGACCTGTGAAAACTTGCTGTCACTCAGCCTCCAGTGAAACACCGGCTATGGCAGGTGTTTGGTTTGGTTTGGTTTGGTTTTGGTTTTACGGCATATCAACATCGGTGACCCACCGATTTAAAGCCAATAAGTTTTTGAAATAAATTCATTCTTGATGGATAATACAATTTTTTGTTTATAAACTCATATTTTTCTATTTAACCCATAGATGGGACCCTAACAGGTCAGAGTGGACCAGGTAGCAATGGTGATGAAGGGGTGCTCCACATTCCCCAACCTCCAAAACTGGAACCTCACCATCAGATTAGAGTTTAACGTCATTCCCAGGACATGTAGACCCTCAATCACGGCCCTTTTAGCACCCATATGATAAAAAGGGTTGGGGCTCACCATAAGGTCAATAGGGTTGGGAAAATCATATAGGTCTAGGGTTTGACGTGACCAGCCGATTGATCGGAGGGGTCCTCTCCGACCCCCGTCTAGACTAAGTAAGGTTGTAAGTGGAGTGTTGCAAGTCATGGACTGCTCAGCCACCTGGGTTCGATCCTTAAGTATCACGGGTTTTGGCAGGTGTGAAAAACTAATCATAATAATGATAATAGTATTATTTATTAATAATAAATGGAAAAATACTGGATCTTGCAGAATATACTGAAAAAGTTATGGAATATGAAAGTGAAAGTGATACTAATTGTAGTTGGTGCCTTGGAACAGTCCCAAAAGGATTGGAAAAGGGTTTGGAAAGTTTGGAAATCAGAGGAAGGATTGAGACCATACAGAACACTGCACTACTGCAATCTGCCAGAATACTCAGAATAGTCCTGGAGACCTGAGTAAACTTGATGTCACTTCAGACTCCAATGTAAGACTATCAGCTAACGCTGATGTGAAAACTCAAAAGGAGTAAATAATAATAATAATAATATAATAATAATAATAATAATGAAAGAGATACTAATTGTAGTTGGCGCACTGGAAACGGTCCCAATAAAACTTGGAAAAAGACTGGAGGATCTGGCAACCAGAATAAGAATTGAAAACCATCCAAACTACTGCACCGCTGCAGTCGGCTAGAATACTCAGAAGAGTCCTGGAGACCTGAGAAAACTTGCAGTCACTCAGCTCCAGTGAACCACCGGCTATGGCAGGTGTAAAAATCTAATGATAATAATGATAATAAGTATTATTTATTAATAATAAGGATTATCTATTAATAATAATTATCAATTAATAATAATAATAATTTACTGCTATCTACGCCTTTCATTGTATTTATCCGCCGTGTCGGCGTTTCATCTGCTTAGTCATGCCGTTCTTTGTCCATGAAGCATATTCCAAAGATCTTCTTCCCTTCTCGATCTGTGCGTCTTCTCTTCATGTCAGTGGAATCTAAGTCATTCCAAGTCAAGAGCTTTGCTTGACTGAACAGAGAAATATCGAGAGACATCACGGCATCTTTTCGAAATAGACATAACACTTAATGACAACGAGCATTACGACCTGCTATTCTGCAAGCTGTTATGTGATCGGAGATGAAGAATAGAGAATGGAGTGATTGTACACTATGGGGATGAGAGAGAGATGGGGGAGTAGGTGGAGGAGAAGAGAGAGGGGGAGTAGGAGGAAGAGAGAGAGAGAGAGAGGAGAGAGAGAGAGAGAGAGAGCGTGTGTGTGTGTGTGTGTGTGTGAAACAAGCCGTTATGTCATCGGAGAAGAATAGAGAATGGAGAAAGGATACCCTATTGAAATGAGAGAGAGGGGGGTAGTTGGAGAAAGAGAGAGAGTGACAGAGAGAGAGAGAGAGAGAGAGAGCGGGGTAGTAGGGAGGGAGAGAGAGAGTGTGTGTGTGTGTGAAAACAAGCTGTTATGTGATCGGAGAAAGAAGAATAGAGAATGGAGTGATGGTTCACTATGGGGGTGAGAGAGAGATGGGGGAGTAGGAGGAAGAGAGAGAGAGAGGGGGTAGGAGGAAGAGAGAGAGGAGAGAGAGAGAGAGAGAGAGAGCGAGAGAGAGTGTGTGAAAACAAGCCGTTATGTGATCGGAGAAGAAGAATAGAGAATGGAGTGATTGTAACACTATGGGGATGAGAGGGAGATGGGGGGTAGGAGGAAGAGAAGAGAGAGAGAGAGAGAGAAAGAGAAGAGAAATATCGTGTGTGAAAACATGCCGTTATTTCATCGAGAAGAATAGAGAATAGAGTGATGGTATACTATGGGGATGAGAAGAGAGGGGGGAGTGGAGGAAGAGAGAGAGAGGGGTAGGAGGAAAGAGAGAGAGGAGAGAGAGAGAGAGAGAGAGAGCGTGTGTGAAACAAGCCGTTATGTAATCGGAGAAGAATAGAGAATGAGGTGATGGTACAGTATGGGGATGAGAGAGAGATGGGGGTAGGAGGATGAGAGTGAGGGGAGTAGGAGGAAGAGAGAGATAGATAGATAGATAGATAGATAGAGAGAGAGAAGAGAGAGAGGAGCGAGTGTGTGAAAACAAGCTGTTATGTGATCGGAGGAGAGAATAAGAATGGAGTGATGGTACATACTATGGGGATGAGAGAGAGATGGGGGAGTAGGAGGAAGAGAGGGATGGGGAGAAAGGTAATAGGAGGAGAAGAGAGAGAGAGAGAGAGAGAGAGAGAGAGAGAAAGAGAGTGTGTGTGAAAAACAAGCTGTTATGTGATCGGAGAAGAAGAATAGAGAATGGAGTGATGGTTCACCTATGGGGGTGAGAGAGAGATGGGGGAGTAGGAGGAAGAGAGAGAGAGGGGGTAGGAGGAGAGAGAGAGGAGAGAGAGAGAGAAAGAGAGAAAGAGAGCGTATGTGAAAAGCTGTTATGTGATCGGGAAGAATAGAGAATGGAGTGATGGTACACTATGGGGATGAGAGAGATGAGGGGTAGGTGGAAGGAAGAGAGAGTGAGGGGGAGTAGGACGAAGAGAGAGAGAGAGAGAGGAGAAAGAGAGCGTGTGTGAAAAACAAGCCATTATGTGATCGGGGAGAATAGAGAATGAAGTGATGGTACACTATGGGGATGAGAGAGAGATGGGGGTAGGGAGGATGAGAGTGAGAGGAGTAGGAGGAAGAGAGAGAGAGAGAGAGAGAGAGAGAGAGAGAGAGAGAGCGTGTGTGAAAACAAGTTGTTATGTGATCGGAGAAGAAGAATAGAGAATGAGTGATGGTACACTATGCGTATGAAAGAGAGAGGGGGGTAAAGATAATAGGAGGAAAAGAAAGAGAGAGAGAGAGAGAAAGAAAGAAAGAGAAGAGAGAGAAGGGGAGTAGGAGGGAAAGAGAGAAAGAGAGAGCGTGTGTGTGTGTGTGTGTGTGTGTGTGTGAAAACAAGCTGTTTAGTGATCAGAGAAGAAAAGAGAATGGAGTAAGGATAGACTATTGGAATGATAGAGATAGAGAGAAGGGTAGCAGGAGAAAAAGAGAGAGAGAGGAGGAGAGAGAGAGAGAGAGAGAGAGATGTAGGAGGAGAGAGAGAGTGTGTGTGAAAACATAGTACGTAATGAAAGAAAGAAGAACAAAGCATAATTTAGAAAGAAAGTATTGTTAAGAAAGAAAGAAAGAAAGAAAGAAAGAACAAAGAAGAAACAAAGAAAGAAAGAGAAGAAAGAAAGAAAGAAAGAAAGAAAAAGAGATAGAAAGAAAGACACAAACTGTACGTAAAGAAAAAATGTATAGTTCTGAAAGAAAGAAAGAAAGAAAGAGAGAAAATAAAGAGAGAGACATAAATAAAATCAAAACATAGTTAAGAAAGAAAGTATTTTTAAAGAAAGAGAGAGAGAGAGAGAGAGAGAGAGAGAGAGAGAGAGAGAGAGAGAGAGAGAGAGAGAGAGAGAGAGAGAAACAAAGAAAGAAACAAAGAAAGAAAGAAAAAGAGAGATAAAGAAAGACACCATAGTACATAAAAGAACAAATGTATAGTTATGAAAGAAAGAAAGAATGAAAGAAAGAAGAAAAGAAAGAGAATAAATAAAACAAAACATATTTAGAAAGAAAGTATATTTTAGAAAGAAAAAGAGAGAGAAAGATAGAGAGAAAAAAGAAAGAAACAATGCTACGTAAAGAAAGAAAGAAAGAAACTATAGTTTGGATAGGAAAAAGAAAGAAAAGAGAAAGAAAAAGAATAGTACATAAAGAGAGGAAGAAAAAGAAAGAAAGAAGGAAAAAAGAAAGAAGAAAGCATAGTTTTGAAAAGAAAGAAAGAAAGAAAGAAGAGTGTGAGATAGATAGATAGATAGAGAGGGATAGAGATAGATATATAAAGATATATATATATATATATATATAGAGAGAGAGAGAGAGAGAGACAGACAGACAGACAGACAGACAGACGGACAGAGAGAGAGAGAGAGGGGCACACACATACACACAATCTCTCTCTCTCTCTCTCTCTCTCTCTCTCTCTCTCTCTCTCTCTCTCTCTGTCTCTGTCTCTCTGTCTCTCTCTCTGTCTCTCTCGTCTCTCTCTCTGTCTCTCTCTCTTCTCTCTCTCTCTCTCTCTTTCTGTCTGTCTGTCTCTCTCTCTCTCTCTGATGCATACACACTACCGGAATATATTTTCGGTATTTCTTTGAGAGACATGACCATCACGAAGTAGCGGTCAACCAGAATAATGAAGCTGTCTCGCCTTAGATTCCGATTGGCTCAGCATGAGAGTTTAAAATCCCCTTCAGGTGAGCTCTCCCTGCCTCTTTCTCACGCACTCTTCGTACCGATGAATTCGTGTAACACTTCCTCGTGCCGACGTATATAGAAAAATAGCACACAGTCTCCTCGCTGAACGAAGCGACCAGTTCAACATCAGACCGAACATTTTCTGCACCAGGAAGCGTCAACGTTTCAATCTTTCGAATATCAGACGTAAATTAGATGATTGATGATGTCACTTGGGGCAAATGGCGGGCTTTTAATTGGGAATATCTAAGGCGAAGGTCGGTCTCCATCGTAACTGGAAATATTTTTGCACCGAAGACTTTGTGAATAATAAGAAAATGGCTGCCTCAGCTAAAACAACAGTGTTCCGTCAAAGACAAAGGAAATGACGTATTCATTTCGGAGCATACAAGTGAATGAACAGTGACTTTAAATAAAGAATCGTCTACACAACTTAATGATTTAGACTAGATTGCATCGGAGATTCGCTACTGTTTGAGGTACTTGACATTAAGGTAGGTTGATTTTCAACTTTTCGAATATCAAAAATGTCCAAGTTGGAAAAAATAAAAGTTAGAAATGGTGTTTCAAAGGACATAAGTTTCGTTTCGTATGTTTAACGGCATATCAACCCTGTGGGTTATTCAATGCCAAATATTATATATATATATATATATATATATATATATATATATATATATATATATATATGAATGGGGTAAGGTAAAAGGAAAAGTGGACAAAAAATAATGACTCAAACAAGTAGAAGTAGGAGATAAAATATTTCGTCCTTTTTACACGAAGAACATAATCGAATATTTTTTGTATGGTATGATAAGCAAGTCGCCGGGATGGTCTAAGGTATGAGTTGCACAGGGATCTCTGCGGTAAAGTGATAAGCTGATGGTAGGTGTAGCGCTTAACCTCATACGCTAGAACACAACCTCCTTGGTCTAGCGCTTGTGAAAAGGGGATAGACTCAGTCGCTGTCTGGTTGATACGACTTTAGGCCACCCCAACGTGCCTACTTACATACATGTAGGCGCGTGGTTTAATGTTAGAGACGTAGGAAATTAACTTGTCGACCCGGGTTCAAATCATAGATCAGGTAGTATGCATTTCACATAGCGCTAATATCCCTGGGAAAGTTATGTATCGAACTCCCTCCAACTTAGGGTAAATAGCAAGGCAGACTGTGCACTTTAACCTTGGTAAGGTAACCCGTCCAGGGAAAGGAAAACTCTAAATTCAAACCTGTTAAACCCCACTTAAGAAATTGACCTTGTGTCATATTCTGCTCGTGCAGAGGAGTTTTGTAAATATATGTTGATCACTAAGTTTTGTCAGGCGAATGCCAAAATCTGGCACTCATGGCGATCAGAGTTGGTCTAGCGCTTGTGAAAAGGGGATATACTCCGTCGCTGTCTGGTTGATACCTACTTTAAGCCACCCAACGTGTCTACTAACATACATTTAGGCGCGTGGTTTAATGTTAGAGTCGTAGGAAACGGCCCGAGTTCAAATCCTAGATCAGATAGCATGCATTTAACATAGCGCTAATACCCTTGGAAAGGTATGCATCGAACTACTCTCCCTCTAACTATGGGTAAATAGTAGTGCAGGCTGTGCTCTTTAACATTGACAAGGTAACCAGTCTAGGAGAAGAAAAACTCTAAATTCAAACCTGTTAAACTACACTTAGAAATTGACCTTGTGTCGCATCCTGCTTGTGTGGAGGGACTTGGTAATATATGTTGATCACAACGTTTTGTCATGGCGATCGGTGTTGACTGAGACGACAGGCGCAGTATACGCATCACGCATACTTACTTATTCAATTACATAACGTAATACCAGATTATTAGTTCTCTCCATTTCATTTTTTCACACTGTCTCGGAAGTCGTCTGGATTGGAATCGCAACGTAGCAATAATAAATCTTGTCTGATGTTTTTGTTTTTTATTAAAATATAGATAAAGTAAAGTAAAGTCGGCGGGGTAACTAATTTCGGTATCAGCCAGACAGCTCCTCACTTCAACGCACAGATCCCTGTGCTACTCATACACGACGCAATGTTTGTCCTTTCCCACCCATGAGCTTCGGCTTGTGGGTAGGCCCACGTTAAAACGAGGCCTTGTGCCCAGTCCATACAAGTGGTGTATGAGGCAAATACCTGTGCTACTCATACACTGAGTTTTCAAAACCGGGGCTATGATACGTAAGTAATTAAAGTCGTTGAAGTGACTTAAGGTCGGTATCAGCCAGACAGTGAAAGAGTCTATTCGTTTTTCCATTGGGCTAGACCAAGGAGATTATTTTTGTGTCTGAGTTTGGGCGCCACACCTAGCATCAGCTCCTCACTTCACCACACAGATCCCTGTGCTTACTCATACGCTGAGTTGGAAATGGGCCGGTATCGAACCAGGAACCTTTTGATGCCTATTCAAGTGCTCTACCGACTGAGCTAAACAGGCGCTAACTGGAGATTTCTAATTTGTCCCAATTTTGGACATTTAGTTTTTAAAATCGTCTAATATGAAGCCTGACTGAGAATCATAAGGTTCCAGGTTTGATACCGACCCTCGCTAACTCAGCTATGAGTAGCTCTCGATCTGTGCTGTAAATTGAGGCGCTAATGTGTGTCGCTCTGAATCAAATGCCAAAAAAATATCCTTGCTCTAGCGCTAGTGAAAAGCGGATAGACTCCTTCGCTGCCTGGCTGATATCGACTTAGGCTACTCCAATGACTTTACATACTTCAAACATCATTAAATCTTATAAAAGAAAAAGGCTTCACCCAAAAAGACAAGAAGCCGGTGATATATTGGATACACTCAGATGCGAACTACGTAGATGATCTAGGGTTTCTCGCCAAATACCTGCGCAAGCCGAATGTATTATTTGGGGGGATACAATTTAATCGACTCTAAATAAATTATCGCCTACACAAATTAATGATTTAGAAATGTGCCACTAGGTGTCCATGCATTCTACATAAGATAAACCCCGCCATGTCGACTGGGGCTGTAGAATACGCCGATGGAACCTATTGGGCATGGTTAGTGACCGATAGTACTTATGGGTGGAATCCAGGAGACTGTCGATGACATGCACACTCCACTTTGGCTCTTACTTAGGCTAAATGAGAGATCAGAGACGCCCTGTCAGATCAATCGCTGGTCAGGTCAAGCCCTAGCACCCATATGATTATCTCGACCCTGACACCTTGTATTCTGAAAAAATAACGTTCCATTCATTATGTTTTTTCCAATACAAGGTGTGTCAAAAAAGTACAAGTTTAAAGCTGTAATTACCATAAACAATAATGGAACGTCATTTTTTCATAATACAAGGTGTGTCAAAAAGTATAAAAATCACGATGCTTTTTAGACCTACTTTGTAAATAATATATATATATATATATATATATATATATATATATATATATGAGTATAGGTAAAAGGATATGAAAACAACACAATATGCTGTTGAAGTGAAAAGATTTTATATCATATTCATAGCTGATATTGAACAATATTTCGATTTATAAAAATCCGGACTTATCAATAGCGGAGACGAAAATAATAATATTTTATACTATATTATATTATATTATATTATTATATTACGAAAATAATGATATCTTATATTATTTTGGTCTCCGCTATTTATAAGTCCGGAGTATATAAACAAGCTCTGAATATGATTTTTGTAAATCGAAATATTGTTCAATATTAGCTATGGATATGATCTAAAATCTTTTCACTTTAACAGCATATTGTGTGTTTTCATATCCTTTTATATATACTTATACCGTCGGATTCATTTCCTTTCTCTTACCTTATAGACAGCTGCTAAAAAGGGTATAACTGCACTGATGAGAGTTGATACCGTGAAACACGTGTCTGTAGTTTACTCTATTATACGCTCCTAATTTCAGTTGAGCACTCTATTTAGGAGGGATTTAATTACAAATTCACCGTATTCGGCGTTAAGCTAAATCTCACTTTGTTTACAAAGTTTGAGAACTCTTAGTGAATTCGCTTAGAAATGTCGCGATTAAATAGCCTGCTATACTTGGCAGCTGATTGTGGCCGTATGGGTAAGAGGTTTGGCGAGAGTAATTTCGTTCGGGTCTCGAACCCGGCCAGAGGCAGTTGCTAAAAATGGTATTACTGCACTGATGAGAGGTGATACCTCGAAACACGTGTCTGTAGTTTACTATATATATATATATATATATATATGAAGATAGGAGGGTTGGAGTAAAATCCGACAGTATAAATACAAATATACGTACTTTGTTTTGAATAAAGTTAGACTGACGAAGTTCTTCACGTAAAGAAGAACGAAATATTTCTCTCCTACTTCTACTTGTTTGAGTCATTATTTTTTGTCCACTTTTTCCTTTTACGTAATCTCATATATATATATATATATATATATATATATATATATATATATATATATATATATATATATATAGGAAGCGCGTGGTGTAATGGTTAAAGTCATGGGAAATGGACTCGTCGCCCCCGAGTTCAAATCCTGGACGTGGTAATTGCATTTCACTTAGCGCTAATAGCTTGGGAAAGGTATGAATCCTACTCTCCTCCAGCTATGGGTAAATAGTAGGGCAGACTGGGCTCTTTAGCCATGGTTAGGCAACCGGTCTAGGAGAAGGAAAACTCTGAATTCAAACCCGATAAACTCCGCTTAAGAAATTGACCTTGTGTCGCATCCTGCTCGTGCGGAGGGGTTGGTAAACTAATATACCAAGCGTGTTGGTAGATCCTTGCGGAGAGAAAAAACCCGGCAGAGAGTTTGATTGTAAAAATATACTACCAACATCAACCAGGAAGAAAAAATTTTTGAAAAAAAGAAAAGACCAAGATATTCGTACCAACAAAAATAATCTATTGGTAGCCTGAAGAGCTTTATGCGAAACTAACAGTAGGTTCGTCTGACTCAGTAGATATCCTTATATATATATATATATATATATATATATATATATATATATATATATATATATGAGTAAGAAAAGGTGAAATGAAAACATCACACAATGCTGTTAAAGAAGAAAACAATTTATAATATAATCATAGCTGATACTGATCAATATTTCGATTTTACAAAAATCATCATCAGAGCTCATTCACTCCCGTAGTTTTTTGTTTTGTAAACTCATTTTGACTTTCCTCTCCGACCCAAACAACTACGGGAGTGAATGAGCTCTGATGATGATTTTTGTAAAATCGAAATATTGATCAGTATCAGCTATGATTATATCATAAATTGTTTTCTTCTTTAACAACATTGTGTGATGTTTTCATTCCACCTTTTCTTACTCATATTGTCGCATTCATTTCCTTTCTTTTAACTTATATATATATATATATATATATTATATATATATATATATATATATATATATATATATATATATATATATATATGTATTAGTGTGTCGTTCTAAAGTAGAATACAGACATGTGCAATGTTGCTTGTATTTATTATGCAATAACAATACAAACAAAATTCATTATGTTCTTGCGATTTTCCATTTTTTTAAATAAATCTCCGCCGAAGTTTTATTTGGCGGGATTCAATTAATTATTTTCTTGTATGTCATTGTCTTGGTAAACCTTATAAAACATTGAATAAACACTGCCCCCCCTTGTTTTCCCGCTCGAATATTGAAGGAGCAAATTATTAATTCGTGGGGCATTGCAAAATACGGAAAGTCTGATTATGGAATAGAGTAAAGTTCTTAAATCAACTTTCTTCTTCTTCTTCTTCTTCTTCTTCTCTTATATTATTATTATTATTATATTATTATTATTATTATTATTTACTCCTTTTGAGTTTTCACATCAGTGTTTATTATTATTATTATTATTATTATTATTATTATTATTATTCAACACCTTTCTTCTTATTATTTTTTTTTTTCTTCTTCTTCTTCTTCTTCTTCTTCTTCTTCTTCTTCTTCTTCTTATTATTATTATTATTATTATTATTATTATTATTATTTACTCCTTTTGAGTTTTCACATCAGTGTTATTTTATTATTATTATTATTATTATTATTATTATTATTCCTTTGAGTTTTCACATCAGTGTTAGCTGATGGTCTTTCACTGGAGTCAGAGTGACAGCAAGTCTCCTCAGGTCTCCAGGACTCTTCCGAGTATTCTGGCAGATTGCAGCAGTGCAGTGTTCTGAATGGTTTCAATCCTTCCTCTGATATCCAAACTTTCCAAACCATTTTCTAATCCTTTTGGGACTGTTCCAAGTGCACCAACTACAATTGGTATAACTTTCACTTTCATATTCCATAACTTTTTCAGTTCTCTGGCAAGGTCCAGATATTTGTCAATTTTTTCATTTTCCTTTAGCTTCACCCTGTGATCCGCTGGCACTGCAAAATCCACCAGTTGACAAGTTCTTTCTTTTTTGTTAATCAACACTAGGTCTGGTCTTCTTGCTGGGATAAGGTGATCCCTTTTAATTTCAAAGTCCCAGAGAATTTTGTGCGTTTCGTTCTCAAGAACAGATTCTGGTTTATGCATATACCATTTTGTTGTGTGGTCAAAATTTAATTTCTTGCATAATTCCCAGTGGATCACCTTCCCAACCCAGTCGTGTCTAGTTTTGTATTCTCGTTGTGCTAGTTTGCTACATTCGCAGAGTATATGGTTAACAGTCTCATCTCTATTACCGCAAAGTCTACATTTACTATTTGTTGGGTCTTATCAATTTTCGCTTTGATGTAATTTGTCCTTATGGCATTATTTTGTACAGCAATTATAAGTGATTCTGTTTCTCTTTTGAGGTTTCCCTTTCTTAACCATGTCCAAGTCTTTCCATGTGCAACCTCATCTATTTGTCGTTATTATTATTATTATTATTATTATTATTATTATTATTATTATCACACTTTTTGAGTTTTTCGCATCAGTGTTAGCTGATGGTATTTCACAGGAGTCTCAGTGACAACAAGTCTCCTCATGTCTCCAGGACTCTTCTGAGTATTCTAGCCGATTGCGGCAGTGAAGTAGTCTGGATGGTTTCAATTCTTCCCCTGATATCCAGTTTCTCCAGTCTTTTTTTCCAAGTTTATTGGGACCGTTCCAAGTGCACCAACTACAATTGGTATCACTTTCACTTTCATGTTCCACACATTTTTTTAAATTCTCTGGCAATGTCCAGGTACTTATCCATCTTTTTATTTTCCTTCGGCTTCATCCTGTGATCTGCTGGTTTTTCACACCAGCGTTAGCTGATAGTATTTTACTGGAGTATGAATATACAGGTTTTAGTGAGCATCTACCTAAGGTTTCTGGCATTTGCCTTCTTCAGGATACTATTTCATCCCTTTGATTACAAATACATCAGAGGGATGAAATAGTATCCTGAAGAAGGCAAAGACAGAAACCTTAGGTAGAAGCTCACTAAAACCTCTGTATAAACAGTTATATTAAAATTATATAAATATATATATATATATATATATATATATATATATATATATATATATACATGTGTGTGTGTGTGTGTGTATGTGTGTGTGTATTTGTGTGTGTGTGTGTGTGTGGAAATATTGAAGAGGAAAGTATGTAACAGAAGGACATCTTAATCACATTCTAACAATTTTTATTTTCCCACATCAGATGCCCAAAAACAAAACCAGTCTGTCCTTTTCCTGTTTCAAAAGAATTTGTTCAGAACTTGAGATTAGTGGATTCTTGTTGTTCTGTAGATAATAGAATATTGATAGGGGCCACCAAAATCGTCAGGCTAAGGGACAACTCTTCAGGAGAGTAGTAATAGTACTACTAAAAGTTGAAAAATCTTTTTGGCGGATTTTGAATTTGGGTAATTAATGTTTTTCTAAACCCAATTTTTTTTTAAACACATTTTCTAAAAATTCATATTTTTCTATTTAACCAATTAATGAGACCCTAACAGGTACAACCACTCCGGATCAGAGTGGACTTGGGAGTAATGGTGATCAGAATTGGAACTTCACCATCAGATAGAGTTTAACATCATACCCAGGACACCATAAATATGTATATATATATATATATATATATATATATATATATATATATATATATATAATATATATAATATATCCAAGCGTGTTGGTAGATCCTTGCGGAGAGAAAAAACCCAGCAGAGAGTTTGATTGTAAAAATATACTACCAAACATCAACCAGGAAGAAAATTTTTTTGAAAAAAAGAAAGGACAAAGATATTCGTACCAACAAAAACTAATCTATTGGTACAGTATTTGGCCAAAAGAAAAAACAATTTATATGTATATATAT
>CM042169.1:70622807-70640307 GCA_023376005.1 Doryteuthis pealeii
TTGCTGTCTGTTCCGTTAACGTCTAACTTCTGAAAAACATATGGAAAAAATTGAATGTTTTTTTCTCTTCTTCATATAATGGCTTATATAAAAACAATTCCGAAAAACTGTGACCTGATAGTAGAATGCATGAATAGTATTAAATCAAGCAGTGATATTTTATGTTTACGATGAAATAAAACCATAGAAAAAGCATAAATCTATTTCCTCTTTTCTCAATTGAAATTATTGTCAGGTTTCGTCTATACGGATTATATCTTTTTTGACAACTTTTAAGATATGAGGAAATTCTTGTCTGAACACTTACCTGAATACAATTTTTCTCATATCTTGCATATTCACCCAGACAGTATGAAGCCCCATCATGGACTAATGGTTAGTAAGTTAGTCTCGCAGATCCGTTATTTGAGAATAGCAAGTTAGATACTTGTTATATATCCCATACTTTGCATATTCACCCAGACTATAAGAAAACCCATCATGGAGTAAAGGTTCGTAAGTTAGTCACGCAGATCCGTTATTGTTGAATAGCCTTCGACCCTCACTAGATGTCCCATACTTTTAATACTTTTCATATTCACCCAAACAATAATAAGCCCCATCATGGCGTACGGGTTAGTAAGTTAGTCTCGCAGATCTGGTATTTGTGAATAGCAACTTCGATCCGCGTTAAATGTTCCATACCTTGCATATTCACACAGAAAGTAAGAAGTCCCATCATGGACTAATGGTTAGTAAGTTGGTCTCGCAGATCCGTTATTTGAGAATAGCAAGTTAGATACTTTCTATATGTCCCATTCCTCTCATATCTTGTATGTTCACCCAAACACTAAGATGCCCCATCATGGTGTAATGGTTAACAAGTTAGTCTCGCAGATTCGTTACTATTGAATAGCATTTCGACCCTTGATAGATGTCTCATACTTTTGATACCTTGCCTATTCACCCAGACAGTAAGAAGCCCTGTCATGGACTAAGAGTTAGTAAGTTAGTCTCGTAGATCCGTTATTAGTGAATAGCAACTTCGATCCTCGCTAGATATCCCATACTTTTAATACCTTACATACTCACCCAGACAGTAACAAGCCCTGTCATCGAGTAAGGGTTTGTAAGTTTGTCTCGCAGATCCGTTACTATTGAATATCGTTCGACCCTAGCTAAATGTCAAATTCTTTTTGATCCTTCGATGTCGGCTCTTCCTATCATTACGAAACAGAATTCGCCAAGCGTTGGATTGTTCACCCACTGACAATTGAGAATTGAATTCACTGGTAAACGACTGGATGTTTCAGACACCCAGTGAGAACTGAATTCACTGGCAAACGACTGAATGTTTGAGACACCCAGTGAGAATTGAATTCACTTGTAAACGACTGGATGTTTCAGACACCTAGTGAGAATTGAATTCACTGGCAAACGACTGAATGTTTCAGACACCCAGTGAGGACTGAATTCACTGGTAAACGACTGGATGTTTCAGACACCCAGTGAGAATTGAATTCACTTGTAAACGACTGGATGTTTCAGACACCTAGTGAGAATTGAATTCACTGGTAACGACTGGATGTTTCAGACACCCAGTGAGAAGTGAATTCACTGGGAAACGACTGGATGTTTCAGACACCCAGTGAGAAATGAATTCATTGGCAAACTACTCGATGTTCCATACACCCAGTGAGAAGTGAATTCACTGGGAAACGACTGGATGTTTTCAGACACCCAGTGAGAAATGAATTCATTGGCAAACTACTGGATGTTTCATACACCCAGTGAGAAGTGAATTCACTGGGAAACGACTGGATGTTTCAGACACCCAGTGAGAAATGAATTCATTGGCAAACTACTCGATGTTCCATACACCCAGAGAGAAGTGAATTCACTGGGAAACGACTGGATGTTTCAGACACCCAGTGAGAAATGAATTCATTGGCAAACTACTGGATGTTTCATACACCCAGTGAGAATTGAATTCACTGGTAAACGACTGGATGTTTCAGACACCCAGTGAGAAATGAATTCACTGGCAAACGACTGAATGTTTGAGACACCCAGTGAGAATTGAATTCACTTGTAAACGACTGGATGTTTCAGACACCTAGTGAGAATTGAATTCACTGGCAAACGACTGAATGTTTCAGACACCCAGTGAGGACTGAATTCACTGGTAAACGACTGGATGTTTCAGATTCCCAATGAGAACTGAATTCACTGGCAAACAATTTCATTGATGCTTCAGACACCCAGTGAGAATCAAATGTTGGTTGGTTTATTTGCGTTTTACGGCATCTCAACCCATTGTTTTTTTTTGTGCCGAAGACATTTTTTGTTTTATTCATTCTTAATAGGTACTCATTGTTGAACGCAATTTTTAAAACTCATCTTTTCTATTTAACCCATAGATGAGACCCGAACAGGTACTAGCTTTCTGGATCTGAGTTGACTTATGAGCAATCGTGATGAGAGGTACCCCACACTTCCCAGGGCTCCAGAATCAGAACTTAACCCTCAGATAGAGTTTCACGTCATACACAGGACACGAAGACCCTCAGCCAACGCCTTCTACCACATATATGATAAAAATGGTTGAGGGTTGCCATAAGGACAATAGGGTTTGGGCGATCAGATATGTACTAGTATTTGACGAGACCAACCGTCTGCAGATGTGTAATCGGTGTATTCTAAAATCACAAACAGTCAGAACTATTTGATGCTATCCTGTGGAATCGTAATAAGCGATGTCTAATTTCAAATCGTGCTATTACGTTCACATTCGTACTAGTACTCTTGGGAAAGGCATGAATTTTCTAATCCTCAAACTAAGGGATAAATAATATCACTATTATTCTTCTACAAGAATGGCTTTAGCATTGAATAACCCCAAAGGTTGATTTACCATTAAACAAAAGAAGCAAACCAATGGCTAAAACCAATAACTATACGTTTTACTTTCCTTACTAACAGTACACGACACCACTGGGGGCGTTTTTTTTTATACGAGGCTTTGATGTTATTGGGAGATAAGTATAGCTTGATGAGTAGAGGGAGACAAGAATATATTTTATGTGCAAAACAAAGATTCAAACGAGGCCTATTGAACGATATAATGGTTTACACTAGCAGTAAAAAAATACTGAAAACAGAAAATAGGCTTCAATATATATATATATATATATATATATATATATATATATATATATATATATATATATATATATGGCCGGTTAGCTCATTTCGGCTAGAAATCACAAGGTCCTAAGTTCGATAACGGCCCTCGCCAACTCAGCATATAAATAGCACAGGTATCAGTGCGGTAAAGTAAGGAGCTTATGGTAAGTGTGGCACTCCACCTGAGACGTAAAATCAATCCCCTTTGTGTAGCGCTATTGAAAAGGGGATAGACTCCCTCGCTGACTGGCTGATACTAACTTTAGGCCGCCAACTTTACTTACTTACACACACACACACACACACACACACAACACACACACATATATATTATATATATATATATATATATATATATATATATATTATATATATATGGCTGGGTTAGCTCAGTTCGGCTAGAAATCACAAGGTGCCTAGTTCGATACTGGCCCTCACCAACTCAGCTTATGATTGGCACAGGGATCTGTACAGTAAATTAAGGTACTCATGGCAGGTGAGGCGCTCCACCTGAGACGTAAAATCAATCTCCTTGGGCTAGCACTAGTGAAAAGGGACAGACTCGCTAATTGGCTGATACCGACTTTAGGCCATCCCAATGACTTTACTTTTTTATTTATATATATATATATATATATTTCTCCAGATCGTCATGTTATTACCTTGAATAAGGGCGAATGCTCACCCGAAATATCGGAATTGATTAAACCAGGAACAGTGCAACAGTTGAATATATAAAAATACTGATTTTTGTTCTGTTTTTCCAACGCTTCAAAGACCAAACAAACAACGTTCACAAGAACATGATTATATATATATATATATATATATATATATATATATATATATATATATATATATATATATATTATGAAAAGAGATAGAAAAACAAATGTTCATAATAATATAATGACAGATATATGTTTCGACCTGTGTGATTTGTAAAGTGAAATTCAACCGAAATCATGTTAAATTAGATGAAGACAATTGTAAAAGATGCTTCCTAAAACTGGTCTTCTTCAAGAGCACATATAATGATAAAAAAGAAAAGTAGGAAAATTTAACCGTTTGCCACAAGAGGTTCAAATAATGCTCGCGTTCTAGGCCGGAATATTTTTCAAATTTGTAAAAAAATGCGTATTTTAGATTAAAATAATATAAATTTTATTCTATTTCTAAACCTAAAGTTTCAGCAGCTGGCTGAACAATCCATGATATGCAACACCCTATCTTTGCGATTACTTGGGCAAGATGGGCGGTTGGAGAGGCCCCTCCGATCAATCGGCTGGTCACGTCAAGCCCTAGCACCTACGATTGCCCTAAGCGTATTGCCCTTATGGCAAGCCCCAACTTTTTTTTTATCATATGTGCGGTGGCTGAGGGTCTTCATGTCCTGGGAATGACGGTAAAATCTATCTGATCGTGAGGTTCCAGGTCTGGAGCTTTGGGAAATGTGGAGCAAAACACCGTTATTTTAATGCCTTTGGTTAGTCTTTCTAATTAATACACACACACACACACACACACACACACACACACACATATATATATATATATATATATATATATATATATATATATATATATTCCAACCCCCAGATCTGACACAGGGTCAATTTCTTAAGCGGAGTTCGAATTCAGAGTTTTCCTTTTCCTAGACCAATTGTCTAACCAAGGTTAAAGAGCCAGTTTGGCCTACTATTTACCCATAGCTGGAAGGCGAGTAGGATCCATACCTTTCCCAAGAGTATTAGCGCTAAGTGAAATGCAATTACCACGTCCAGGATTTGAAACCGGCGACGTGTCCATTTCTCACGCCTTTAACCATTAGACCACTCGCCTCCTTTCGAGTTAATATAAGGTTTTGTTCATTAAAACTTAAATTCTTGCGGTAAATTTTTTAAATGCCATCCTTGGCCAGTTGAAAATGGCTTAAAGAAAGTCCTATATTATGGAATCCTTTCGTAAGCGTATGAGTCCTATCCTGCGTATTGGTAATGGTCCAGTGATTTAATCCTATGTCCGTTAGATATAAAATACCAGTGATGTATTTATTAAAACTTGTTTTTAAAAACAATGAGGACTGTCTAATACTCCATGTTCAAATTTTGAGTGTATTTATTCTATGTTATGACGATTTTGTGTAATGTGACGGAAGCAGTGATGTAATTTTGTTACAGACAAAAACCGGAAACGAATCTCAGTGATTTAATCCTATGTCCGTCGTCCATGAATGTTACAGTAATTATGACCAGTAGGGCCAGGGTTTAGTATTGTATCAACCTCAGAGTACTGCCAGTGATTGGCCAAGAGTTATATCACATGATTCTGGCTTAGTCTCTAAGTAAGAGCGGGCATTTAGCACACATCTTATATCACAGAATTTCTCAACAGTTGTAACATTCTTTTTTGTTTGCATTTTATTTGCTATTTCCTTGTTCTCACTAAAATTGACATGTGAACATCTGTACGAGTAGACTGAGCAATAGTTTTACTTTGGCCACCGAACTTTTGATGATTTTTTATGAGACATTTATTGGCCGTGAATGTACTGACTTGCATATAAACTCGCCAATTATTATGCATTCAGCTCTCAACATGGTCTATAACAATTTTAGAATTTCGATATTAAAAAGGTCGAGCTTAGAACCGTTCCCAACACTAACTTGCCTGATATATATATATATATATATATATATATATATATATATTATATATTATTATTATTATTATTATTATTATTATAGTATACACCATTGAAGCCAATTTCCCCGGTAAGTCACCATTTGCATATATATATATATATATATATATATATATATATATATATATATATATATATATATATATAGAGAGAGAGAGAGAGATAGATAGATAGATATCGACATAGGTATATATATATATATAGAGAGAGAGAGAAATAGATATAGATAGATAGATATACAATGTGTTTCAAAAGAGTATCGATATGTTTTGTACTTTTTGAAACATCTTGTATTCTGAAAAAAAGGTTCCATTCATTAATTTTTCAGAATACAAGGTGTGTCAAAAAGTACCAAGTTTATCAAGTTAGAAATGAAGAATGAATTGAACGTTATTTTTTTCAGGATACAAACTGTGCCAAAAAGTAAAAAAAACCTTGATACATTTTTGACCCACCTATATATATATATATATATATATATATATATATATATATATATGTGTGTGTGTGTGTGTGTGTGTGTGTGTGTGTGTGTGTGTTATTGAAAATATAGAAATGTATTTATAAATAAATATACTGTTTTTCTGTCTACGTCAGTGTAGCGTTGACATGAAATCAACGGCATTTGGTTACAGATAGTTTCTCACTTAGGTTTTTTAAAAAAATCCAACCTATTCTTCATTATTATAATTCTTTTGTGCAAGACAGTTTTGACATTCTCTGTTTTATTTATTTGCTTTTTATTCGCTTTTTTTAACTCACTAAAAAAGACATGTGAACATCTTTATGTGAAGGCTGAGCAATATTTTTACTTTGGCTACCAAACTTTTTATGATTTTTTTCAAGACATTTATTATTGTGAATTGTCTCCCGTGTCTTTTCAATATATTTACTTCATTGACCTGCAAGAATCAAACGGTTTAATGCCATCGATGTCATCGGAAACCGACAGCAAAGAAGTAAAGAAAAGCTGAGATAGGGAAAAGGTGTGGTGAATTTTGAACTTATATATTAAAACTGGCAAAATAAAAACGCCCTCAGGGCGACGTAAAATAAATGTTGCCTGAGGGGATGGGAGTTTTAAATTTAATATCAGAGAGTTTGTATCATAAGTAAAGTAAAATCATCAGATTTATTAAAGGAGTAAAAAAATAAATAAATTTATTAAAGGAGTAAAAAATTTTTTTTAAATGAAATGGAAACTTAGTTCTGATAACTTTAAATATATATTATAATAAAACAAACTATATATAGATAGATAATATCAGGTATGTATTTATTAAAACAGGTTTAAAAAAAAACAATGAGGACTGTCTAATGCTGCATGTTCAAATTTTGAGTGTATTTATTCTATGTTATGACGATTTTGGGTAATGTGACGTCAGCAGTGATGTAATTTTGTTACAGACAAAAACCGGAAAAAAATCTCCATTATTAATATAGATTAGTACGTATTAGATAGAAAAATAACAGTTTAGACCGCAATACAACATTCATTGATAACCTAACACTGAATAATCGATAAAAAAGACAATAAACAACATATTAACATTTGTATGTAACAATGTTTAATCAATATAAATTTAAAGACAGAAATGGTATAGGCATGTCCGAACCTATAAAATGCACAACATTTACACCCGTAATAAGCTTTATGGATAATCCGGAACAGGATTAAGTGAATAAGGATTATCTTAATCCCGCCTGTAAAATATGTATTGGTCATTAAATATGCCAAAATAGTTGCTTTATTGGTCTATTTGAAAGAATCAAACGGTTTGATGTCTGAACTATCATCGGAAAACGAAAGCAAAGAAGTAAAGAAAAACTGAGATAGGGAATATGTGCGGTGAATCTTGCATTTATATTATAGAAATTAGTACGTATTAGATAGAATAATAACAGTTTAGACCACAATTCTACATTCATAGATAACCTAACACTGAATAGTCGATAAAAAAGACAATAAACTCATATCAATATATGTATGTAACATATTTTATTAACATAAATGTAAACAAAGAAACGGGATACTATGGGGTTAAGTTATGTTCGTTTTTACTGGTATCTTGTCCCCAATAAAAGCTGTTTTTGTTCTTGTGGGCTGGTACGTTGAAATGGAAATTAGGAACGAAAAAGCACGATATAATATTTAACTAAATACTTATGTAATGACAAAAGATAACAACGGAAGGCTTAAGAAAGCTTTATTCTGCTTAGTATAAGGTATGTAAGTAAGTAAGTAAAGTCGTCGGGGCAGCCTAAAGTCGGTATCAGCCAATCAGCGAGGGAGTCTATCCCCTTTTCAATAGCGCTAGACCAAGGAGATTGTTTTTAGCATCTGAGGTGGGCGCCACACCTTCCATCAGCTCCTTACTTTACCGCACAGATCCCTGTGCTACTCATACGCTGAGTTGCCGGGGACCGGTATCGAGCTAGGAACTTGTAGTTTCTAATGTAAAAACGAGATACACATGTGCAAAACGTATTGGGACATCCTCAGATAACCTAACACTGAATATAATCAAATCTATCATTTTTTGCTCAAAACCAAGCCCTGGTGATATTCAATGTGTATATATATTTACTTTGTCGTTAGTTGTTTTATTTTCAAAGTTTCCCGAAAATACATACACACAACTGCCCTTTATATATGTATAGATGGGACTAGATTAAGTGAATAAGGATTATCTTAATCCCTCCTGTAAAACATTTATTGGTCATTAATTGTCTATCTTGTCGAAATATTTGCTATATTGATCTTTCTGCAAGTATAAATGGTTTAATGTCTTACTTGTCATCGAAAATCGATAGCAAAGAAGTAAAGAAAAGCTAAGATAAGGAATAGGTGTGGTAGATTTTACATTCATATTATAAAAATTTGCAAGTATTAGTATATAAATTAACATTTTATAATGCATTAGGACATCCTTAGATAACCTAACATTGAATATTCGATAATAAAAGACAATAAAGTCAGATTAACATATGTACGTAACAATATTTAATTAACATAAATGTAAACAAAAGAAACGGGATACTATGGAGATAAGTTATGTTCGTTGGTGCTGGTATCTTGTCCCCAATAAAAACTGGTTCTTTGTTCTTATGGACTGGTACGCTGAAATGGAACTTAGGAAGAAAAGGCATGATATAATATTTAACTAAATACTTATGTACTGACAAAAGATAACAACCGAAGATTTAAGAAAGTTTTATTCTGCTTAGAATAATGTAGGTAACAATGTTTAAATAACACAAATGTAAAGACAAAAACGAGGTACACATGTGCAAAACACATTAGGACATCTTAGATAACCTAACACAAAATATTCGATAATAAAAGACAATGAAGTCAGATTAACAAATATACATTACAATGTTTAGTAAATATACTTGTAAAGGTAAAGATAGAAACAAAATACACCATCATCATAATCATTATAACTATCATCGGAAAACGAAACCAAAAAAGTAAAGAAAAACTGAGATAGGGAATAAGGGTGGTGAATTTTGCATTTCTATTATAGGAATTAGTAAGTATTGGATAGAATAATAACAGTTTAACCCAACGCTGAATAGTCGATAAAAAATAATAAAAGAAGTAAAGCATTAGTAGGTGTTAGTTCAAAACCAACGCCTTATAACGTATTTCTACATCCATAGATAACCTAACGCTGAATAATCGATAAAAAAAGACAATAAACTCATATTAACATTTGTACGTAACAATTTTTAATTAACATAAATTCAAACAAAGAAACGGGATACTATGGGGCTAAGTTATGTTCATTTGTACTGGTATAAAAATAAAATAAAAATAAATAAAAATAAAAAAAATAAAAATAAATAAAAATAAATAAAAATAAATAAAAATAAAGATAAATAAATAAATAAATAATAAAAATAATAAAAAGAATAAATAAATAATTTAAAACAATAAATTTAAAAAATAGAAAAATAAATAAATAAACTAAAAAAAGAAAAGAAAATAGAAATAAAAATTTGAACTGGTATAAAAATAAAAATAAAGAATAAAATAAAAATGAAAAAAAATAAAAAAAATAAAAAAATAAAATAAAATGAAAATTTGTACTGGTATAAAAATAAAAATAAAGATAAAAACTGGTTCTTTGTTCTTGTGGGTTGGTACGCTGAAATGGAAATTAGGAAGAAAAGGCACGATATAATATTTAACTAAATACTTATGTAATGACAAAAGATAACAACGGGAGATTTAAGAAAGTTTTATTCTGCTTAGAATAATGTAGGTAACAATGTTTAATTAACATAAATGTAAAGACAGAAACGAGATACACATGTGCAAAACGCATTAGGACATCCTTAGCTAATGTAACACTGAATATCTGATAATAAAATACAATAAAGTTACATTAACAAATGTACATTACAATGTTTAGTAAACATCTTATTATAATGGAGATTGTGTGTTTTTCTGTCTGTAACCGAAACTATATTCCTACTCAAGTCACAATTCTCTTAGTTATTGACATCACATTCTCCATGATTTTATTTTTATTTAACCTCAATTATTAATAAAATTGTTTTACATTATTAATACTGTTAACTATGTCTACATACTGACAACATGCAATTATATTTATATATACAACAAAATAGCGGTTTACAGTGTGAACGGGAAGGCTAATTTGCATATTAATATTAAAAAATCGAATTTAATAAATATGTGGTTATTATTATTGATTTCTAATTGTTTGGTTTTTATTTTAATGAGTATGAGCAAAAATCTCTTCAATGAATCTTAAATGAAATCCATTAACAAGATAAAATAACTGTCATTTTATTCTTTACTTCCTCTTATAACTAAATACTTAAATTAGAAAAATAACAATGAAAGACGAGAGTGATGGAAGAGTAAGTTTCAGTTGTTCCATTTTTTATTATACTCCTCTGTTTCAAATCTTTTATTATACTCCCTCTGTTTCAAATCTTTTTATCTGTATTCTTATTTAGTTTCATTAGCCTTTCTAATTTAATATGATATTTTATTACATTAAAACTTAAATACTTGCACCCGGAGGGTGCATATATTTGCTAGTACTTGTAATGACAGAAAGAGCATACATCATAATCATCATCATTATCATGTCGCGCCAGTAACACGTATATCCATGACAATCTCTCGCCTACCGTCCCTATCACTCATCGCTCTCGGAAGGTCCTCCGCGCAGCATCCAGAAGAAAGCTCATTTAAGAAATGAATGTGGTGGATTTTGCATTCATTTTATAAGAATTAGTGGGAACTAGACAGAATATGCGCACTCCGGTCGTAAGTATTTAAGTTTTTATGCAATACCATGTATTAAATTATAAAGACTAACGAAATCAAATAAGATCGTATATAAAAAGATTACACTGATATTAATTATATTTTGATTGGTTTCTATATAAAATCATTCATAAGATTATTCATAAGATACGTTAGAGAATAAAACAATAATATTATAAATCAATTACACCAAGTAATATTTATCAAACCCGGTTTTGTTAAAACCAGTATGTAAATTAACCATATATCAGGTAAGCCTGTATTTGTTACTGATAAAAGTAAAGAAAATCTGCGATAGGGAATAGGTGTGGCGACTTTTGCATTTATATTATAAGAATTAGTAGGTATTAGTTCGAAACCAACACCTTATAACGTATTCCTACATCCATAGATAACCTAACACTGAATAGTCGATGAAAAAAGACAATAAAATCATATTAACATTTGTACGTAACAATTTTTTATTAACATAAATGTAAAAAAAAAACAAGAACACATGTCCGTAACTAGAAAATGCACAATGTCATATCACATCCATCTTGATCTCGCTCTTAATTAGGTTTATGGATGATTTTTATTAGACATTTATTGGTCGTGAATGAACTGCCTTGCATATAAACTCTCCAATTATTATCCATTCAGCTCTCAACATGATCTATAACAATTTTAGAATTTCCATATTAAAAATGGCGAGCTTAGAACCATTCCTAACACTAACTTGCCTGATATATATATATATATATATATATATATATATATTATATATATATATATATATATATATATATATAATATATATATATGTTATATATATATATGTATAATATATATATATATATATGTATATATATATATATATGTATAATATATATATGTGTATATTAATATATATATATTATAATATATATGTATATATATATATATATAATATATGTGTATGTATATATATATGTATACTATATATATATAATATATATATATATATGTATATATATATATATATATATATATATATGTATATATATATATATATATATATATATATATATGTATATATATATATGTATAATATATATATATATATATATATATATATATATATATATATATGCATATATATACAAAATATATATATATATATATATATATATATATATATATTTATAATATTATACACCATTGAGACCAATTTCACCGGTAAGTCACCATTTTCATATATTGAATAGATAGATAGACAGATAGATAGAGATATAGACATATATGAATATAATATAGATATATAGATAGATACACAAGGTGTTTCAAAATAGTATCGATATTTTTGTACTTTTGAAACATCTTGTATTCTTAAAAAAAGGTTGTACGTAAAAATATTTGACTAACATAAATGTAAGGACAGAAACGGAATACACATGTCCGAAACTATAAAATGCACAATATGTGCATCCTTATTTAGCTTTATAAATAAATACGGAATGATTCATTATTTAGGTGAGGTGACGACACTCATAAGTAATAAGAATTGCGCAGATAACCAACACGAATGGAAATAAACATAATTGTCTCTGTGATTGTAGACGGGGCTTCATATCACATCCATTTTGATCCTTGCTCTTATTTATTTATCCCATCTCTGTTCATAGAGTTGAATTGATACGGAACTGGATTAAGTGAATAAGGAGTATCTTAATCTCTCCTGTAAAATATTTATTGGTCATTAATTGTCTATCGTGTCAAAATATTTGCTTTATTGGTCTGTTTGCAAGAATGAAATGGGTTAATGTCATCCTTGTCATCGGAAACCGAAATTAAAGAAGAAAAGTTGAGATAGGTCGTGAATTTTGCATTTATATTTTTATAAATAAGTATGTATTAGAAAAATAACACTTTAGACTGCATTACTACATTCATAGATAACCTAACGCTGAATAATCGATAAAAAAAGACAATAAACCCATATTAACATTTATACGTAACAATGTTTAATTAACATAAATGAAAGGGCAGAAACGGGATACACATGTCCGAACCTATAAAATTCACAATATGATCAGCCTTAATTAGCTTTATGGATAATATGGAACTGGATTAATTGAATAAGGATTATCTTAAACCCTCCTGTAAAACATTCATTGGTTGTTAATTGTCTATCGTGTCAACATATTTGCTTTATTGGTTGTTTGCAAGAATGAAATGGGTTAATGTCATCCTTGTCATCGGAAACCGAAAGTAAAGAAGTAAAAAAAGCTGAGATAGGGTCGTAATTTTTGCCTTTATATTTTTATAAATTAGTTTGTATAGAAAACTAACACTTTAGACTACATTACTACATTCACAGATAACCTAACGCTGAATATCGATGAAAAAAGACAATAATCTCATATTAACATATGTACGTAACAATGTTTAATTTGACATAAATGTAAGGGCAGAAACGGGATACACATGTCCGAACCTATAAAATTCACAATATGTTCAACCTTAATTATCTTTATGGATAATACGGAACTGGATTAAGTGAATAAAGGATTATCTTGATGCCTCCAGTAAAATATTTATTGGTCGTTAATTGTCTATCGTGTCAAATATTTGCTTTATTGGTCTGTTTGCAAGAATGAAATGGGTTAATGTCATCCTTGTCATCGGAAACCGAAAGTAAAGAAGTAAAAAAAGCTGAGATAGGGTCGTAATTTTTGCCTTTATATTTTTATAAATTAGTTTGTATTAGAAAACTAACACTTTAGACTGCATTACTACATTCGTAGATAACCTAACACTGAATAATCGATAAAAAAGACAATAAACACATATTAACATATTTACGTAACAATGTTTAATTAACATAAATGTAAGGGCAGAAACGGGATACACATGTCCGAACCTATAAAATTAACAATATGTTCAGCCTTAATTAACTTTAAGGATAATACGAAACTGGATTAAGTGAATAAGGATTATCTTGAACCATCCTGTAAAATATTTATTGGTCGTGAATTGTCTATCGTGTCAATATATTTGCTTTATTTGTCTGTTTGTAAGAATCAAACGGTTAATATCATACCTGTCATTGAAATCGACAGCAAAGAAGTAAAGAAAAGACTAAAATGGCCACACAAATCGTAACAAAAGGTTTTAATAAAAACATTTACACATCTTAGATATTTGTGCTTAGAGTGTGTGAAATCTCTACTCAAAAATGTTTCTGTCTGCTCGCAATCAATTCGCTCACCGTCTGTTCGCAATCACGTCGCTCACTGTCTGTTCGCAAACACGTCACTCACACCACTGCCAAGAAATTCGGCTCATTTATTACTCCACTCCTCTCCCACAAACCACCTCACTTCCGGTCTGTACTCTTATAAAAGAAACTTAACCTTCGGGCGCCATTTCTTTTCCTAGCCCGAGTTAAGAGGAGTTTCATTTGTTTTATCTTTATATCACAGAGTGCGTATCAATTCAACTCTATGAACAGAGATGGGATAAATACATAAGAGCGAGGATAAATAAATGATGTGATATGAAGGGGCTTCACATCACAGAGAGAATTATGTTTATTTCCAATCGTGTTGCTTATCTGCGTAATTCTATTTCTTTATGAGTCACGTCACTTCATCTAAATAATGGACCTTCGTACTTATTATAATGAGATAAAGGGAAGAAAAAGAACATGCTACACAGAAAAAATATACTAAGAAAGAAAGAAAGAAAGAGAGTAGAAGAAAGATAGAGAAAGGGGATAAGTGCGCGGTAGTGATAACGCTAACCTTCTTTAATTGAACATAGTAAAAAGATGAAAAGAAGGAAAGAAAGAAAGAAATTAAGAGAAGGTTAAATCAAGAGTATCATACTTTTTACATATTGAACTATTTGGCAATAGCTTCAAGTAAACATATCAAACATTGTATTAATTAAATTATCATACTGTGGTATATCCACGGGTCCTGCTAGTGTTTGACTAACATACATATAAAGACAGAAACAGGAAATAAAGGCCCTAAACAATAAAATAACCAACGTGTACTACGAACAAAACAGTGTGTAAAAACAAATGGGGTTGATAATGATTTACAGATCTTAGCTGGTTCTTCTTGGGATGCGTATAAAATCATCGTCTATGAACAGGGCAGAGATATACAGGATGGTGCAAAAGTAGTTATACAGTAGTGTCACATCAGTGAAATTAGTGTCATATTATACTGAAGTGAAAGTGACATGTTACGTATAAAAAATGCATGTACATTTACTTGTTTCCTTTTATTCACTTCAGGTAAACTGGAATTTTTTTTTTTTGGGGGGGGGCATTGTAAATGATAAGGTTTTTTCTCACGCAAGCCCCTCACTGTTGAAGACATGATTCAGTTAATTTCGGAGGCTTGTCAGGAAATAGATGCTAATAAAGACCTTTGTTCCAGAGTTTGCATGAGTGTCTGTTCTCGATTATTCTAGATTGCAGGTTGAATCCTGGTTAGGGACAGCAGTAATATAGAATAATAATTAACACAGCTTAGCACCTGTACCCCAGCTATAGTTAGCAGAATGAGAATAGGATACCCCCGTGGACTGAATAAAGAGTTATATTCAGAGTTCTGTGATGGCTCCCGATTATGACAAGAAAGTTCCGAGTCTGAATAGAAGGTTCCCGAGTCCAAATAGAAAGTTCCTGAGTTCGAAAAGAAGGTTCCTGAGTCCGACAAGAAATACCTGAAGAAGGCCGGAGGGCACATCGGCTGAAATGTTGTACAGATAACAATGAAGATGAGGACAATAGTCTGAATAATCCAAATAATATTAACTTTAAACCTGTTTTTATCTATCTATTCAAATCACAGTTTGTTTAATTACTGTCAGGTTATGCTGAAAGCACCAGTTCCCACTAGATCATGAAAGAGTGTGTAAACTCTGAAGACAAGCAATTTGAGTATCTGAGATATTAGATCTTCTTACTACATGTGCTTCTTATCACAGGCACATGTAACATTTGTTTGTTTGTATATTAAATACAGTAAGTAATATATGTATTTTCCCTTGTTTATAACTGTATACCTACTTTTTGCACTCCCTTGTATATGTCTTTTGTTCGCTCATGAGCGAGGCCTACAACAAAAGCGTTATAAACCCTTTTAAAAAATAGGTGACAAAAAGATAAAATCTCTGGAGCTGTATTGTTACTTGACCAAATGATATGTAACGTGGGAAACCCCATCTAAAATCCCAGGGGAGACAATCTTTTTCGTTTACCTACAATATGGTATATCCACAGGTCTTGCTAGTTGTTAGGAACACCTAAAGAAATAGACTTAAAACAAAAATAGAGTTGCTTCCCTTTCATCATGTTACTTGACCAAAGGATAAGTGACGTGGGATGCTCCCTGGGGAGAACATTATTTTTGTTTCTACAATATGGTATATCCACAGGTCTTTCTAGTTGTTAGGAACACCTAACGAAATAGACTTAAAACAAAAATAGAGTTGCTTCCCTTTGCTCACTTAAAGCGTTTTATTTACATTGTATGTTTTGAACGTTGAGATCTGTAGAATAATCATACTAGTTCCAATTACCGTCAAAGTGGTAAGACAGGGCAGCAAGCAGTCGTCACTTAATACGAACCTGGTTTGCTGCAAAGACTACTGCAAAATGGCAGGTTATTTATGAAACCTCAGAACATCATACAAACCAAGCAGCCAATCAGGGCTCAAGGAATGGAATCACCCAAATGCATGAGTGGACTATTCTGAATTCCCATAAGTACCAGTTGTCTTGATCCTGATTAAGTTCGATTGAGAGTAGAAGCATTTTCTACTCTGTGTTTTTAATAAATCCTTGTTAATTTTTTTATAACGACCTGGTCTCGCATTATCATTCCTATCCTCCATATAATTTCAGTTGCATGTTAAAAATATAACACAAGTCTATTTCATTTCTTCAATGTGCACTGTTTTTTGTTTGTTGTTTTTTTTTTCTTTTTTTTCTTGGTTATATTTGGTAACTGTCTCAAGTTAGATATAAGCACTTCTTAAAGAATATTGAAAGGTCACGATTTAATTGAATAAAATAACCTGATTTTATGAAATTATTCGTCTGATATTAGATGTCTGTTCGGAATTCGAAAAAATCTTCGTCTAAGTATAGATGACCTTTCGTACGTAGGGATTAGTGCATTGTCGATGATTGTTCGCAAGTCGAAATTACTGAATAACGCTATGTGAAATGTTGTATCGTCGAGGTGAAATGATACACAGAAGTGTGCATGATATATTATTCAGCATACAAAAACAATAAGTTACAAAATAATTAACTATACAAAATTTACAAGTATAGA
>CM042169.1:70642807-70662754 GCA_023376005.1 Doryteuthis pealeii
TTTGGACCGCTCCAAGTGCACCAACTACAATTGGTATAACTTTGACTTTCATATTCCATAACTTTTTCAGTTCTCTGGCAAGGTCCAGATATTTGTCCATTTTTTCGTTTTCCATTAGCTTTACCCTGTGATCTGCTGGAACTGCAAAATCCACCAGTTGACAAGTTCTTTCTTCTTTTTTTCTTTTTTTTTTTTATTATTGTTTTTCTTATTTTTACATTTTCTTTTCTGAAAGTAACTTTTAACTTTTAACAAACCACCCTAATTAATAATTAAGGTAGTTTTAATTAGTTAGTAATTAATTAAAAGATCGCCAATCAACCTATAACACTTGTAGTGTTATACATATTTTCCGAGTCGTTTTTTTTTGTTACTTTTGTCGGCAAATTAATATAGATATTTTAAACGCCCCCATCCGGACTTTTTTTTTGGGGGGGCAGACCATGTAAATATTTTACAACCTCACTTTTAAGAGAGAGAGAGGGGGTAAAGAGAGAGAGGGAGAGAGATAGATAGATAGAGAGAGAGAGAGAGAGAGAGAGAGAGAGAGAGAGAGAGAGAGAGAGAGAGAGAGAGTTAAATCAATATTATTATACTAATCTTCCGAGCGTTATCATCTGGTTGAAAACGAAACTGTCTACATCATCAAAGATGAAATGAAAAATGTAAATCCTGATTAGCTGGTGTGGCTTATTCGCCAAATTCTTATTTCTTATGAGTGTCGTCACCTCAGCTAAATAATGGATAATTCCGTTTTTATTACAAAGAAAGTAAGAAAAGAAAATACTACATAAAAATATAATAAGAAATAAGAAAGAAAGAAAGTAGGGGAAAGATATAGAGAGGTGAGCAAACGAATCTATAACGCTAATCTTTTTTAATCAAACATAATAAAAAGATGAAAAGAAGGAGAGAAAGAAGTAAAGAGTGAGAAAGATTTAATCAAGATTATTGAACTTTTTAAATACTGAAATATTTGGCAATAGCTCTTAAGTAAACATATGAAAAATTGATATACTCATCCACAGATGGTTTTATATATAAGATTAATTTTATAAAAAGTAAAGTATTTTAAAAAAAAGTAAAGTATTTAAAAAAAAAAATTATATCCTCGCACTAATTAATGGTTAATAATGTCTATGATGAATTTAGCTATGAAAAACCGTCTAAAAATCAAATATGAAATGTAAAAAGTATATCCTGATTATCTGGTGTCCCTTATCTGCAAATTGTTATTTCTTATGAGTATCGTCACCTCAGCTAAATTCAATTTTTATCATAAAGGCAAGAAAAAAAATACTACATAAAAATATAATAAGAAAGAAAGAAAGAAAGAAAGAAAGAAAGAAAGAAAAAGAGTAGGGAAAATATTGAGAGAGGAGTTGAGCGCACGGAAGCTATAAGGCTAATATGTTTTAATCAAACATAATAAAAATATGAAAAGAAAGAGAGAAAGATTATTGAACTTTTTAAATACTGAAATATTTGGCAATAGCTCTTAAGTAAACATATAAAAAATTAATATACTCATTCCACGGATGGTTTTTATATAAGATTATTTTTATAAAAAAAACCCTAAAGTATTTAAAAAAGATAACATTATATCCTCGCGCTAATTAATGGATAATGTTTGCGATGAATTTAGCTATGAGATTTATTTTTTTAATTGAAGGTTTTATGAAGTGAAGATTAATTATTTTCATAAAAAACTAATTACTGACTGATTATCTGGTGTCACTTATCGGCCAAATAACAATATAGAAAGAAAGAAAGATTATTAAACTTTATTAAATACTGAAATATTTGGCAATAGCTCTTAAGTAAACATATAATAAATTGTAATAATTAAATTATCATACTATGTTAATCCACATGGCCTGCTAGTAAAGGTAGACATACTCATCTCACGAATGGTTTTATATATAAGAATATTTTTTATAAAAAAAACTATTTATTTAAAAAAAGACAAACATTATATCCTTGCACTAATTAATGGTTAATGTTTGTCATGAATTTAACTAGGAGAAACGGTCTAAATAAGCAAAAATGAAATACAAAAAGTAAATCTTGATTATCTACCAAATAAAAACATAATTAGAAAGAAAGAAAGAAAGAGAGTAGGAGAAATACAATTTGGCAATAGCTCTTAAGTAAACATATGAAAAATTGATATACTCATCCCACGGATGGTTTTATATATAAGATTATTTTTATTTAAAAAAAAACTAAAGTATTTATAAAGAGACAACATTATATCCTCGCACTAATTAATGACTAATGATTGTGATGAATTTAACTATGAGATTTTGTTTTAATCTAAGGTTTTATATAAAAAAGATTGTAATAATTAAATTATCATACTATTGTAATCCACAGGTCCTGCTAGTAAAAGTAGACATACTCATCCCACAAATGGTTTTATATATAAGAATATTTTTATAAAAAAACTATTTATTTAAAAAAAGACAAACATTATATCCTTGCACTAATTAATGGTTAATGTTTGTCATGAATTTAACTATGAGAAACCGTGTAAATAATAAAAAATGAAATGCAAAAAAGTAATCCTGATCATCTACCAATTAAAAAACATAATTAGAAAGAAATAAAGAATGAGGGTAGGGGAAAGATATGGAGATGGGTGAGCCCACGGAAGCTATAACTCTAATCAGTTTTAATCAAATATAATAAAAAGATGAAGAGAAAGAGAGAAAGAAGAAAGGAGTGAGAAAGATTTTAAGCAAGATTATTGAACTTTTTAAATATTGAAATCTTTGGCAATAGCTCTTAAGTAAACATATCAAAAATTGATATACTCATCCCACGGATGGTTTTATACATAAGATTATTTTTATTTAAAAAAATAAAGTATTTAAAAAAAGACAACATTATATCCTCGCAATAATTAATGGCTAATGTTTGTGATGAATTAACTATGACATTTTTTTTTAAGTGAAGGTTTTACATAAAAAAATTGTAATATTTAAATTATCATATTGAGGGAATCCACAGGTCCTGCTAGTAAAAGTAGACGTACTCATCCCACGAATGGTTTTATATATAAGAATATTTATATAAAAACTAAAGTATTTTTTAAAAAGACATTATATCCCGCACTAATTGCTGACTGATTATCTGGTGTCACTTTTATGCCAAATAAAGAATATAGTAAGAAATAAATAAAGCTAGTAGAGGAAAGATATAGAGAGGGGGTGTGCGCACGGAAGCTATAACGCTAATCTGTTTTAATCAAACATAATAAAAGATGAAAAGTAGGAGAGAAAGAAGAAAAGAGTGAGAGAGATTTAAATCAAGATTATTAAACTTTTTAAATACTGAAATATTTGGTAATAGCTCTTAAATAAACATATCAAAAATTGTAATAATTAAATTATCATATTAGTGTAATCCACAGGTAGTGCTCGTAAAAGTAGACATACTCATCCCACGAATGGTTTTATAAATAAGAATATGTTTTTATAAAGAAACTATTTATTTAAAAAAAGACAACATTATATCCTCGCACTAATTAATGGCTAATGTTCGTGATGAATTTAATGTTTGTGATGAATTTAACTAGGTGAAACAGTCTAAATAAGCAAAAATAAAATGCAAAAAAGGTAAATCCTGATTATCTGGTGCCACTTATCTACTAAATAAAAACATAATTAGAAAGAAAGAAATAAACAAAGAGAGTAGGGGAAAATTATAGAGAGTGGTGAGCTCACGGAAGCTATAACTCTAATCTGTTTTAATCAAACATATTAAAAAGATGAAGAGAAAGAGAGAAAGAAGAAAAGAGTGAGAAAGATTTAAATCAAGATTATTAAACTTTTTAAATACTGAAATATTTGGCAATAGCTCTTAAATAAACATATGAAAAATTGATATACTCATCCCACGGATGGTTTTGTATATAAGATTATTTTTATAAAAAAAAAGTATTTTAAAAAAGACAACATTATATCGTCGCACTAATTAATGGCTAATGTTTGTGATGAATTTTAGTTATGAGATTTTTTTAATTGAAGGTTTTATGAAGTGAACATTAATTATTTTCATAAAAGACTAATTGCTGACTGATTATCTGGTGTCACTTATCGGGAAAATAAAATATAGTAGAAAGAAATATCATGAAACTTTTTAAAATACTGAAATATTGGCCAATAGCTCTTAAGTTAACATATCAAAAATTGTAATAATTAAATTATCATATTATGGTAATCCACAGGTCCTGCTAGTAAAAGTAGACATACTCATCCCACGAATGGTTTTATATATAAGAATATTTTTTATAAAAAAAACTATTTATTTAAAAAAAAGACAACATTATATCCTTGCACTAATTAATGGCTAATGTTTGTGATGAATTTAGCTATGAGATTTTTTTGATTTTTTTAATTGAAGGTTTTATTTTGGCAAAGAAAAATGGTTTGTTGCAGACGTTCCTCGTTACTGCATTAGGTTTGTTTACAATACAAATAACTTGAACTTTAGAAAATAAGGTTTTCTGTTTGTTGATGGAAAAGGAGAAGAAGATGAAGATAACATTGCCTGCAGCATCAATGTCTAATTACAAAACAAGTTGTTGACCAATGGAATGGCTTGAATTTCGACAAATACAATCAGACGCATATATTTCTGGACTTATATTCACATGTGTATCCATGCACATTAATGCAAATTGAAAATATCAGCCGCTTAGAGATGGTCTGCCAAATTATTTATATATATATATATATATATATATATATATATATATATATATATATATTATGGACTCTCTCGTCGATTCACACAATGAACACCCACACAGTGATTTGTTTATAGTGGTGAAGGCTTGTGTTGGACCATCCACACTTTTTTGGCACAGTCGATAGGAAAGAATTGGTGCATCAAGGGTTGCCACAAACCCATTCAACGACCGACCTCAGGAACTTTGAATTCAGAGTTATCCCTCTCCTACACTGGTTACCTACCCAAGGCTGAAGGGCCCAGTCTGCCCTACTATTTAACAATATAGGGATTCATACCTTTCCCAAGGGTATTAGCGCAATGTGAAATGCCAACAGCTTCGTCTAGGAATTGAACTCGAATCGACGAGTCCATTTCCCACGACTCTAACCACTAGCCCAAGCGCCTCCAATATTCTTATATATAAAACCATTCGTGGGATGAGTATGTCTATATATATATATATATATATATATATATGTGTGTGTGTGTGTGTGTGTGTGTGTGTGTGTGTGTGTGTGTGAGAATGGAAATGAATCCGACAATATGAGGAAAAAAATGAGTAAAGAAAAGAAATGTAGATGGATAAAAATGAATTTTATCGATATCACTTTTAATCGATATCACTTACACATGTGTTTCGGCCTGTTTATCAAAATGTATACGGATTTACGTTATTATTATTATTAGAATAATCAGATGGAGTTGAAATGATGATGATAATAATAATAGGAAAAATGTGTAAAATGTTCCGTACACAGAGAGATTTTGACGACCTTCATCAGAGTGATTTTTTTTATTTTTTGAGTTGGAGACAGGAATAGAATTTTAAATATTCGAAAAAAAAAAGAATATTTTTCAAAAAATAAAAAAAATCACTCTGATTGAATTAAAAAGACAAAAACAAACTTAAATAAGAACGGGTATAGAAATATCACTCTTAAAATGGTCGCTTCTACTTCGAATATATATATATATATATATATAATATATATATATATATATATTTTATATATATTTATATAAAGATAAAAAGTGACTTACCAGTGAATATGGTTGGGAGGTGCAAAATTCAGTGGGTAAGAGCCATATAACAAATACAAAGTGTTCAATACAAAGTAGAGCAAATCTATTATAAAATGGGTACAAGAGATAACCTACTCGAGTTTCACCATAAGGATCTTCAGGGTTAAATCAACTGAATTAATCGAGGTACTGATTAATTGCAGTCTATGACACGTGTGTGTTCATTGTATTAGATAATACAATGAATTATCTAATACAATGACACACACACGTGTAATCGACTGCAATTAATCAGTACTCGATTAATTCAGTGGATTTAACCCTGAAGATCCTTATTGTGAAACTCGAGTAGGTTATCTCTTGTACTCAGTTTATATATATATATATATATATATATATATATATATATATATATATAAATGGGGCGAAAAAAGACATTGAAGCAAAGCAGCAACAACATCCAAACGAATTCACAGAGAGAAAAAAAAAATGAAATCTATTTTTTTAGCGCTTCACATGTTTAATTCCCTCTTTTTCACGTTGAAGGGATTTTTTTAAATTAAAAACTAGAAGCGACTACCTGGCAACGCCTATGTAGAGGGGATGAGGGTCTGGTGTATTGATTTGTTTAAATTAAGATTCTGAAACGCTGGACATTTTAAGAAGAATTTCAAGGCTATGTCTATGTCTATTTTATTTATACTAGCAAAATATAAAAAAACGTCCCCGGGCGATGTACAAATACATTTTTGAAAGATATTGCCTGAGAGGGTGGGAGTTAAATATTCAATGTCAGCGAGTTTGTAACCTAAATAAGTAAAATCCTCAAATTCATTAAAGGATTAAACAATAAAACAATTTGAAATGTAAACTTTAAATATATATTAAAATAAAACAAACTATATATAGATATATAATACCAGTCATGTATTTATTAAAACTTGTTTTTAAAAAACAATGAGGACTGTCTAATATTGCAAGTTCAAATTTTGAGTGTATTTATTCTATGTTATGACGATTTTGGGTAATGTGACGTAAGCAGTGGCGTAGTTTTTGTTACAGACAAAAACCGGAAGCGAATCTCCATTATTAATAGAGATAGTATAAAATAATCGTGATGTCAGTCGTGACAGAGAGATAGTTACATCAGTTCTATAATAAAAAGATAGTGTGCACCATTGGTTACAAAATGGCCCACCTAAGGATTTCTTTTCTGATAGATTAATTTAAGAGCTATGATATAGTGTAAAGTATTTTACAGGCCTAACAATGTAATAAGTGATGAAGCATAATTTATATACTGACCTCACAAAGAAAAGCTGATACAGTACAAAGAGTGAGAGCGACTCAATGTGGGTTTAAGAGCAGTGATTAAGGGGTTGTGATTTGTAAGGAAGAAGCTAATCATTCACTTTTGGGTTTTCATTTTTTGATTTTTGAAAAATTAGTTTCCTTGGTATATTTCGACTCCATCATCTGCAAATACCGTACTTTCTGTACATATATATATTTACCAACCCCTCCGCACGAGCAGGATGCGACACAAGGTCAATTTCTTAAGCGGAGTTCAACAGGTTTGAATTCAGAGTTTTCCTTCTCCTAGACCGCTTGCCTAACCAAGGTTAAAGAGCCCAGTCTACCCTACTATTTACCCATAGCTGGAGGGAGAGTAGGATTCATACCTTTCCCAAGGGTATTAGCATTAAGTGAAATGCAACGTCCAGGATTTGAACTTGGGGCGACGAGTCCAGTTTCCATGACTTTAACCATTACACCACGCGCTTTCCTTTTCTGTACATATAAGGATTTCCTGCTTCTTCATGATATCAACCCTCGTTGGTTCATGTAAGCCTAACATTTTCACATTGAGTAAAGAGATCGATCTTCCCCCAAGGCAGAAGGGGTGCTCCCGTCGACTTTCAATTTTATTTCCTTTCTGGTAATTTCATTTTCTTAGATGTACCTGGTCGGTTTTAAGGCAACATGTTCCTGGCATTATGTTATAAACCGATATTACTATTTAAAGGGGACTTCTTTCTCTATCGTCCAACGAGAAAATATGCGCTCCTATGGATACCAAAAAAGAAAAAAAAAGAAAAAATGAAAAAGAAAAAGGATCGGCCAAATCTAAAATGATACTAAGTCATTGTTGATTTGATATGTTTCCATGCCACTGGACCCTGTGCCTATATAGCTTCTTCCTTACAAATCACAACCCCTTAATCACTGCTTTTAAACCCACATTGAGTCGCTCTCACTCTTTGTACCGTAGCAGCTTTTCTTTGTGAGGTCAGTATATAAATTATGCTGCATCACTTATTACATTGTTAGGCCTGTAAAATACTTTACACTATATCATAGCTCTTAAATTCATAGGGCTTTCTTTTTATTTTTTTAGAATTATCATTAACCACTATCAAGGAGCACACATTATCCACAAAAATATTCATATTTAATCTTCTGCTACCTTTAACAATTATAATGTTATCAATATTAAATTATATTATTGATACATTTTTTTGAGTTGGATGTTTGTTGAAAATTAAAACTTTAAAATAACGAACTATAACTTACTTTTGGGTTGGTGCATACAGTGATACTGATAGCTTTTTATTTTAGTGCATCCTGGGACACACATATTTGCTTAGAATGTTGAACAGGCACAGATACACATAAACACACACGCAGAGGATCATCATCATCATCATCATCATCATCATGTCGTGCATGCAGCACGGGTATCCATGACAATCTTTCGCCAACCTTCCCTATCATTCATTAAACCTGGAAGCTCCTCTGCGGAGCAGCCAGCATCTTCACATATCTGGTCAATGTAGGTCCTTGTTGGGCGCCCCACACTTGCATGTCCATGTGTTGGCTTCCACAGGAGAACGTCGCTTATGAGTTCATCCTTGCTTCTCCAGCAGTGTCCTGCATGCCTTGTCCGTCTCTCTAGGATAGTTCGTGAGATGGGGGTCCAGGTGACCGTACAGCAGTTTCCTTGTGGTGTGCTGTTTCCACGACTTATTCAAGACTGCACGCAGCATTCTTGTGCAGCTCCCATCTAGCTTATTCTCAAGACGCTTTGTTAGGGTCCAGGTGGTGCAGCCATACAGCAGCACCGACACAACCACAGCCTGGACACACAATTTTCAGAGGGAAGGGGAGAAAGAGGGTGTCTTGACCAGCTGTACTAACGTAAATCACGTTCATGCGACGAAGGCCCAGATGAAAAAGACCGATCTTTCTCTTCTCCCTTTTTTTATTTTTAAATCTAGTTCAGGGTCATTGGTCGGTCAACGGCTAGCACCCGTTGAATGCTTATAATTCCAAATTTTAACCTCTTTTTGTTCAGTATTATCTGCGTCATTCGGACTATTGTCCTCATCTTAATTGTTATCTGTACAACGTTTCGGTCGATATGCCTCCGGCATTCTTCAGGTATTTCTTGTCGGAACCGGGAACCTTCTCGGACTCGGGAACCTTCTTTTCGAACTCGGGAACTTTCTTGTAGTCGGGAACCTTTTTGTCGTAATCGGGAGCCATCACGGAACTTTGAACCTAACCCTTTATTCAGTCCTCGGGGGTATCCTGTTCTCATTCCGCTAACCATAGCTGGGATAGGAGTTGTGTTAATCATTTTTCTATGTTACTGCCGCCGCTCAGGATTGAACCCGGAATTCATAGATAACTGTCACTTAGAACTGTCTTAACCTAACTACCTTATCCACTTGGCCATGTGTCCAAATGGACTTTTTGTTCTTATTTTTTTTCTTCTCTTTCTCCAGAAATCCGATTACCGTTTTCTTTTCAATCCCCAAATTCCCGAAGAATAATAATTACGCTTATAACGTCCCGCCCACTTCCTACCCGCACGCAATAACGTGCTGATTACCGTCTGAGCAAGTCACTCGCTGAAAAACAATTAGGAGGAAATTAATCCCCTATGTAACTCGAGCTATCAATAATAACTTTTGATTGGTCAATAGGTTGATAACTCGGAGATTAAACTGACCAAAAGAAGCCAGAAGAAAAACTTACCGATAGATCAGTGCCCGGGGCCGCATTAATAGATTAGTGCCCGTGGGGTGAAGCGGGTATTAATAGAACGCACATTTTGATCAGCTTAATTTGTTTCGAATCAAATACAATTATTGACGAATAATTTGAGTCATTTCATCGAATTGCGAACAAGTCTTTGTCTTGAATTAAACTTAAGCCAATCCTAGTATTTCAGCTTTATTGGACTATTGCCCTCATCTTTATTGTTATCTGTACAACGTTTCAGTCGATCTGCTCTCCGAACTTCTCCAGATATTTCTGTGAATTTTGTTTGATGAGACTTGATAATTTGTATTATTTGATTATTCGGGCTATTGTCCTCATCTTTATTATTATTTGTACAACGTTTCAGTCGATCTGCCCTCCGAACTTCTCCAGATATTTCTGTGAATTTTGTTTGATGAGACTTGATAATTTGGATTATTTGGATTATTCGGGCTATTGTCCTCATCTTTATTATTATCTGTACAATCTTATGGTCGATGTGCCCTCCGAGCTTCTTCAGGTATTCTCTGATTTTTTTATGAGGCTTGATAAGTTGTATTATTTGGATTATTCGGACTAGTGTCCTCATCAGTATAAAGTTTCGGGCGATGCGTCCTCCGACATTCTCCGGGCATTTCTCTTAATTTTTTAGATGATGCTTGATAATTTTTTTATGATTTGTATTATTCGGGCTATTGTCCTCATCTTTATTGTTATCTGTACAGCGTTTCGCCAATGTGCTCTCCGACCCTCTCCACGTATTTCTTTGAATTTTGAGATGAGGTTTGATAATTTGTATTAATTGGATTATTCGGACTATTGTCCTCATCTTTATTGTTATCTGTACAATGTTTTGGCCGATGTGCCTCCGATCTTCTCCAGGTATTTCTCTGAATTTTTTAGAGGAGGCTTCATACATTGTATTATTTGGATTATTCGGGCTATTATCCTCATCCGGAGGGCACATCGGCCGAAACTTTGTATAGATGACAATAAAGACGTGGACAATAGTTCGAATAATCCAATTAATACAAATTATCAAGTCCCATCTCAAAAATTCAGAGAAATACCTGGATTAGGTCGGAGGGCACATCGGCCGAAACGTTGTATAGATAATAATAAAGGTTAGGACAATAGTTCGAATAATCCAATTAATACAAATTATCAAGCTAGTTGTATAGATAATAATAAACATGAGGGCAATTGTTCGAATAATCCAAATAATCCTAATTATAAAGCATCATCTCAAAAATTAAGAGAGATACCTGGAGAAAGTCGGAGGGCACCTCGGCCGAAACGTTGTACAGATAACAATAAAGATGAGGACAATAGTCCGAATAAATTGAAATATCACGATTGGCTTTAGTTTAATTCAAGTCAAAGATATTTTCGCAATTCGCTTGAAATGACTCAAATTATTCATCAATCATTGTCTTTGATTCAAAAACATATTAAGCAGATAGAAAATTTGCGTTCAATTAATGCCCTCTTTACCCACGGGCACTGCTCTATTAATGCACCCCGGAAGGATGCACTTTTGGTAAGTTTTTTCTACTGACATATTTTGGCCAGTTTAATTTCAGAATAATCCAAATAATACAAATTATCTAGTCTCATATAAAAAAATTCAAAGATATATCTGGAGAAGGTCGGAGGGCACATCGACCGAAACGTTGTACAGATAACAATAAAGATGAGGACCGTAGTTTGAATAATCCAATTGATAAAAATTAGCAAGCCTCATCTAAAACAGTAAGAGAAATAAGTGGAGAAGGCCGGAGGGCACATCGGCCGAAAAGTTGTACAGATAACAATAAAGATGTGGACAAGAGTTCGAATAATCCAATTAATACAAATTATCAAGCCTCATCTAAAGAATTAAGAAAAAAATACCTCGTGTAGGTCGGAGGGCACATCGACCGAAACGTTGTACAATAACAATAAAGATGAGGACAATAGTCCGAATAAACCAATTAATACAAATTATCAAGATAGTTGTATAGATAATAATAAAGATGAGGACAATGGTTTGGTTAATCCAAATAATACAAAATATCAAGCCTCATCTAAAAATATTAAGAGAGATACCTGGAGAAGTTCGGAGGGCACCTCGGCCGAAACGTTGTACCGATAATACTAAAGATGAGGACAATAGCCCGAATAATCCAAATAATACAATAAGATAACAGTTCGAATAATCCAATTACTACCAACCCTGATAATCTGCCTTTTGTGATTCAAGCAAGAAATTTCTTGAACGTCCAAAATGGAAGATGGTGGATGGGTCACTATATTGACCTATCCTTGAACGTTTTCAGAAAGTGAGATGAAATGTTTTGACAGATTTAGGAAGGGACAATCACCGTGAAACGTATCTTTACAGACATCCTACGGTTCAATAAGCAATTTTGCCGTTTTCATTCGTTTATTTACTTATGTTTTGTACGTGTGCCAGAAAGAATGAAAAATTGCAAGAATATTAGGTAGATGCTTTTTTTACTTATTATGTTTGTCATTTAACGAGACTAGCAAAAATATATGAATATTTACAGACAATGGTAACATTTATTAATCTTTATATTCAAAAATATTAGATGCTTTTTTAGGTTAAATCGAACTTAATGGACCTAAATTCCACCATCGTATATCACCCCGCCGAAAGAAAAAAAATACCAAAAATCAAGGAATTAACAGAAATTAATAAATATTCAGTGTTGATATATCAATAATTAAAAAATATAATGCACCAGTTATTTTATTTAAAAACTTTTACATTTTTCATATCAGTTAACTTTGAACCACGTATCTTTGAGGCGTAACACAGATTCTAAAAAATACGTGGTTCAAAGTTAACCAACCTGAAAAAATGTAAAAGATTTTCAATAAAATAACTGGTGAATTATATATGTTATGCATGAATATATCAACACTGAAAATTTCTTCACAATGATCTTCAAATGCATCCATACAAAATGATGTTGATAAATTTGTCCACAATGAAAGCGCGATGCTCACCAATCCAATTCATGGCAGCAACTGAAAAAGAAACGAAAAACAATGGCATTATAAAGAAACAAAACAAAATGGCATTATATAAAAGAAAATGGCATTATATGTACTTTTCGAAAATAAAAACACTTTTTGTTTTTTTACTTTATTTGCCTTTTATTAAACCTACAAATGTGTCAGATCATTTTGCCTGACCCTGTAGTTTAATTGGATTCTATATAAAGCCATTCATAGGGTTCATTTCATTATGTTGGAGAAAAAGGATAAAATTAGTGTTCATTGATGCCAATTAATTATTAATTATTAATTTATTAAATCTGGTTTTGTTAAAAAGCAGTATGCAAATTAACCACACCATATTATGTAACTTCTAAATTTCGGCTAGAATCTGTTTTAGAATTCTAAGCTTCTGTATCTATTTAATTGGTCTGGACGTGGGATAGAGGACGGGCTGGGAGGGCCATTCCAGACGTGGGGAAATCAGAGGAAGAAAAAATAAATAAATGTAAAAATAATAGAATAAGATGACAAGAAAGAAATATTATGTAAACCTTTATTTCAAGTAGTTTATAAGACAATCTTTATGTGGCAGGCGCGTGGTGTAATGGCTAAGGAAGTAGGAAATGGACTCGTTGATGCGAGTTCAAATCCTAGACTAGGTTGTCTACATTTCACATTCCGTTAATACCCTTGGAAAAGGTATGCATCTACCTGATTTCCCTCAAGATATGGCTAAATAGCAGTGCAGACTGTGTTCTTTCACCTTGCCTAGGCAACCAGTTTAGGAGAAGGAAAACTCTGAATTCACTGTTAAACTAACCTTGTACTGCATCATGCTCGTGCGGAGGTGTTGCTAAATATATCAAAGATCAACCGTCTAAGAAAAAGTCCCCGCCACAAAAAAAAAAACAAACAGAAACCTGTAAATAATTGACAAAGGTCGATAACCAATCAATATGGTCTGAGATGTATTGGAATTGTAATTAGTTAGTCTGGACGTGGGATAGAGGACGGGCTAGGAGGGTTATTCCACACATATAGAAATGATGAGAAAAAATTAAAAGTAGAAATAACTAATAATAAAGAAATTGAGAAGAAAGAAATATTATGTAAACCTTTATTTTAAGTGATTTATAAGACGATCTTCATGTGGCAAGCCCGTGGTGTAATGGTTAGTGTTCTTAGAAATAGACTCGTTGATGCGAGTTCAAATTCTAGACGAGGCTGTCTACATTTTACATAACGCTAATACCTTGGAAAAGGTATGCACTCACATGCTCTCCCTCAAGAAATGGCTAAATAGCAGTGTAGACTAGGTTTTTCACCTTGCCTAGGCAACCAGTCTAGGAGAAGGAAAACACTGAATTCAAACTTGTTAAACTCTGCCTAAAAAATAACCTTGTTCAGCATCCTGCTCGTGCGGAGGCGTTGCTAATATATCAATGATCAACCGTCTAAGAAAAAGAATAACCGTAATCCTTACAAGTCCCCGCCCCCCAAAAAAACACCCCCAGAAACCTGTAAATAAATTGTCAAAGGTCGATAACCAATCAATATGGTCTGAGATTTATTGGATTTCTAACTTTGGTTTTTGTTTCGGAAAAAAAAAAAAAGAAAATATCTGGTTTGCTTATTCTTTACGTCTTTTTCTTTGTTTTTTATTTCGAGAAAGATTCGGAAAGCGTGATAGAATGTAAATTTCATAGTCTGATTTTCCGTCGTATTGTTTCGCATTGTCTGAAAGAAATTCTAGATTTGATGATTTTCGTTTTAGTTTTATTTTGACTAAAAATAAACAAAAATAAAATCTTGGAAAAAAAAGCAAGAACGTATGTATGTAATCATATATTTGGTCTCCTTTTAACACACTTTGTTTTTCAACAAAGTATATATATATATAATATATATATATATATATATATATGTGTGTGTGTGTGTGTGTGTGTGAAGATAGGACGGTTGGAGTAAAATCCGACAGTATGAGGTGAGGTAAAAGGTAAAAGTGAACAAAAATAATGACTCAAACAAGTCCAAGTAGGAGAGAAATATTTCGTCCTTCTGACGCGAAGATCATCCTCAGTCTGACTTTATTCAAAGCAAAATACGTACATTTGTGTTTATAGAAGAGAAAGTGAGTTCGTGGTGGAATTGAGGGGTAGGGAGGTTAGGGAGGATTTGATTGAAATGAAAATAACATCATATAATGTGAGGGGGAGTTCAGAGTGGTTTGTATGGGAAGATGAGAAGAGGACGAAATGGACTTGTCTGAGTCATTATTTTTGTTCCTTTTCCCTCACCTCATATATATATATATATATATATATATATATATATATATATATATATATATACCACACGTATTGGTAAATCCATGTGTGGTCTATGTTAAAGTTAGATAATCCCCAAAATTTAAGTTTCCAATTCCAAAATTTAACGGAGTAATGTCGATTTAAACTTTCCATATTTGGGGAGAGTCGCGAAAAATGGCGATTTTGTGATCTATTTTTGTCTGTAAAATGCATTCTAGAGCTTCTCTACTCCTAAAAAATTGGTTTATAAAGGCGTTTTTACCCAAGGAATCAAAAAATGCTATCTTAAAGTTAACCAATTTTAAGTTATTAATGATTTCTAATCTGCAAAATTTTAACTGATGCTGTAGCTTCGCTTGTCAGCAAAAAAGCAAACTATTTTTTGGTACAAATAATGTTCAATATATGTAAAATAAGAAGAAGAATAGAAAAAATTGGTCAGATGCAGGGACATATTAGAATATTGATCTTGCTATGAAAAAATCAGAAATCACCAATAACTTAAAATTGGTTGAATTGAAGGCCTTCTTAAGCAAAAATGCTTTTATAAACCAATTTTGCGGAGTAAGGAAGCTCTAGAACTTATTTTACAGACAAAAATAAGTTGCAGAAAGTCGTATTTTTCGCGACCCCCCTCAGATTTTGAGAGCAAAAAATTGACTTAACTCCGCCAATTCTTGGAATTGGAAGCTCAAATTTTGGGGATTTTCTAACTTTAATATAGCACATAGCTGAACAAAATTTCAGAAGGATTGTAGGGGGTGGGTGACAATTTTTTTTCTTTTTCTGGATGATTTGACATTTTATCCTATTGGGTCTTTCCATTTTATTATTTTACACTTTATCGGAAGTCGTCTTGATTGGAATCACAAAGTAGAAATAATAAACTTGATATCTTTTCTCAGCAAAATCTTGTCTGATGTTTCGTTTTTGCTTTCTATTAGCAGATAAAAGAGAAAAAAATACGGATTAATGAGTGAATATAGGTAAAAGAAGACAGCAAAAGAGAAAGTAATAGAAGCAGAAGAAAGAAAGAAAAAAAGAAAAAAGAAAGTAATAGAGGTAATAGGAAAAGGACAGTAAAATAGAATAATAGAAGAAACAAAAGAAAGAAAGAAAGAAAGAAAAGAAAGAGAGTAAGAAAGAAATAGCAGTGCAGACTGGTATCTTTAAACCTTGTCTACACAACTAGTTTAGAAGGAAAACTCTGAATTCAAACCTGTTAAACTCTGCCTAAAAAATAACCTTGTGCCGCCTACTGCTCGTGCGGAGGTGTTGCTAAATATATCAAAGATCAACCGTGTAAGAAAAAGAATGATCGTAATCCTTACACCCCGCCAACCCCCCACCCCACCCCACCCAAAAAATCGACATAACTCCGCCAATTCTTGGAATTGGAAGCTCACATTTTGGGGATTTTCTAACTTTAATATAATCCATAACTGTACAAAATTTCAGAAAGATTGTAGGGGGTGGGTGACAATTTTTTTTCGGGATGACTTGACATAGATTGCCCTATGTTTTTTCCTTTCCTTATTTTACACTGTATCGGAAGTCGTCTTGATTGGAATCGCAAAGTAGAAATAATAAACTGGATATATTTCTTCAGCAAAATCGTGTCCGATGTTTTCGTTTTTGTTTTCTATTAGCAGATAAAAGAGAAAAAATCCGGATTAATGAGAGAACCTCCATAAGTATTTGAAACCCAAACAAAATAATTCGTTTTAATGGACAGACATTCTTTTTAAGAAGAATGAGTGAACCAAGACGAAGGAAAAAAACCCGGCAAAAACGGCGCTACTTATAAAAAAAAAGTTTGCATCAATGGCCATTGAGTGAGCAGCGCCATCTGGCGACGAACCAAGTAGACCAATTTGGCACGTGGCAATCTCTGTTGGCGCCATTTCTTGCAAAGAGATTGATGATCATCACCAGAAAAAGATGGACGAATTCTTTTTGGTTGACTTTTTTCTCTCTTCGGAGGCGCTAAAGGCGCAAAACCGGAAGAAGAAGAAGAAGAAGAAGAAGAAGAAGAAGAAGACACAAGTTAGAAGACACAATGAAGAGGAAGAGGAAGAGAAAGAAGAAGAAAAAGAAAAGGAAAAAGAAAGAAGAAGAAGAAGAAGAAGAAGAAGAAGAAGAAGAAGACACAAGGAGAAGACACAACGAAGAGGAAGAGGAAGAGAAAGAAGAAGAAAAAGAAAAGGAAAAGAAAAAAGAAGAAGAAGAAGAAGAAGAAGAAGAAGAAGAAGAAGAAGAAGAAGAAGAAGAAGGGGGATGTGATAATCTCAACAGACACAAAGGCGAAAACCGGAAGAAGAAGAAGAAGAAGAGAATAATAAGAAGAAGAAAAAAAGAAGAAAAAGAAGAAGAAGAAGAAGAAGAAAGAAGAAGAAGAAGAAGAAAAGGTAGAAAAAGAAGAAAAAGTAGAAAAGAAGAAGAAAAAGAAGACGAATAATAATAATAATAATAATAATAATAATAATAATAATAAGAAGAAGAAGAAGAAGAAGAAGAAGAAGAAGAAAGGGGGATGTGATTAAGAAGTAATGATAATCTCACAGACATCTTTTGCATGTGATACTCGCTCTTCCGGTGTTGAAGATCTGATGGACTTTCCGACTTTATCAATAAAGAACAAGAAAAAAAAAGGCGGGTTTTTTGGGTTGTGGATAAACAGGAAGATTGCCTAGATGAGTGCAACGGCTGAAGAAAATCATGAGGGGGGGGTATAAAGAGGATGGAAGGTTTGAGAGGGAAATAAACGAGAGAGAGACAGAGACAGAGACAGACAGAGAGAGAGAGAGAGAGAGAGAGAGAGAGAGAGAGAGGAGTTTGAGAAAGTGTTATAGTGAGAGGGGAAGAAGGAGAGATAAGGAGTGAAAGACAGGAGAGAGTGTTTCGGAAAGAGAGAGAGAGAGAGAGAGAGAGAGAGAGGTAAGAGAGATTGTGAGAGGGGTGAGAGAGAGGGAGAGAGGGTGATATATATATATATATATATATATATATATATATATATATATATATGAGGTAGAAAACAACAAATGTGTTTATTTTTATATGGCTTTAAGCGACAATTTTTGGAGGATATGTCCTTGATTGAAGTCATACCTAATTTTGAAAATTGATTAGTTAATTATATATACTAGTAAATATATGCACCCTCTGGTGCAGTATGTAAGTTTTAATAAATAAAATATCATATTAAATAGAAAGGCTAATGAAAATGAATAAGAATGCAGATAAAAGATTTGGAACAGAGGGGGTATAATCGAAAATTAGAACAACTGAAACTAACTCTCCATCATTTTCCATTACTCCCGTCTTTCATTGTTAAATTTCCTAATTTAGCTATTTAGTTAAAATAGGAAGTAAAGAATAAAATTACAGTTTATTTCTCTTGTTAATGAATTTCTTTTAAGATTTATCCCCGAGATTGTTGCTCATATTCAATAAGAAAAACACCCAAACAATTAGAAATCAATAATACCAAGCGCATATTTATTAAAATCACATTTTTAAGATCAATATGCAATTAGCCTTCCATTCACACTGTAAACCGTATTTTGTTGTATATTTAAATACAATGCATGTTATTAGTACGTAGATATGGTCAACAGTCTTAATGATGTAAAACAATTTTATTAATAATCGAGGTTTAAATAAAAAAAAATCATGGAGAATGTGATGTAAATAACAAAAGGAATTGTGACTTGAGTAGTAATATAGTTTCGCTTACAGACAGAAAAACACACAATCTCCATTATATAAGAATAATATATATTATAATAATAATATATATATATATATATATATATATATATATATGTAGTAAAACGGATTGGATGAAGAAGGAAATAATGTTCAGGTGAGACAGTAGAGGGAGAGAGAATAAATGGATGGAGGGAACTGGTTTGATGAAGATGAAAAAAGAGAGAACAGAATTAAAAGAGAAATTGATAGATATATATATAGAGAGAGAGGTGAGTGAGATGTTGTTGGCTAGAAAGAGAGATTCGATTCTCTAAACTGGCTCTACTATGTATTTCTTTTCTTTTGTTTCCGTTGTGTCATTCTCTCTTATATATATATATATATATTATATATATATATATATAATGAGTCAGACGAATCTACTAAAGTTTCGCTTAATGCTCTTCGGGGCTGAGATCTGACTCTCAGTTCTCAGCCCTGAAGAGCATTAAGCGAAATTTTTTAGCAGGTTCGTCTGACTTATTAGATTTATTTATTATTTGCTCTACTTAGGTATTGAGCACTTTTTACTTGTTAGCTTTAGTTTCCTGGCGGTTTTATATGAATATATATGTATCTATATATATATATATATATGCATATAAATTGTTTTTTCTTTTGGCCAAAATATTGTACCAATAGATTATTTTTGTTGATACGATTATCTTGGTCTTTTCTTTTATCCACACTTTTTTCTCACCGGTTGATGTTTGGTAGTATATTTTTACAATCAAAATATTTGCTGGGTTTATTCTCACCGCGAGGATTTACCAATAAGTTTGGTATATTATATATATATATATATATTATATATATATATATATATAATATAATATATATATTTATATACCATTGATGAGTTGCCCAGCAAGTTGGATGATTTTAATCTGTATCATTTTTTCCGACAGCGAAATGTAAGAGTTGTTCAGGTCCAAGTTGAGATCTCGATGTTAAATATTAGTGTTGCATACTCATACACATATACCCATGTTGGGTAATACACAAGTGTTCTTTTACTAAAGAGAGGGGAGAGATAGACACAGGTAGATCAGTGAGATCATAACTTACT
>CM042169.1:70667854-70675354 GCA_023376005.1 Doryteuthis pealeii
CTAAAAGTGGGAGGGAAAGAAGACCTTATGGGTTGATACATTTGTGTTTACAAAGAGCAGACTTATTGGTCAAATTATTCAATGTTTCTAAAATTACCATCTGAAGATTTTAGAAACATTGTATATTCTGACCAATAAGCCTGCTTTTTGTAAACAAAGAGAGGGCTTACTTAGTTTGAATATTATCAATCTATAAAGGTCTTCTTCCTTCCCCTTCTATTGTAAAATATATACATTTTTGTGCCATGAATCTTTTAGTGGGTCTAGTGGGTGTTTATAAGCACTATTATATATATATATATATAAGATTTTTTGGATGTTTGTTTTTTTAGAAGTATTGTTGGATAAAGTATATATTATTATTTATATTTTTGCTTGAAGGCAATTACAATGCGTATATCGCATGAAATTCGATAATTATAGAAGATAATAAGGACAAGTGAATTTCGGTTAAGAATTATTCGGTGTGTAGAAAATCGTACAGACTGTTTCATTACATTTATAATAATAAAGTTGAAACAGTCTGTACGATGTTCTACACACCGAATGATTCTTTACCGAAATTCACTTGTCATTATTGTCTTCTATAATTATCGAATTTCATGCGATATACGCATTGTAATTGCCTTTAAGCAAAAATATAAAATAATATATAATATATATATATATATATATATATATATATATATATATAAAGAAAATTTGAAAAAACAAGTGTTCCGAAAATGGGATGAATTTTATTATCGATGTTTAAAACATTTCGGTTTCATTGAACCTTCATCAGGATGTCTCTTGGGGTGAAGAAATGATGGATGTTTTTTATATATGACAGGAGATGAAAATCTTTTAGTTATGTAACTGTATTTGATCAGCGTTATATTTTTTGAAAGGCAAGTCGCGATCCACACACGCGAAGGTGTCATGACGCGTGACGCAACTCGAAGAAATGCAAAAGACGAGAAAAAGTATTAATGGACTGATTATTTTTAAGAGAACATAGGGAAACAAAGTGGGAATGATAACTAAATAAATAATTAAATGAAGCCTGGTACTTAGTAATTATTTAACACTATTTAACTAGAAACGGAGATATAATAAATAATACATGTCGGTTATTAAGGGAACAAAGTGGGATGATAACTAAATAAATAATTAAATGAAGCCTGGTATTTTGTAATTATTTAACACTATTTTAGCTAAAAACGGAGATATATTGAAAAAACCATGTCGATTATTAAGGGAGGGCAAATGCGAAATTGCACAAGCTTCAAAAATCTGTCGTAGTCTTTTGTTTTGAATATGGGCTAATATTGTTTTTTTTTCAAATTTTCTTTATATTGTCGGATTTATTTTCCATATTTACTCCCATGGAGTCCGAGTGACAACAAGTCTCCTCAGGTCTCCAGGTCTCTTCTGAGTATTATTTTTATTATTAGTATTAGTATTTTTAATTGATTTTAATTTCCATTATTTATTATTTTTTAATTTTATTTTTTTATTATCTTACTATTAATTTATTTTATTATTTATATCTTAACTAGTATTTTCTTTTATACATCATTATACTCTAATGTTTAAATTTAAAATCTTTTTATTTTACTTGTCTATTTATATTTTAATATACTACTCTGTTTTTCTGTCCTGTCACTTTTTTGTCTGTCTGGGACACCCTAGAAATCAACCTTGAGATGTATATCTTTTTCATTCACTTCCTGTTTCTATGGTTACAATCCTACACTGTTAAAAATATTTTTTTTTTTTTAATTATTTTTAGTTTTTGTTTGAATTTATATATTCAGCTCTTTGGGTTTTTTGTGATATGCTTGTCTATAAGTGAATTGAGTCCCATCTGATGAGTCGAACATTTGGGGGCCGGTTTAAATCAACTTAGATTTATATGGGCCCCAATTTTCGTCGAAATAAATTTATTATGGGATTACTGTATTGAGTTTTTCCTTCCTTTATTGATATATATATATATATATATAGTTGAATAAATCGTTTTACTAAATTAAGTTCATGTACTCTTTTAAAACCTCCCAAACATTTATGTAAAATTTCATACATAGTACAAAATAAACTATTTCCATTTATTTCATAGTTTCTATTATCTTTTTGAAAATATAAAGTTTGAACAATATCTAATAAGAAACTTTTTCTCTCGCAAACAACATGAATAAATTAACTTTAAAATATCATCGTATATCTTTCTTTGGTCTTCTGAGACATTAACCATTCATTGGTCTGATTTGATTTCAGTATGAAACGTTTGCCAACCCATCGAAGCCAACCAGATTGTCAGATTAACAAATGGAACCTGTCATTTCTCCACAAAATATTACTTGCAATATCTATCTACCTATCTATCTATCTCCCCCCCTCTCTCTCTCTCTATAATATATATATATATATATATATATATATATATATATGGTGTGTGTGTGTGTGTGTGTGTGTGTGTGTGTGTTGAATTAAACAAAAGACACATCTCCTGTTTAACAATTCTATTTGTGAATTTTTCAAGTTTTCTGGCAAACTTTTTAATATTTGGGTGGAATTCGTAGATTAGTCCACCAAAGTCCGTGTCCTGAGTACTTTCGGCACTTCGAAGTGCCATCCTCAGGAGTGATGTGTTCCAGTTTTTCAAATTATATTAATGGATGTGGAGGCTGGAAGGAGGAGAATGGATGGGAAAGGTGCTATAGACATTTTAAAATGTGTGTACTGCATTTGAAATTAATTTTGTTTATGGATGGTTTGTATTGTTTTATGTATAGAGCTTCTAGTATTTGGAGTTTTTGTTTATTTTTTTCTTTGTGCAGAATGCGGTATTTTCCGTTAGAATATTTCGGTAATTAGAGTGGGGGCATGAATGTACTGATGGTAGGTATGGCGCTCCACCTCAGATGCCAAAAACAATCTCCTTGGTCTAGCGCTAGTGAAAAGGGGATAGACTCCCTCGCTGATTGGCAGATACCGACTTTAGGCCGCCCCGATGACAACGACTATCTGGTAAATGGAGAGTTAGACGACGTGACAATGTAGTTGAGGTGAAACCAATGTAGGTATTTTCATTTTCTGGGAGACTGCAATCTCCTAAGGGACATTTAAATCTGTATACTACATTGGTCTACTTAAGCCGACTTGTCTGGGGGAGAGAAAATGTGTTAGAACATAATTTATCGATAAATAATTAGATGTTATTATTAAGGGAAAATCTTTCTATATATACCAGACAAAACGTGACCCGTTCAGTCACCCATTAAGCTATGGGTGCATTATTGGAATTAGAGAAAAGTGAGTTTGCAAAAGTGAATTAAATTTAAGAAAAAAAAAACGTCCGAATAAAATTAGACGTTATTAGTAAGGGAAGATCATTATATATATGTATATACTAGACAAAACGTGACCTGTTGGATTAGCCATTACACTTTGGAGACATAACCGTGTTTAGGGAAAAGCGAGTTTGCAAAGGGAATTAATTTTTTTTTTAAATAAATACGTCCGGAGAATAAAATTAGACGTTTTTTTATAAAAGGAAAATTGTATGGAGTCCCGACTAGTATATATTATCATTGGTATTCCTCAATACAGCAGTCTTTTTTTTTCTAATTAACCCATTGATGGGATCAAAAGACGACATTATCTCTGTACTTATAGTAGACAAACGTTACACTTACCTTACTTAAGATCGGGTTAGGGATAAGATGCACCCAGTGAGAATAAAAATAGTTGTAGTGGTCGGCTAGCCTAGCTCTTTTTAACCATCGAATTATGGGAATCATTCGGCTGGTCACGACACACTCTAGCACCTTTATGATTGTTCTAGCCTTATAGCCCTTATGATAAGCTCCTACATTTTTTATTATATATTTGATAAAAGGCCGGGGTTGAGGGTCTTCATGTACTGGGTATAAAGTTAGTCTTTGATAGTGAGGTTCCAGATCTGGAGTACCCTTCATCATCATTAATCCTTGGTCCACTCTGACCCGGAATGGTAGTACCTGTTAGGGTCCTATCTACGGTTTGAATAGAAAAAATAGTTTGGAAAAATATAAGATAAAAAATAGATTAATATTATCTGCGTTATTCGGACTATTGTCCTCATCTTCATTGTTATCTGTACAACGTTTCGGCCGATATGCCCTCCGGCCTTCTTCGGGTATTTCTTTTCGGACTCAGGAACGTTTTCGGACTCAGGAACCTTGTTTTCGGACTCGAGAATCTGCTTGTCGTAATCGGGAGCCATCTATACCCCAGCTATGGTTAGCGAAATGAGAACAGGACACTCCCATGGACAGAATAAAGGGTTGGATTCAAAGTTCCGTGATGGCTCCCGATCACGACAAGAAGGTTCCCGAGGCCGAAAAGAAGGTTCCCGAGTCCAAGAAGGTTCCCGAGTCCGACAAGAAATACCTGAAGAAAGCGGGAGGCTATATCGGCCGAAACGTTGTACAGATAACAATGAAGATGAGAACAATAGTCCGAATAACGCAGATAATACTAATCAGTTTTTTATCTTATTTTTCCATACTATTTTCTAACTATTCAAGCCGTAGATAGGACCCTAACAGGTACTACCATTCCGGGTCAGAGTGGACCAAGGATTAATGATGTTGAAGGGGTACTCCAGATCTGGAACCTCACTATCAAAGAGTTTAACTTCATCTCCAGTACATGAAGCCCCTCAACCCCGGTCTTCTATCAAATATATAATAAAAAAGGTAGGAGCTTATCATAAGGGCTATAAGGTTGGAACAATCATATAGGTGCTAGAGTTTGACATGACAAGCCGATTGATTCCCATAATTCGATGGTTAAAAAGAGCTAGGGTAGCCGACCACTACAACTATTTTTATTCTCACTGGGTACATCTTATTTCTAACCCGATCGTAAGTAAGCTAAGTGTAACGTTTGTCTAGTATAAGTATAGAGATAATGTCGTCTTTTGATCCGGGTGTAGTTCAGGTGAGCCTAGGATCCCATCAATGGGTTAAATAGAAGAGAACAAAAAGACTGCTGTATTGAGGAATATCAATGATAATATATACTAGTCGGGACTATTAACGCAGTTAATACTAATCATCAAAACTCATTTCAAACATTCAGAGAAATAATAAAAAATTGAGTACTCTTCAAGAAGAAATAAAACAACCAATGCGTGTTGTCATGCCATAAAATCCAACCAACCAACCAATTTAAGAGGAAAGAATTCCAGCTAATCCTACACAGCAAGATAAGATAGAGAATTCATGTAAACCTGATAGAAATATTTATTGTGCATTCATCAAGAATGAAGAAAAGGAAAACGTCTTCGGTATAAAATAACCCAATGGGTTAACATGCCGTAAAATCCAGCCAACCAACCAACCAACAATCCAATTTGAGGGGAAAACATTCCAGTTAATCCTAGACTACAAGAAAAGGTAGAAAATTCATGTAAGTCTGATAAAAAGATTTCCTAAGTACTCATCAATAAGGAATAAAACAAAACCCTCTTCGGCATAAAATGACCCAATGGGTTAACATGCCTTAAAATCCAACCAACCGAATAACGCAGATAATGCTAATCATCAGACGTCATCTCAAACATTCAGAGAAACTAATGTTTTGTTCTGGCTAGAATATCTACCTATTCATTTTATGTATGATTTTTTACCTAGACTCATATTGTGTATTCTTTTTTAAAATCTGATCTTGCCTTTTTAATTATGGGTTCCCATATTGTATTCATTTCTATGCTCGGTCTACTTAACAACCCAGTACAGCCTATCATATCAGCTGATTCTTTGAAAAATAATAAAAAATTGAGTACTCATCAAGAAGAAATAAAACAACCAATGAGGGTTGTCATGCTTTAAAATCCAACCAACCAACCAATTTGAAAGAATTCCAGCTAATCCTAGACTCCAAGATAAGATAGAGAATCCATGTAAGCCTGATAGAAAGATTTATTGTGCATTCATCAAGAATGAATAAAAGAAAAACGTCTTCGGTATAAAATAACCAATGGGTTGACGTGCCGTAAAATCCAACCAACCAACCAATCAACAATCTAATTTAAGGGAAAAGAATTCCAGTTAATCCTAGACGACAAGAAAAGGTAGAAAATTCAGTAAGTCTGATAAAAAGATTTCTTAGGTACTCATTAATATGGAATAAAACAAAACCCTCTTCAGCATAAAATGACCCAATGGGTTAACATGCCGTAAAATCCAACCAACCAACAATCCAATTTACGGGTAAAGAATTCCACCTAATCCTAGACTGCAAGACAAGATAGAACATTCATGGACGCCTGATAGAAAAATTTCTTGTGTATTCATCAAGAATGAATAAAAGAAAAACTTATTCAGTATAAAATAACCCACAAAAGGTTGACATGCCGTAAAATCTAACCAACCAACCATCCAGCCAACCAATTTAAGAGAAAATAATTCCACCTAATCATATACTTCAATACAAGATAGAACATTCATGTACGTCTGGTAGAAAGATTTCTTGAGTTCTCATCAAGAATGAATAATACAAAAACGTATACTGCATAAAATAACCCAATGGATTGACATGCCGTAAAATCCAACCAACCAACCAACAACCAATCAACCATCCAATTCAAGGGGAAATAATTTCAGCCTCTAGACTGCAAGACAAGATAGAACATTCATGTAAGCCTGATAGAAATATTTCTTGAGCCGAAACAATTCATACCCAAAAGCTTTGAGAGTAATTCGTTCCATTGAGACAATCACATCAAAAGAGCAGGAACATTTTAGACGACATCAGTAATATGCTTCGTCCCTTTGATAAAACTCTTAAAGGTTTATGTACAAGAGATGCAACACATCTGACCACTGATGTTTCCTTCTAGTCTATTATTAAGAATCTTTAAGAGAAGAATACCCCACTGGCAAAATCATTAAAAGAAAGTCTACGTAATCATTATTCCTCAAGAAGACAAACAGGTTTATCTAAATACCTCCATGACCCTAGAACTTTGCAAAATCAGGGAGGTGAGTATTTCCCATCATTCTTAAGCGAAGTTTAATAGGTTTTAATTCAGAGTTATTCATCTCTTTGGTGGTCTTGGCAAGGTAAAAGAGCCCAGTCTACCCTATTATTTACCCGTCCTGTCGGCTTGGGCGTTAGAATGCACCGACTGCACCTCTGCATAGGGGTAAGACTCCCCTAAATGGGGTCACTTGCTGGCCGTGGGTGGCGAACCGTGATGCTTGAGGTCGGAGCCTTGGTGGATGAGCAGTCCATGACCTGCAACACTCCACTTAGAACCTTACTTAGGCTAGACGGGCGGTCGAAGAGCCCCCCTCCGATCAATCGACTGGTTACGTCTAGCTCTATCACCTATATGATTGCATTCTATGTATTATTATTTTAGATACAAAATGATAATAATAATAATAATAATAATAATAATAATAATAATAATAATAATAATAATAAGAAAGTCAAAGTGATATCAATTGTATTGATGGACTTAAC
>CM042169.1:70680354-70682309 GCA_023376005.1 Doryteuthis pealeii
GAAAAACAAAGAAAGAAAGAAAGAAGCAAGAATGAAAGAAAACAGGAAATCAAGAAAGAATAGAAACGAAAGGTTTGTAAAAGATAAGTTGGTACAGTTGTAGTAAAAAAAGAAAGAAAAAATAGAAAAAGAAGAAAGAAAGAAGGAGAATTGAAGTGGAAAGAAAGAAAGAGAAAAACAAAGAAAGAAAGAAGAAAGAGAAAGAAAGAAAAAAGTGAAATCAAAGAAGAACGAAACGAAAGTTGAAAAAGATAAGTGGTACGCAGTTGTAGTAAAAAGAAGAAAGAAAAAGAAGAAAGGAAAAGCACATGGAAAAGGTTGGGAACAGAAAAGAAAGAGAAAAACAAAGAAAGAAAGAAAGAAAGAAGAAAGAAAGAAAAAAGGAAATCAAGAAAGAAAGAAACGAAAGGTGTAAAAGATAATGGTAACAGTGGTAAAAAAAAAAGAAAGAAAAAGTAACAGAAAGAAAGGAATTGGAAAGGTGGGAAAAGAAAGAAAGAGCCAAACAAAGAAAGAAAAGAAAGACAAAAGAAAGCAAGAAAAAAGGAAATCAAGAAGAAAGAAACGAAAGGTTTGTAAAAGATAAGTGGGTACAGTTGTAGTAAAAAAGAAAGAAAAAGAAAAAGCAAAGAAAGAAAGAAGGAAAGAATTGAAAGGTGGGAAAAAGAAAAGAAAGAGAAAAACAAAGAAAGAAAGAAAGAAAGAAAAAGAAAGAAAAAGGAAATCAAGAAAAGAAAGAAACGAAAGGTTTAAAAGATAAGTGGGTACAGTTGTAGTAAAAAAACCAGAAAGAAAAAAGAAAGGAAAAGAAAGCTTGAAAAGTGGGAAAAAGAAAAGAAAGAGAAAACAAAGAAAGAAAGAGAAGAAAGAAAGAAGAAAGAAAGAAAAAAGGAAATCAAGAAAAAAGAAATGAGAAACGAGGTTGGTAACCAGATAATGGGTACAAGTTGTAGTAAACAAACAAGAAGAAAAAAGAAAAAGAAAGAAAGAAAGAATTGAAAAAGGTGGGAAAAAGAAGGAAAAGTTGTTATAACGTTGTGCCAACCTGTTGCAAAGTATAACTATGTTAAAAACAAAATGAAAAGAAAAAGAAGAAAGAAAGAAGGAAAAATTGAAAGGTGGAAAGAAAAGAAAGAGAAAAAGAAAGAAAGAAAAAAGAAAGAACGAAAGAAAAAGGAATCAAGAAAGAAAGAAAGAAACGAAAGGTGGTAAAAGATAAGTGGGTACAGTTGTAGTAAAAAAAGAAGAAAAAAGAAAGAAAGAAAGAATGAATAGGTGGAAAAGAGAAAGAAAGAGAAAAATCAAAGAAAGAATAGAAAGAAACGAGAAAAGAAAGATAAAAAGGAAATGCAAGAAGAAAGAAACGAAAGGTGGTAAGATAAGTGGGTAAAATTTGTTGAGTAAAAAAAAAAGAAAGAAAGAAAAGAAAAAAAAAGAAAAGAAAGAAAGAAAGAAAGACTAAGAAAGAAAGAAAAATTGAAGGTGGGAAAAAGAAAGAAAGGTTCTTATAACCGTTGGCCACCTCTCGCAAAAAGTAATAACTAACACGTTAAAAACAAAAAGAAAAGAAAAAGAAAGAAAGAAAGAAAGAAATTGAAGAGGTGGGAAAAGAAAGAAGAGAAAAGAAAGAAAGAAACAAGAAAGAAAGAACGACAGAACGAAAGGTAAAAGATAACTGGGTACATTGTAGTAAAAAAAAAGAAAAAAAAAAGAAAAAGGAAAAGAAAGAAACCGAGAAAGAAAGAAATGAAAGGCGGTAATAAAGATAATGGGTGCAGTTGTAGTAACAATAAAAAAAGAAAAGACAGAAAGAAGAAGAATGAAGCAAGGTGGGAAAAGAAGAGAAAGAGAAAAACAAAAATAGAAAGAAGAAATGAAGGAAATCAAGAAAGGAAAGAAAACGAAATTTGGGTAACCGTTTGTAGTAAACACCAAAAAAAAGAAAGAATAAAAAA
>CM042169.1:70682409-70684909 GCA_023376005.1 Doryteuthis pealeii
AAAGAATTGATAAGTGGGGAAAAAGAAAGGAAATGAGAATTGATGTTTGAAGGTGGAAAAGAAAAAGAAAAGAAACGAGAGAAAACAAAAGAAAGGGAAGAAAGAAGAAGAATAAGAAAGGAAAAGAAAGAAAAGGAGAGAAAGAAAAGGAAGAAGAAAGAAAGAAAAGAAAGAGAAAAAAAAAAGGGGAGAGGAATAAATCAAAGAAAGGGAGGAAAGAAAGAGAACGAAATGGTTGTTAAAAAAAAAGTATTAAATAAAACGTCTGGGTGGTACAGTAAAAGATAAGTGGATTGGTTTTGTGTAAAAAAGATAACGTGGGTTTACAGTGTTTTTGTGAGTTATTAAAAAAAAGAAAAGGAAAAAAAAGAAAGAAAAAAAGAAAAAGAAAAAAAAGAAGAAAGAGAAAAAGAGAAAGAAAGAGGGAAAGAATTGAAAGGTGGGAAAAAAGAAAGAAGAAAGAAGGAAAACAAAGAAAGAAAGAAAGAAGAGAAGGAAGGCGACAGAAAGAAAAAGAAAGAAAAAAAAAGGCAAATCAAGAAAAGAAAAGAGAAGGAAACCGAAGAAAGGTTTGTAAAAAGATAAGTGGTACAGTTGTAGTAAAAAAAAAGGAAAAGAGGAAAAAGAAAAAGAGAAAAGAGGGAAAAAGAAAGAAAAAGAAGAAATTTATTGAAAAGGTAACTGGGGAAAAAAAGAAAAAGAAAGAGAAAAACAAAGAAAGAAAGAAGAAAAAGAGAGAAGAAAGAAAAAAGGAAAAATCAAGAAAGGGAAAGAACAAAGGTGGTAAAAGATAAAGAGAGGGAATAAGTGGCGGTACAGTTGTAGCTAAAAAAAAAAAAGAGGATAAGAAAAAAAAAAAAAAAAAAAGAGAAGGAGAAAAAGGAAAAGAAAGGGGAAAGAAGGAAAAAGGAAATTGGAAACGGTGGGGGGATGGGAAAAGAAAAGAAAGAGAAAAAAACCAAAAGAAAGAAAAGAAAGAAAGAAAGAAAGAAAGAAAACAAGGAAATCAAGAAAAGAAAGAAACGAAAGGGTGTAAAAGATAATGTGGTACAGTTGTAGTTAAAAAAAAAAGATAAGAAAAAGAAAGAAGAAAGAATTGAAAGGTGGGGAAAAGAAAAGGAAAGAGAAAAAACAAGAAGAAAGAAGAAAAGAAAGAAAGAAGAAAGAAAGAAAAAAGGAAATCAAGAAGAAAGAAAGAAACGAAAGGTGGTAAAAGATAAGTGGGTACAGTTGTAGTAAAAAAAAAGAAAGAAAAAAAAAGAAAAAGAAAGAGAAAGAAAGAATTGAAAGGGGGAAAAAGAAGGAAAAGTTGTTATAACCGTTGTGCCACCTTTGCAAAAGTTAAACTAGTGTTAAAAAACAAAATGAAAGAGAAAAAGAAGAAAGAAAGAAGGAAAGAATTGAAAGGTGGGAAAAAGAAAAAAAGAAAAGAAAGAAAAAGAGAAAGAAAGAAAAAAAGAAAGAAAGAAAGAAGAAAAAGAAGGAAATCAAGAAACGAAAGAAAAAACGAAGTGGTAAAGATAAGTGGGTACAGTTGTAAAGATAAAAAAAAAAGAAAGAAAAAAGAAAGGAAAAAGAAGAATTGAAAGTGGAAAAGAAAAGAAAAGAGAAAACAAAGAAAAGAAAGAAAGAAAAGAAGAAAGGAAGAAAAAAGGAAATAAAAGGAAAGAGAAACGAAAGTGGAAAAGATAAGGGGAAAGTTGTAGTTAAAAAAAAGAAAAGAAGAAAAAAAAAAAAAAGAAAGAAAGAAAGATAAAGAAAGAAAGAAAAGAAAAATTGAAAGGTGGGAAAAGAAGAAAGTTCTATAACCGTTGTGCCACCTCTCGCAAAAGTATAACTTACAGTTAAAAACAAAAAGAAAGAGAAAAAGAAAGAAAGAAAGAAAGAATTGAAAGGTGGGAAAAGAAAGAAAGAGAAAAAGAAAGAAAGAAACAAGGAAAGAAAGAAAGAAAGAAACGAAAGGGGGTAAAAGAATAAAATGGGTACAGTTGTAGTAAAAAAAAAAAAGAAAAAAAAAAAGAAAAAAGGAAAAAGAAAGAAAACCGAGAAAGAAAGAAATGAAAGGCCGGTTAAAAGATAAGTGGGTGCAGTTGTAGTAAAAATAAAAAAAGAAAGACAGAAAGAAAGAAAGAATTGAAAGGTGGGGAAAAGAAGAGAAAGAGAAAAACAAAGATAGAAAGAAAGAAAGAAGAAATCAAGAAAGAAAGAGAAAACGAAATTTGGGTACAGTAGTAAAAAAAAAAAAAAGAAAGAAAAGAAAAAAAAGAAAAAGAAAAAGAAAAGAAGAAAGAACGAAAGAATTGAAAGGTGGGAAAAGAAAGAAAGGCTGTTATAACCGTAGTGCCACCTCTCGCTAAAGTATAACTACAGTTAAAAACAAAAAGAAAGAGGAAAAAGAAAAAAGAAAGAAAGAATTGAAAGGTGGGAAAAGAAAGAAAGAGAAAAAGAAAGAAAACAAAAAGAAAGAAAGAAAGAAAAGGAAAGGGGGAAAAGATAAATG
>CM042169.1:70692409-70711887 GCA_023376005.1 Doryteuthis pealeii
CCATTTTTTCTTTTCCTTTAGCTTCACCCTGGATTCTGCTGCACTGCAAATTCACCATTTTGACAAGTTCTTTCTTTTTTGTTTATCAACACTAGATCTGGTATTTCTCTGGCATAGGTGATCCGTTTTATTTCAAAGTCCAGAGAATTTTATGCGTTTCATTCTCAAGAACAGATTCTGGTTTATACATATACCATTTTGTTGTATGGTCAAAATTTAATTTTTTGCATAACTCCTAGTGGATCACCTTCCCAACCCAGTCGTGTCTAGTTTTTGTATTCTCGTTGTGCTAGTTTGCTACATTCGCAGAGTATATGGTTATTATTATTCATTATTATTATTATTATTATTATTTATTTATTTATTTATTTTTCACACCATCGTAAGCTGATGGTCTTTCGGTAACCTCCCGGATAACAGATGCTGTTACGGGCGGTGTTTAAACTATTAAATATATACATTTATTTATATATTTTACGATCACCAGTGAGATACAGTCTGTAAACAGACGATCATTGCTTTATGCTGGTAGTGAAAGTTCGTTTTAAGTCGACACTAGAGAGCTTTATATATAAGAGGTATGTCAAAAAAGTTCCAGGATTGGTGTCACAAAACATTATTTCAATTCCAAAGCTTCAAACTACAAGTCATCCCCTTCAAATAATCCATCTGGAGTCTAATGCATTTTCCCACCCTTTTCTGTCACGCTTGGATGCAATCCTGGAAGGATTCTTCCGGGATTCTCCGTAGCTCTTTCGCCACGGTCTTTTTGATTTCGTGCATATTCTCAAAACGGGTTTCATTGATGACCCCCTTGTGCCTTTGGGCAAAGGAAAAAATTACATTGAGCCAGGTCGGCCGAGTAGGGAGGTTGCTCCAGCACAGGGTCGGATACTCAGGGCAGTGTGAGGGGTACGTTGTCGTGGTTAAACACCCACAAGTTGTCCTGACACATCTGGTGTTGAATTATTATGATATAAGGCATGGGGCAAATGGTCACTCCTAAATATAGACTCGTTGACTACCACGTGACCTGGGGTAGATTTCTATTGTCCAATCTCTGGCACTGCTGCTGCTGCTTCTGCTGTATTAATAGAGACCCCATTCTGAGCTTATTTCATTGACATTTGGATTCTCTTGGAAACGGACTTACAAGGAATACTTTACCACCGGATTCTTATTGGCTTGCTTACTTATTCACTACATCTGGAACTAAGGATGCCGACCAAATACTTAACATCTGGAGCCTCTTCTCGCGCACACAAACACCGCTGTATCTCTTTTAAGACATACTGATAGGCTGGCTGTTTGGCTGTGTATCTGTATCTCGGTCTATTGTATGTTTAGATGTTTGTGTCTGTACATCGTCCAAAAGGAAAATTAATTACTTTTCTCGTAAATATACATTTTTTTTAGAGTATATGTATATTTTCGTTGTGTGTATATGTCTTGTGTGAGCATGTGTGTGCATATTTACAAATATATATAAACACACATGCACATACGCATATACCCCAGCATGCATACACTCACACACACAGATGCTCATACACACACACACACACACATACACACACAGAGACATATATATATATATGTATGTTTATATGTATTAAAACATATGTATGTTTATACGTATTAAATATGCATACACAAACCAGATACACACGCACGCACACACACACACACCCACACACACACACACACACTCATATATATATATATATATATATATATATATACATATATATATATATATCTGTGCGTATGTATGTGTGTGTGTGTGCGTATCTGGTTTGTGTATGTATATTTTCATACATGTGTCTGTGCGGCCTCTGTAAATAATCAATTTTCTCGTTATTACACACACACACACACACGCAACACACAGACACACACAGACACACACATATATATATATATATATATATATATATATATATATATATAATATATATGCGTGTGTAGTATAGTGAGAAATTTGAAAAAAACACAGGTTTACATAAAATGAGTGGTAAGTTTATTAGCCGACGGTGCAGTGTTTCGATCTGTTAAGTAGATCTTCTTCAGGGTTTTTATTGATATAAGGAAGAGTTAAAAAAACAAAAACTATATATATATTTTTATCACAGAATAATGAGGAGAACTGTGATAGTTCTTGTTTATCAATCTGTTCAATTTTGAAATTTGAAGAAACGCTGAAAGGTAGACGGTTTTCAAATTTCTCACTATACTAAATACCGTCGGATTCACTTGCATTTCTCTTCCCCCCCCCCCAATATATATATATATATATATATATATATATATATATATATATATATATATATATATATATATATATAAGCTTGAATGTGCATGTGAGTGTAGAAACATGTATATGAGTATAAGTTTGAATATGCGTCTGTACCTGAGCGTTTTAGATAAATCTTGTGTATGATATTGATTTTTTGGGACTGTTGTCCTCATCTTTATTCAAGCATCGTTCCAGCCGCTTTATCCTCCGACCTTCCTCAGGTGTTTCCTATGTATCTAAGCATAACAATGATCCAAACTGGGAAATCATTTTGGATAGTTTGGCTGTGGATTAAACAAGTTCTTTCGTTGGCATCACCTAATTTTTAGTTTTAGTTATTTTTGATAGTTAAAGTAAATGGTTTTGATAGAATGTGAAAATCAGCATATTATGTATATTCTTATTTTGCTTATTGTGTTTATAGATAGAAGAAAATGTCACAGAAGCGATCTACATTCAAAATGTTTGCCAGGGCTGTCAAATCAATGATATGTTTTGGGGACTGGCAGTTAGCACCTATTGACCTTGTCGCGATGACAAAAATAGCTACAATTTGTTCTATAAAACGACGCTCTTAATCGTAAAAAGTTCAGTGTCAGACCATATCACCAGTAGGAAGTTGTCACAAGGCCACGGGGCATCTTCAGAATTGCTAAAATAAGAAAATTGTCACTAGAAGAGATAAACCTTGCCGCCAAGAATAATTCAGATAAAGAATTAAGTCCACTTTTTTAGCCTAAAACAAAACGCCAAACAAAGCTCCTCACCTTGTCTTTCCTCTCCGACCTGTGCACTGCTCATATTTTTTTGTAAAAATTATGATCCACAAATAATCTATAAGATTTTTTAAAAAGTGAACAGACATTCTGAAAAGATAAACGAATGTCTCCTATGTAGAGTAGAAGTGGACTGTTCCACTTAGTAGTGTGGGTGTCTTCAGAGAGCACCCAACTTTAAACTTACCTACTCAATGACTATTTGATAATTGCTATTCACGCTTAACGCGAGAAGACACTTACTAAAGATATTACGACTACTACTACAACTATAGTAAATTAAAAAAGATATTTGCTTTAATGCTGTTACTAGTTAAATTATTGTTTTTAATTATCCTCACGATAAATCAAATACTCATTATTTTTGCTCAAAAAGCAAAAATCTAGTGAATTGTTATTTTTACAATCTTATGGGCCATCCTGTAGGCTTTATGCAAGAGCGCTTGTCCATTGGAATTGGATCCTTGGTAATCCTCTGGTAAAGAATCCTGATCCTTGGTAATCCTCTGGTAAAGAAACCTTATGTTCTTCTTAGTATCGTAAGTTCCTCCTCAATGATTGCAAGTAAACTGTGGCAAGTATCAGTGTTTAAGTAATTAATCAGCCACACATTATGGCTGGTGATTGGTGAAGGAATAAACCACGTGACCTCGGCTCGTCTGTAAATTCAGATGGGGAAACTGAGCACACCTTATATACAAAAACATAATATATATATACACAAATATTTATCAGTTATATTTTCATAGTTTTCTCCAGATATATAGCAATAGCATAATCTTTACAGATCACAATCCTATAAGCCCCTCACAATCCTATAAGCCCCTCACAATCCTATAAGCCCGCCACCAGAACTTTTCCTCTCAAGAGCCCACAAATGACTCATCAAACCCGCTACAGATCCACAATGTTTGATGCAAATATGACATAGGAAGGACGCCCTTCTCGTTTTATCAGATGGATCAGATTATAAAATTTGATGCTTATGCACCCCAATATGTCTCTTAAAGACTTTGTTACAGATTGCACAAGACACATTGTTTGTTCCTGGAGTTTGCATGAATTGTCCCTGATAAGATTTCCTATGATTGACATATCCAGCCTTAAAAATCATGTGTACCCTGCATATTCCGTGTACCCTACATATTCTCCCTCCGATCTACCCAGAATGAATGATAAATTTATAAATACGTGCTTCTCTCACAGATTATTGTATTACAGGAACAACATCATCATTCCCTAATGTCTGCAGTCCCCTGTGTCACATTGACTTATTAAACACTAGAAGCGGCTACTCATACGCTGAGTTGGCGGGTCGGTATCGAACCAGGAACCATGTGATTCCTAGCCGAACGCTCTACCGACTGAGCTAGGCCGGCCCTGAGATAAGCAGAGACATATATTAATGATAATTAGATATGAATATACTGAGATAGATAGATATATAGATAGATAGATTGATTGATATTGACACTACTGAGATAAGTAGAGAGACATATATTATCAGCAATGTGATATGAATATACTGATAGATAGATAGATAGATAGATAGATATCGACACTACTGAGAAAAATAGGGAGACATATATTAACAGCAATGAGATATGAATATACTGATAGATAGCTAGATAGATAGATTGATTGATATCGACACTACTGAGTTAAATAGGGAGACATATATTAACAGTAATGAGATATGAATATACTGAGAAAGATAGATAGATAATAGATTGATATCGACACTACTGAGAAAAATAGGAGACATATTAACAGTAATGAGATATGAATATACTGAGATATATATATATATATATATTATATATATATATATATATATATATATATATATATATATATATATAGATAGATAGATAGATAGATAGATTGATTGATATTGACACTACTGAGATAAGTAGAGAGCATATATTAACAGCAATGACATATGAATATACTGAGAAAGATTGATAGATAGATAGATAGATAGATTGATTGATTGATACTGACACTACTGAGAAAAATAGGGAGACATATATTAACAACAATCAGATATGAATATACTGATAGATAGATAGATTGATATTGATACTACTGGGATAAATAGGGAGACATATATTAACAGTAATGAGATATGGTTATACTGAGAAAGATAGATAGATAGATAGATAGAAGATAGGTTGATTGATTGATTGATTGATTGATACTACTGGGATAAGTAGAGAGACGAATAGAAACAGTGCTTAGATAGATAGATAGATAGATAGATAGATTGATTGATATTGACTCTACTGAGATAAGTAGAGATACATATATTAACAGTGATAAGATATGAATATTCTGATAGATAGATAAGAAGATAGATAGAGAGAGAGAGATAGATAGATTGATTGATATCGACACTACTGAGATAAGTAGAGAGATATATTAACAGTGATGAGATATGAATATACTGAGAAAGAAAGATAGATAGATAGATAGATAGGTTGATCGATTGATTGATTGATTGATTGATTGATTGATACTACTGGGATAAGTAGAGAGACGAATAGAAACAGTACTGAGTTAGATAGATAGATAGATAGATAGATAGATATTGACACTACTGAGATAAATATGGAGACATATTAACAGTAATGAGATATGAATATACTGAGAAATATAGATAGATAGATATATAAATAATATATATATATTATAATATATAATATATATATATATATATATATATATATATATAGATAGATAGATAGATTGATTGATTGATTGATATTGACTCTACTGAGATAAGTAGAGAGACATATTAACAACAATGAGATATGAATATACTGATAGATAGATTGATTGATATGATACTACTGGGATAAATAGGGAGACATATATTAACAGTAATGAGATATGAATATACTGAGAAAGATGGATAGATAGATAGATAGATAGATAGATAGATAGATAGATAGATCTCAATAATCTTTCGTATATAAGTATTCTAAGCAATAAACGCTGGATGAAAAGCTGTCTCTATGCCCTATCTTTATATTATTTTATTATCCACTTGTCTAAGGAAATAGAAAAAAAAGAAGAAAAAATCGTCCCCTAAATCCTAGGCTCTTGTGTGCATTGAGGCGACAAAATAAAATCCAGTTTCCCTTTTAAAAAAATATCCAATGGGGAGAAGAAGAAATGGATATTTTCCCAACCCAATCCACAGCGAGATGAAGATGCCTGCTTTCCTGAATGAAGAAAGATGAATAAGGGATGTTCGTCTTAAGAAATAGATATATTTTCCAAGAAAACGTTTGAATATTTGGGGATTTTCTTTATGTCCATTTGTCTGTCGTGAGTATTTGATAGATGAATGCAACGGAGGGGCGCGTTTACGGTTTTGTGGTTTCTCTAAGAAAACTAATTGTTTACTACTTACTTTCAATAAGCCTTTTAAATACAGATACACATCTATTTGTCACACATATATGCATCTTTTTTTTAAATTCATATACACAGGTGTGCCGCCGTGGCGTAGTGGCTAACGTATTGGACCAAGACATCTCCTCACTTATGAGGTAAATAGCTCCACTGTAGTTATGCGTTTACAATCATAGAAAATAAACCATGGTACATTTTTTTAAATTATTAACTCACATACATAATAGAACACAACGTAGATTTCTGGAATCTTGTGTTATTCTCATACATCAAACCATCACCCAAAGACAAGGCTTTTTTTTAATATATCCCGATACTTAGCGAGACTTGTACTCAAAAATCATAAAATCCCTTTCACAAACCTTTTTATCATAATCAGGCGGTGGCTGCGGGTCATGTCCTGGGAATGACGTTAAACTATTTCTGATGGTGATGTTCCAGTTTTGGAGGTTTGGGGAATGTGGAGCACCCCTTCATCACCATTGCTCCCTGGTCCACTCTGACCCAGAGTGGTAGTACCTGTTAGGGTCCCATCTATGGGTTAAATAGAAAAACATGTTTATTAATTGTTTTATTGGTGGCGACCCGTGATGTTTAAGGATAGAACCCAGGTGGATGAGCAGTTCATGACTTGCAATATTCCACTTTAGGCTTTTCTTGGGCTAGACGGGCGGTCGGAGAGGCCTCCTCCGATCAATTGGCTGGTCACATCAAGCCCTAGCACCTATATGATTTTCCCAACCCTATTGCCCTTATGGCAAGCTCCAAACTCTTTTTATCATATGGGTGCTAGAAGGTGGTGGCTGCAGGTCTACATGTCCTGGGAATGACGTTAAACTCTATCTGATGGTGAGGTTCCAGTTTTGGAGGTTTGGGGAATGTGGAGCACCCCTTCATCACCATTGCTCCTGGTCCACTCTGACCCGGAGTGGTAGTACCTGTTAGGGTCCCATCTATGGGTTAAATAGAAAAATGTATTTATGAAAAAAATTGTATTATCCATTAAGAATTGATTTATTTCAAAACTTTATCGGCATTAAATGACCCACTGAGGTTGATATGCCATAAAAAAAACAAACCAAACCAAACCTTTCCGAACAAATACACTTCCGAACAAATTTAAATTTCACATTATTCCAATACACCCTTACACCATTCACATTTTACATAAAAATAATTTCTTAAAATAATTTGATATAAACATTTCTTTTCTGAAAAGATCCGTTACTAATCGGCCACGAACGTAATATTTGAAGTGAGTGCTCTCATGCACTCTCTTCAAATCTTTTTATTGATTTTAAAGAAAAGTAAATGCGTGTACATTTACCACTCGGCATAGAGACGCAGGTTTTGTTGGGGGGGGGGATCAAAACTGGTCAAACCACTACATGAGTCTATTTAGCTAGGTTCATTCACTGACCATTCTCTCCTAATCGGTCAGGAACTCTCTTTTTTTTAAAAAGAATTTTTCTTTTTTTTTTCCTCTCTTTTATTTTGAAAAAGAGAATTTTTCTGGGGTTTTTCTCTCTCTCTTTTTTTTTTATTTTGAAAAGAGAATTTTTCTGGGTTTTTCTCTCTTTTTTTTTTGAAAAAAATTTTTCTGGGTTTTTTTCTCTCTTTTTTTTTTTGAAAAAGAGAATTTTTCTGTTTTTTTTTCTCTCTTTTTTTTTTTTTGAAAAAAGAGAATTTTCTTTTTTTCTCTCTTTTTTTTTGAAAAGAGAATTTTTCTGTTTTTTTTTCCTCTTTTTTTTTTTTTTGAAAAAGAGAATTTTCTGGGTTTTTTTTCTCTCTTTTTTTTTTTTTTGAAAAAGAGAATTTTTCTGGGTTTTTTTCTCTCTTTTATTTTTTTTGAAAAAGAGAATTTTTCTGGGTTTTTTCTCTCTTTTTTTTTTTTGAAAAAGAGATTTTTCTGGGTTTTTTTTCTCTTTTTTTTTTTGAAAAAGAGAATTTTTTCTGGGTTTTTTCTCTTTTTTTATTTTTTGAAAAAGAGAATTTTTCTGTTTTTTTTTTTTAATTTGAAGTATTTCTTTTTCTTATAAAAACTGTTACACCGAAGGAACATGACGTAGCGAAAGTGCGAGACGCAGCAAATGAATGCGAAGAAACGAATGCACAAGATACATGCTTAAAAAACAAAAACAACAACAATATTTCCAGTTTAAATTCAAATTATTCTCTGTTTTTATTTTGAAGAATCCGGATTAAAAACATTTACATCTAAAAACGGATCTAATTATCATCATTCTCAGATGAATATTTTATAAGATAGAAATATTGACAATTTCAGCAAGTAAAAAGATATAAAATAAATTCTATTTAACATTTTGTGTTTTATACATACTAGCAAATATATGCACCCTCCGGGTGCAAGTATTTAAGTTTTAATGTAATAAAATATTGTATTAAATTAGAAAGGCTAATGAAACTAAATAAGAATACAGATAAAAAGATTTGAAACACAGGGAGTATAATAAAAGATGGAACAACTGAAACTTACTCTTCCATCACTCTCGTCTTTCATTGTTATTTTTTCTAATTTAAGTATTTAGTTATAAGAGGAAGTAAAGAATAAAATGACAGTTATTTTATCTTGTTAATGGATTTCATTTAAGATTCATTGAAGAGATTTTTGCTTATATTCATTAAAATAAAACCAAACAGTTAGAAATCAATAATACTAAGCACATATTTATTAAATTCGATTTTTTAATATTAATATGCAAATTAGCCTTCCCGTTCACATTGTAAAGCGCTATTTTGTTGTATATATAAATATAATTACATGTTGTTAGTATGTAGACATAGTTAACAGTATTAATAATGTAAGACAATTTTATTAATAATTGAGATTTAGATAAAAATAAAATCATGGAGAATGTGATGTAATTAATTAAGGGAATTGTGACTTGAGTAGGAATATAGTTTCGGTTACAGACAGAAAAACACACAATCTCCATTATAATAAGATATATATATATATATATATAGTTAAAAATTAATGGTAAAATGAATGAATGGATGAAATGAATATGAATAAAATGAGGGGGATAAATGAAAAATCCTTTCCAAGGGACCCATCTATTAGAAAGGAGAAACAAAGATTTATGTAAATAAAAGATGATGGATTTTCAACCTTTTTCTAAACATTTTCCAAACTCAACGCATTCAAAACCTCCATTTTCTTTAATTTACATATATCCTTCTTTTCTCCTTGAATAATTTCATTGTCCTGAAGAAGGTTTCCTTTGTAAACCGAAATGTTCGAACATCGACTTATAAATTTCCATCCATTATAACATCCCGTGTTTGTTCTACATTTTCTCCACATACTGTCGGATTAATTTCCTCATCTTACTCCTATACAATATATATATATATATGTAAACACGGTATGTTTGGAATGGCTTTTTTGCCGACAATTTTTGGGAGAATATGTGCTTAATTGGAGTCGTACCTAATTTTGAAAATTAATTAATTAATAATGAATTAGGCGGGAATGCCTATTTAAATGTATGGCTAAACAAATCGAGAAAAATCAATCTCTGTATGTACATTTCGGCCTATTAGGCCTCATCAGCAGAGCTATAGATAGGAAGGCCGCCCTGTGCGTGATTTGAAATATATATATATATATATATATATATATATATATATATATATATATTCAGTAGTAATTGATCTGCGAGCCCACTTTGAAAAGATATTAATGCAACTATTCTTCATTCAGTCATGGGTAAATAATTGATTTTATTGGTTGGCTGGATTTTATAGAATGTTAACCCTTGTTGGGTTATTTCCGTCGAGTACATTTCTTTTATTCCTTCTTGATATGTTTTTTTTTTTAAACTCAAGAAGTAAGAGGAAAAAAAAATATAACCGCACAAAAAAAACTTAAGCACGTACTGTTCTTATATTCATTTCTGAAGATACATTTTTTCTTTGAAATCGATGAGACAAAAATAACATCTGTTTGTTTTTATTTTTATTCGCATTGTAATTGCCTTCAAATCATTAATATTTTTTAAACTCATTTATTTTTAAACAAATTTTTTGCTAATTGATTTTTTTCTATTTAATCCCGAGATGGAACCCTATCAAATACTACCAGGTTACGGTGGACCTGGTAGTAATGCCTCACTCTCCCCAAAGAATTGAATTGGAACTTTAAAATTAGATGCAGTTTAACGTCATTCCCAGGACAAGGTAAAGAGTTGAGCCGATTGAGGTCTTTAACCTCGGTATGACAACTTGTCTAGGAGCAAAACTTTTTATTCAAAACTGTCACTTAAAGTTTCCATTTCAAATTGTTTTATTTTTTAACTCCTTTGATACATTTGATGATTTTGGTTACTTATTATACAAACCCTCTGGCATTGAATTTTCACCACCACGAGAATATCTTTCAGAAATTAAGTTTCACACCGCCCGGAGGGTGTTTTTTTTGTTGCTAGTTCATCTAATATATAGATATATAATTTGCTTCAATAAGGAAATAAAAAACAAAATGGGACAATTTGACTAATAAACATTTTTCAAAAACAATTATAATGCACAAAATATTTAATAACAATACTGTAAAAAATCCTTACAACTGTATGAATAATATGTGCAGAATGACACAAAAGCATAAACAAAATAATGAATAAAATATATAAAATAAAAAAGCAGTGATGAGACATCCATACGTGCAATTGTATATAATGGAATGAGTGCTTTTAGGATCTAGATATTTAATTAATAATTCTATGTACTAAACTACTGTAAATAAAATCTATATATAATATATATACTGATCGTGGTTAAGTCGAAATTAACGGACCTAAATTCCACCATCGTAAGAAAAAAATACCAAAAATCAGGAAATTAACCGAATTTAATGAAATTTTCAGTGTTAATAATTAATGAATAAAAGATATAATGCACCAGTTATTTTATTAAAAACTTTTACATTTTTTCAGGTCAGTTAACTTTGAAACACGTATCTTTGAGGCGTAACACAGATTCTCAAAGATACGTGGTTCAAAGTTAACTGATCTGAAAAAAATGTTAAAGTTTTTAAATAGAATAACTGGTGCGTTATATCTTTTATTCATCAATATATCAACACTGAAAATTTAATTAAGTTTGGTTAATTCCCTGATTTTTGGTATTTCTATTGGTGGAATTTAGGTCCGTTAAGTTCGATTTAACCCCCATTTGTGTGTTTACTTACAAAGTCTTTTTGTCTTATTAAAAACGATTTAGTAACCAATTAATGAGACTAGTCTTGTGTTAATTTGCACTTTTTCCATCTCGCACTCGGGAACCTTCTTGTCGTAATCGGGAGCCATCACGGAACTTTGAACCTAACTCTTTATTCAGTCCATGCGGGTATCCTGTTCTCATTCCGCAAACCATAGCTGGGGTAGAGGTGTTAAGCTGTGTTAATTATTATGTTATGTTACTTCTGCCCCTGACCAGGATTGAACCTGTAGTCCAGAGATAATTGTCACTTAGAAATGTCTTAACATAACTCCTTTACCCACTAGGCCATGTGTCCAATGGCCGTGGACTGAATAGATAATAACCAGGACTTTGATGAGTTTTAACATTATTAAAATTACTAGCAAATATATGCACCCTCCGGGTGCAGGTATTTAAGTTTTAATGTAATAAAATATTGTATTGAATTAGAAATACTAATGAAACTAAATAACAATGCAGATTTAAAAAGTTGAAACAGAGGGGGTATAATCGAAAAATAGAACAGCTGAAAATTACTCTTTCACCACTCCCCTCTTTCATTGCTAAATTTTCCTAATTTAACTATTTAGCGAAAATAGAAAGTCAAGAACAAAATTACAATTACAGTTATTTCTTCTTGTTAATATATTTCGTTTAAGATTTATACCCGAGATTTTTCTCATATTCAGTAAGATACAACCAAATAATTGAAATCAATAATACTAAGCACATATTATTATTTCTTCTTGTTAATATATTTCGTTTAAGATTTATACCCGAGATTTTTTGCTCATATTCAGTAAGATAAACCAAATAATTAGAAATCAATAATACTAAGCACATATTATTATTTCTTCTTGTTAATATATTTCGTTTAAGATTTATACCGAGATTTTTGCTCATATTCAGTAAGATAAAACCAAATAATTAGAAATCAATAATACTAAGCACATATTATTATTTCTTCTTGTTAATATATTTCGTTTAAGATTTATACCCGAGATTTTTGCTCATATTCAGTAAGATAAAACCAAATAATTAGAAATCAATAATACTAAGCACATATTATTATTTCTTCTTGTTAATATATTTCGTTTAAAGATTTATACCCGAGATTTTTGCTCATATTCAGTAAGATAAAACCAAATAATTAGAAATCAATAATACTAAGCACATATTATTATTTTCTTCTTGTTAATATATTTCGTTTAAGATTTATACCCGAGATTTTTGCTCATATTCAGTAAGATAAACCAAATAATTAGAAATCAAATAATACTAAGCACATATTTAATAAAATAAGATTTTTGATAGCAATATGCAAATTAGCCTTCCCGTTAATACTGTAAACCGCTATTTTGTTGTATATATAAATACAATTGCATTGTATTACTATGTAGATAAGGCTAATAGTATTAACGTAAAACAATTTTATTAGTAATTGAGTTGTAGATAAAAAATAAAGTCACGGCGAATGTAACGTAAATAACTAAGGGAATTGTGACTTGAGTAGTAATATAATTTCGGTTACAGACAGAAAAACACACAATCTCCATTATAATAAGATATCTTTTATTCATTAATATATCAACACTGAAGATTTCATTAAATTCGGTAATTTCCCTGATTTTTGGTATTTCTTGCTTTTGATGGTGGAATTTAGTTATTTCCGTTAAGTTAGATTTAACCCTGATCTTTTTATTAAAGGTCGAATTTATATCTATTATAAGTACCCAGTCCCAGTCTATATCAATTAATAGTCATATAATCTTGATTTTTTATTTATTTGAAAAAGCACTGTCTGCTATTATTAAATAGTGATAAATATTTATTCCATTTGGATTTTCGTTGTTTTATATTTTTTTCCTAGCTGTCATTTTATCCCGAAAATTTATTAAATAAATATTATTCTAAAAATATATGACACTTTGAAAAATTTAGAGAAGATTCAAAATAAAAAAAGAAATTGATTTTCTTTCAAATAATTTCTTGTTCCATTCGAATAAATTTTTTAAAGAATTTTTAATGATATACTTTGAAGATATAATAAAGATAAAACAAAAAGATTAATTCTTCTCAAGATTCGCATTTATTTTTTTGGCTCCGGAAATTCCGATTAAATATTTATGCCGATACGAAATAATCATTTTAGACACTTCAGGAAGTTCAACATTAATTTTGATATGCCGAAAGCAGAGATTTTCAGTGAATAGACAGCAGATTTTTTTAGAAATATATTTGCGAATAAAAGCCTCTACGGAGCGATCTTCTTGAATATATATATATATATATATATATATATATATATATATATATATATATATATATGTGTGTGTGTGTGTGTGTGAGTGTATGTGTGTGTGTGTGAAGAAAGGAAGTGAATCCGACGGTATGTAATATATCAAGAAAAATGAAAAACACAGGTTTAAATGGGTTAAGTGGTGAGTTTATTGGCCGACGCTGCAGTGTTTCGATCTATTAATTAGATCATCTTCAGGGCATAAGATAAGAAATTATTTATCACAGAATAATGAGAAAAGCGATTGGTAATCCTTGTCATTCAGTCTGTTTAAAAATGTTTTTGAAGTTTGAAAAAAGGAGACAGTTTTGAAATATGACATCAAATATTCTATTTTATGGCGTGAGTATGTGGCGCTGTAAGTGTGTGTATTGAAAGGAAACATTGTGCATTTTTTAGGTATGTGGTTGTGTGTGTGTGTGTATAATTTTTTCTGTTGCGATAAACGACAGCGGAAGTGAAAATGCACAATGTTTCCTTTCAATACACACACTTACAGCGCCACATACTCACGCCATAAAATAGAACTAGCAGCCTACTAAGTTTAAATTTCACGGTCAGTGACATAATGAATATCTTAGTGTAACATATGAAGAAACGATCGCATGACTTTTTGAAACATCAATGTTTTCGTTTTGAATTCAAATTATTTTCAGCTCCTCTCTCGATGAGTCCGGAATAAAAACAAGGTCTGAAGATGATTTTTATAAATCGAAACATTGTTCAGTATTAGCTATGAATATGATATAAAATATTTTCATTTTAACATCATTGTGTGTTTTCATATCCTTTTATCTATACTTATACCGTCGGATTCATTTCCTTACTCTTAACTTATATATATATACAAGTAAAGTAAAGTCGTCGGGGCGGCCTAATGTCGGTATCAGCCAATCAGCGACGGAGTCTATACCCTTTTGCCTAGCACTAGACCAAGGAGATTATCTTAGCGTCTGAGGTGGACCGCCACACCTACCATCAGCTCTTTACTTTACAGTACATATTACTGTGCTACTCATACGCTGAGTCGGTGAGGACCGGTATCGAACTAGGAACCTTGTGGTTTCTAGCCGAACGCTCTACCGACTGAGCTACGGAGATTCGCTCCGCACGAACACGCTCCGCGTGTCCATGTCTCCGGTTCACCGTCGCGACGGTTAGCTAGCGGTTGCCGCCCGACTCTGCGCCGCGAACCTGCCGTCGTCGTCGAAGTTAGTCGTTCCATATATATAATATATATATATATATATATATATATATATATATATATATATATAATATATATATCGAATAATACCTATTCTTTCATATTCAGACACTTTTTAATTGATTATTTTTCCAGTCAGCAAAAATGTCTTAGTTTTGCTCTTAATAATATCGATTCAATGATTGAAATTTGAATTCAGAAAATTTGTCATCGTTTTATTTAAATTTTAAATGATCACATTTATATCATTGATTTCTCTTCTGAGTGGGTCTAAACAGCAAAAGAAAAAGATTAAATTCGATTCCAATTTCAGTTAATTACTTCAATTCATTTTTCCACTCACAGTAAATGGATACCCTGATATCCGGTCCGTCCATTGATCAGGGACGATAAAATATTAGCTTCTCTAATGTTACCATGGTGATCATGCTGTTATCAGTTTGTTTTTTTGTTTTTTGTTGTTGTTTTTGTTTTTTGTTTTTTGTTGTTGTTGTTATAAACACAGCGTTAACAACAAAGCAGTATTGACTTTTTGTCGATATTTTCAAAGCGATTAACTTTGACCAAATGTTGTCGGCTCGCTGACAATGTGTAAATAGTAACCAGACACTGTGAAATGAACGATAAAAAGGAAGAAGAAGAAGAAGAAGAAGAAGAAGAAGAAGAAGAAGAAGAAGAAGAAGAAGAAGAAGAAGACGAGGAATAAGGGCGCAAATAAGGGCGAGAAGAAGAAGAAAAGAAGAAGAGAAGAAGAAGAAGAAGAAGAAAAGAAGAAGAAGAAGAAGAGAGAATGATGATGATGAATGATGATGATGATGTGAGAGAGAGAAAGAGAGAATAGCGAGACTGTGAAATGGATGATAGAAGAAGAAGAAGAGAAGAAAAAGAAGAAGAAGAAGATGATGATGATGATGATGAATGATGAGTGAGAGAGAGAAAGAGAGAATAGCGAGACTGTGAAATGGATGATAGAAGAAGAAGAAGAAGAAGAAGAAGAAGAAGAAGAAGAAGAAGAAGAAGAAGAAGAAGAAGAAGAAGTAGGGGAGAGGTTAGTGAAGAAGAAGAAGACGAAGAAGAAGGGCGAGAAGAAGAAGAGAAGAAGAAGAAGAAGAAGAAGAAGAAGAAGAAGAAGAAGAAGAAGGGGTTAGTGAAGAAGAAGAAGAGAAGAAAGAAGAAGAAGAAGAAGAAGAAGAAGAAAGAAGAAGAAGAAGAAGAAGGGCGAGAAGAAGAAGAAGAAAGAAGAAGTAGGGGGAGAGGTTAGTGAAGAAGAAGAAGAAGAAGAAGAAGAAGAAGAAGAAGAAAGAAGAAGAAGAAGAAGATGTGGTGATGATGATGATGATGATGATGTGAGAGAGAGAAAGAGAGAATAGCGAGACTGTGAAATGGATGATAGAAGAAGAAGGGTGAGAAGAAGAAGAAGAAGAAGAAGAAGAAGAAGAAGAAGAAGAAGAAGAAGAAGAAGGGGTTAGTGAAGGAGAAGAAGAAGAAGAAGAAAGAAGAAGGAGTAGGGGAGAGAGTGAAGAAGAAGAAGAAGAAGAAGAAGAAGAAGAAGAAAGAAGAAAAAAGAAGAGAAGAAAGAAGAAGAAGAAGAAGAAAAGAAGAAGAAGAAGAAGAAGAAGAAGAAGAAGAAGGGTTAGTGAAGGAGAAGAAGAAGAAGAAGGAGTAAGGGGGAGAGGTTAGTGAAGAAGAAGAAGAAGAAGAAGAAGAAGAAGAAGGAAGAAGAAGAAGAAGAAAAGAAGAAGAAAGAAGAAGAAGAAGATGATGATGATGATGATGATGATGATGATGTGAGAGAGAGAAAGAGAGAATAGCGAGACTGTGAATGGATGATAAGAAGAAGAAGAAGAAGAGAAGAAGAAGAAGAAGAAGAAGAAGAAGAAGAAGAAGAAAAAGAAGAAGAGAAGAAGAAGAAGAAGAAGAAGAAGAAGAAGAAGAAGAAGAAGAAGAGAAGAAGAGAAGAAGGTTAGTGAAGAAGAAGAAGAAGAAGAAGAAGAAGAAGAAGAAGAGAAGAAGAAGAAGAAGAAGAAGGGCGAGAAAAAGAAGAGAAGCGAGAAGAAGAAGAACAAGTGAGTGACTGACGGAGACTGAGACAGAGACAGAAACATAGATAGGGAGAGAGTGAGAGACAGAGACAGAGACAGAATCAGGAATAGAGACATAGACAACAAGAGAGAATTTACCATATCCATTCTCCCACCTTTCGGCTGATGACAATAGAATAACAATAAGTTCAACTAAACATCGAGAACAACAAAATGGCGGCAAATAACATTGTCCAGTTCCCTGAATATTTACTCAATTACCACTAATTATTTTCGTCTTTTTTAATCGAAGACCATTCATCAATTTTGATTAATTGATTAACAAACTCCTTTCTTACATGATTACGTATTTTTCAACTCCAATACGTTTTCTTTCTTTTTTTCTTTTCAGTCGTTTTCATTCCAATTTTTTGCATTATTTCACATGGTTAAACCTACACCCAATAGTGACAATTAAAAACGTTAACAAATTTAGCGTTGAATGATAAAATCCATTCATCCGAGCTAAACGGATAATACAAATGTCTGTCATAAAAATTTATAGTAAAAATCATTTCCAATATATATCTATAGTATAAACCATTGTCAAATGCATTTTATAGTAAAAAATAATTTCAAATGAATTTGTAAAGTAAAAATCATTTCAAATGGATTTTAATAGCAAAAAATAATTTCCAGTGCATTTTTATAGTAAAAATTATTGGCATTTTTATAGTAAAAATCATTTCCAATGTATATTTATAATATAAACCATTCTGCAATGCATGTTTATAGTATAAACCATTATCCAATGCATTTTATAGTAAAAATAATTTCAAAAGTGGATTTTTTAAAGTAAAAATCATTCAAATGGATATTTAATAGCAAATACTTTGCAATGCATTTTTATAGTAAAAATGCATTTCCAATAATAATAGGTTTAGAGTATATAAAGGCTTAATTATCCATATGGGCATTTTTATAAGTAAAAATCAATTAGGGCGCTTTTATAGTAAAAATGCATTTCCAATATATATTTATAGTTCGGCTAAAAATAAAGCAACGTAGTATGTACGCTTACTGCGAGGTTTCATTCGGCTCTGAACCACAAATATGATATATCAGGCGAGATGTATACCCTGATGCGATATCAGACGTATGAACTCGTAGTAGGTTACTTTTTATCGGGCATTTTATACTAATAAATTTTTGCTCTAGCATTGTATTGAGCAGCTGTTGTATGTTGTTTTTTTCGTCTTAAACCGCGCTGGATAGCTGTGCGCTTCCAAGCGATGCGTACTTCGTACACACGCAGTAAGAGTCTGCTAAAAGCTCATACATTCAACGTATTATATATATAATATATATATTATATATATATATTATATATATATAGGTTCGATTTATTTATTTTTGCCCATTAAAGCGCATGTGACCGTCTTAGTGCTACAGGGCCGTTAATAACTATTTGTATGCTGATTTTATATTGCGTTTAGTACATTTATTACTCTCCATTCTTGCATTAATAAGCATTTATTCTATGCATAATTTGCGTTGGCGTTTTGTCGCAATTTCTCATGAATAATTATTAATATGGTATTGTTAATACTAGGTGGTAATGGCAAAAAGTGTTTACATATATCGATCCTGAGACACAAATCACGGGGCGCCGGATGTTTTTTTTTCCGCAGTCGTTGAGTAAGCTGGCCGCGGCAGTGCGCTATGTTGCCTAAGTTGTACTCAAAGATACTTAATAGTAAAACGAAGTAAGTAAATACAATAAGTCGCTTGTGGGATAAGTGTCTTTAGGTTCGCGACGTCTAAGCATGTCGGAGTGTTAATGAGTTACAGATTAGAATCAGGCTCTATAAATACACGAACTAGCAAGGCACAGCTACTGCCAGTGATTGGATAATAGGATATCTTTGGCACTCAGGTAGCGTGGCTAGTCAACCAAGTGGCTATATAGAAGTGACTAGCTGGCGCCTTATGCCTTATATATAATGCAGAAAGGTTATGGAATCCTACTCTCCTCGCAGCTATGGTAAATAGGGCAGGGCGACTGGGTTCTTTAACGCATGTCGGCTAGTAACGGGCAGTGCTAGAGAAGGGAAATACTCTGAATTCAAGCACTGTTAAAACTCCCGCTTAAGAAATTGACGCTTGTGTCGTATGTGCCATGTGCTGCTGCCGGAGGGGTTGGTAATTATATTATATACAGAAACAGCAATTCAAG
>CM042169.1:70711987-70784487 GCA_023376005.1 Doryteuthis pealeii
AAAGAGAGAGAATACTCGGGAACCTTCTTGTCGTAATCGGGAGCCATCATGGGGGAACCTTTGACCTAACTCTTTATTTCAAGTCATGCGGGTATCCGTTCTCATTCCGCACCATAGCTGGGGTCAGAGGTTTAAGCTGTGTTAATTATTATGTTTGTTACCTGCCCCTGAACCAGGATTGAACTGTAGTCGAGATAATGTCACTTAGAAATGTCTTAACATAACATCCTTTCCCCACTAGGCCATGTGTTCGCAATGCGCCGTGGACTGAATAGATAATAACCAGGAACTTTGATGATTGTTTTAACATTATTAAAAATTACTAGTCAAATATCATGCACCTCCGGGTGCAGGTATTTAATTTTTAATGTAATAAATATTGTATTGAATTAGAATTACTAATGAAACTACATAACAATGCAGATTAAAACAGTTGAAACAGAGGGGTCATAATCGAAAATATAGAACAGCTGAAAATTACTCTTTCACCAACTTCCCTCTTTCAATTGCTAAATTTTCCTAATTAAACTATTTAGGCGAAAATTAGAAAAGTCAAGAACAATTACAATTACAGTTATTTCTTCTGTTAATATATTTCGTTTAAGATTTATACCCGAGATTTTTTGCTCATATTCAAGTAAAGACTACAACCAAATAATTGAAATCAATAATCTAAGCACATATTATTATTTTCTTTGTTAATATAATTTCGTTTAAGATTTATAGACCGAGATTTTTGCTCATATTCAGTAAGATAAACCAATAATTAGAAATCAATAATACTACGCAGCATATTATTATTTCCTTCTTGTTTAAATATTTCGTTATGCCTTACAGTCGTTGATTTATACCGAGATTTTTTGCTCATATTCAGTCAAGATAAAACAAATAATTATAGAATCAATAATACTAAGCACATATTATTATTTCTTCTTGTTAATTAATTTCGTTTAAGATTTATCCGAGATTTTTGCTCATATTCAGTAAGATAAAACCAAATAATTAGAAATCAATAATATAAGCACATATATTATTTCTTCTTGTTTAATATATTTCGTTAGATTTATACCCGAGATTTTTGCTCATATTCAGTAAGATAAAACCAAATAATTAGAAATCATAATTACTAAGCACATATTATTATTTCTTCTTGTTTAATATATTTCGTTTAAGATATTAATACCCGAGATTTTTGCTTCATTTCAGTAAAGATAAAAACCAAATAATTAGAATCAATAATACTCAAGCACATTTTAATAAAAATAAGATTTTTGATATAAGCAATATCGCAAATTAGCCTTCCGTAATACTGTAAAACCGCTATTTTGTTTTGTATTATAAATAAACAATTGGCATTGTATTACTATGTAGATAAGGCTACATAGTATTAACGTAAAACATTTTTTAGTTATTGAAGTTGTAGATAAAAAATAAGTCACGGCGAATGTAACGTAAATAATTAAGGGAAATTGTGACTTGAGTAGTAATATAATTTCGGTTACAGACAGAAAAACACACCAATCTCCATTATAATAAGAATATCTTTATTCATTAATAATATCAACACTGAAGATTTCATTCATTCCGTTAAATTTCCGCTGATTTTTGGTATTTCTTGGCTTTTGATGGTGGAATTTAGTATTTCCGTTAAAGTTAGATTTAACCCTGATCTTTTTTATTAAAGGTCGAAATTTTATATCTATTATACAGTACCCAGTCCCAGTCTATATCAATTATGAGTCATATAATCTTGATTTTTTTTTTATCTTATTTGGAAAAAGCACTGTCTGCCTATTATTAATAGTGATAAATATTTATTCCATTTGGATTTTCGTTGTTTTATATTTTTTTTTTTCCTAGCTGTCATTTTCCCGAAAATTTATTAAATAAATATTTATTCTAAAAATATATGAACTTTGAAAAAATTTAGAGAGCATTCAAAATAAAAAAAGAAATTGATTTTCTTTCAAATAATTTCTGTCCATTCGAATAAATTTTTTAACCAGAATTTTTAAATGATATACTTTGAAGATATAATAAAGATAAAACAAAAAGATTAATTCCTTCTCAAGATCGCATTTATCTTTTTTGGCTCCGGAAATTCCGAATTAAATAATTTATGCCGATACGAAATAATATTTTAGACACTCAGGAAGTTCAACATTAATTTTGATAGCCGAAAGAGAGATTTTCAGTGAAATAGCAGCAGAATTTTTTTTAGAATAATATTTGGCGAATAAAAGGCTCTACGGAGCGATCTTTCTTGATATATATATATAAGTATATATATATATATAATATTATATATATATATATATATATGTGTGTGTGTGTGTGTGTGAGTGTATGTGGTGTGTGTGGTGAGATAGGAAGTGAATCCGACGGTTATGTAATATATCAAGTAAAAATGTGAAAACACAGGTTTAATGGGTTTAAGTTGGTGAGTTTATCTGGCCGACGCTGCAGTGTTTCGATCTATTAATTAGATCATCTTCAGGGCATAAGATAAGAATTATTAATCAGCAGAATAATGAGAAAGCGATTGGTAAATCCTTGTCAATTTCAGTCCTGTTTAAAAATGTTTTTGAAGTTTGCAAAAAGGAGACAGTTTTGACAATATGAATCAAATAGTTCTATTTATGGGTGAGTATGCTGGCGCTGTAAGTGTTGTGTATTGAAAGGAAACATTGGTGCATTTTTAGGGTATGGTGGTTGTGTGTGTGTGTGTATATTTTTCTGTTTTGCGATAAACGACAGCGAAGTGAAATCACCCAATGTTCCTTTCAATACACACACTTACAGCGCACAATACACGCCATAATAGAACTAGCAGGCCTACTAAGTTTAAATTTTCACGGTCAGTGACATAATGTATATCTTAGTGTAAATATGAAGAAACGAATCGCATGACTTTTGGGAAACATCAATGTTTTCGTTTTGAATTCAAATTATTTTCATCTCCTCTCTTGATGAGTCGGGAGTAAAACAAGGCTCTGAAGATGATTTTTTATAAATCGAAACATTGTTCAATATTAGCTATGAATATGATATAAATAACTTTTCATTTTCACAGCATTGTGTGTTTTCATATCCTTTTATCTAAACTTTATACCGTCGGATTCATTTCCTTACTAACTTAATATATATATATATATATACATATATATAAGTAAGTAAGTCGTCGGGACGGCCTAATGTCGGTATCAGCCAATCAGCGAGGGATTCTATCCTTTTGCCTAGCGTAGACCAAGGAGATTATCTTAGCGTCTGAGGTGGACGCCACACCTACCATCAGCTCTTTACACAGCACATATTACTGTGCTACTCATACGCTGAGTCGGTGAGGACCGGTATCGAACTAGGAACCTTGTGGTTTCTAGCCGAACGCTCTACCGACTGAGCTACGGAGATTCGCTTCGCACGAACACGCTCCGCGTGTCCATGTCTCCGGTTCACCGTCGCGACGGTTAGCTAGCGGTTGCCGCCCGACTCTGCGCCGCGAACCTGCCGTCGTCGTCGAAGTTAGTCGTTCGATATATATATATATATATATATATATATATATATATATATATATATATATATATATATCGAATAATACTATTCTTTCATATTCAGACACTTTTAATTGATTATTTTTCCAGTCAGCAAAATATCTTAGTTTTGCTCTTAATAAATCCATTCAATGATTGAAATTTGAATTCAGAAAATTTGTCATCGTTTTATTTAAATTTAAATGATCAATTTATATATTGATTTCTCTTATGAGTGGGTCTAAACAGCAAAAGAAAAAGATTAAATTCGATTCCAATTTCAGTTAATTACTTCAATTCATTTTTCCACTCACAGTAAATGGATACCCTGATATCCGGTCCGTCCATTGATCAGGGACGATAAAATATTAGCTTCTCTAATGTTACCATGGTGATCATGCTGTTATCAGGTTTTTTTTTTGTTTTTTGTTGTTGTTTTTGTTTTTTGTTTTTTGTTGTTGTTGTTATAAACACAGCGTTAACAACAAAGCAGTATTGACTTTTTGTCGATATTTTCAAAGCGATTAACTTTGACCAAATGTTTGTCGGCTCGCTGACAATGTGTAAATAGTAACCAGACACTGTGAAATGAACGATAAAAGGAAAGAAGAAGAAGAAGAAGAAGAAGAAGAAGAAGAAGAAGAAAAGAAGAAGAAGAAAGAAGAAGAAGGGCGAGAAGAAGAAGAAGAAGAAAAGGGCGCAAAAAGGGCGAGAAGAAAAGAAGAAGAAGAAGAAGAAGAGAAGAAGAAGAAGAAGAAGAAGAAGCGAGAAAAGAAGAAGAAGAAGAGAAGAAGAAGAAGAAGAAGAGGAAGAAGAGAAGAAGAAGAAGAAAGAAGAAAGAAGAAGAAGAAGAAGAAGAAGAAGAAGAAGAAGAAGAAGAAGAAGAAAAGAAGAAGAAGAAGAAGAAGAAGAAGAAGAAGAAGAAGAGAAGAAGAAGAAGAAGAAGAGAAGAAGAAGAGGGGAGAAAAGAAGAGAGCGAGAAGAGAAGAAAAGTGAGTGACTGACGGAGACTGAGACAGAGACAGAACATAGATAGGAGAGAGTGAGAGACAGAGACAGAGACAGAATCGGAATAAGACATAGACAACAAGAGAGAATTTATATCCATTCTCCCCCTTTCGGCTGATGACAATAGAATAACAATAAGTTACTAAACATTGAGAACAACAAATGGGGCAAATATTGTCCAGTTCCCTGAATATTTATTCAATTACCATAATTATTTTCGTCTTTTTTAATCGAAGACCCATTCATCAATTTTGATTAATTGATTAACAAACTCCTTTCTTACATGATTACGTATTTTTCAACTCCAATACGTTTTCTTTCTTTTTTTCTTTCAGTCGTTTTTGCATTCCAATTTTTTGCATTATTTCACATGGTTAAACCTACACCCAATAGTGACAATTAAAAACGTTAACAAATTTAGCGTTGAATGATAAAATCCATTCATCGAGCTAAACGGATAATACATGTCTGTCATAAAAAATGTATAGTAAAAATCATTCCAATATATATCTATAGTATAAACCATTGTCAAATGCATTTTATAAGTAAAAATAATTTCAAATGGATTTGTAAAGTAAAAATCATTTCAATAGATTTAATAGCAAAAATAAATTCAATGCATTTTTATAGTAAAAATTATTGGCCTTTTTTATAGTAAAAATCATTTCCAATGTAATATTATATATATAAACCATTGCATGTTTATTAGTATAAATATCAAATGCATTTTATAGTAAAAATAATTTCAAATGGATTTTTAAAGTAAAAATCATTTCAAATGGCTTTTTAATAGCAAAAATAATTTTCAATGCATTTTTATAGTAAAAATCATTTCAATCTATATTTATAGTATATGTATTATCAATGCATTTTTATAGTAAAATCCTAGCTTTTTATAGTAAAATCATTTTCAATATATATTTATAGTACTAGCAAAAAAAAACAAAAAACAACCCCAAAAAAAACACACCCTCTGGGCGGTGTAAAATATAATTTTGAGAGATATTGCCTATTAGGGTGGGAGTTGAAAATTTGATGACAGAGAGTTCGTACCATAAGTAAGTAAAGTCATCAAATTTATTAAAGGAGTAAAAAAACAAAACAAAAAATTCTAAACGGAAGCATAGTTATGATAACTTTAAATATATATTGAAATAAACTAAACTAAAACTAAACTAAACTATATATATAATATAATATATATATATATATATATATATATATTATATATACCGACATGTATTTATTAAAACTTACTTATATATATATATATTATATATATATATTATATATATATATATATATTAGATTTTTATTTGTTTTTCCTCTCCACTACTCAAACCGTCAGTCTACAGCCGTTAATAACAATTTTATCTTGATTTTATATTCGTTAAGCCATTTATTACCCTCCATTCTTCTTAATAGCATTTATTTATATTATAATTTTGTTGCGTTTTGTCGCAATTTCTTAGATAATTATTATAAGCTCGTTAATACTAGGTTAAGTCAATATCTCCTGAGACACAAATCCACGGTGCCGGATGTTTTTTTTTTTCGAGTGTTGAGTAACTGGTCGCCATCCTTGGTTCCAGTTGTAAAAGAACTTAAAGTAAACAAGTAAGTAAATCAATACGTCCTTGTGGGATAGTGTCCTTTAGGTCCGACGTCCAAGATGGTCCGAGTGTCAATGAGTTAAGATTAGAATCAGGCCTCTATAAATACACCAACAGCAGCAGCAGCACTGCCAGTGATTGGATAATAGGAATCTTTCTCAGGTCACGTGCTAGTCAACGAGTCTATAAGTAGAAGTGACTACTCGCCTCATGCCTTATATACAACAAAAATGGGCACCCGACGTGGTGTAATGGTTAGCAAGTGAGACTGGCAAACCATTGTTAGTGAGTTCGATTCTCACTGGGTGCCCCATTCTTCTGGCCTTTTGCTGCATCTAAGCTACGCTTAGTAAATAAAAAAGGGTACCTCACGCGGTGTAATGGTTAGCAAGCTAGATTTGTAGACCATTGTTAATGAGTTCGATTCTCATTGGGCGCCCCATACTTCTGGCCTTGTGCCACATCTAAGTTAAGCTTAGTAAATAACTATATACAACAAAAATGGGCACTCGACGTGGTGTAATGGTTAGCAAGCTGGCTTCGAAGACCATTGTTAGTGAGTTAGATTCTCTCTGGGAGCCCCATACTTCTGGCCTTGTGCCATGTCTAAGCTAAGCTTAGTAAATAACTATATACAACAAAAATGGGCACCCGACGTGGTGTAATGGTTAGCAAGCTGGCTTCGAAGACCATTGTTAGTGAGTTCGATTCTCTCTGGGAGCCCCATACTTCTGGCCTTGTGCCATGTCTAAGCTAAGCTTAGTAAATAACTATATACAACAAAAATTCCAACACCGAGGGTGTTAATGTACTGAACAACACATAGCCATGAGATTACGGGGTTCGCTTTATTGTAGAAGCATGACAACTCATCTTTGGTTATATTATGCTGAGAAGTTAGAGAATCGCATTCACTATCAGTTGATAATACATGATTTTCTCAAATTTTGCATCAATCTTAATATTTAATTATTATATAATATTTTAATATATAATTGATATATAATACTTAATCTATTTAAAATCTAAATAGAAAATAAAAAATAATGAAATAAAATTATACTCATTATACATATTTTTCTTAAATCTTCCTCCAATCCTAATGATATATAATTAAAGATAATCTTTTATTCACTTATTTGCTGGTCCATGTAGTTGAGTTAATACATTTTATTTTTATTTATTTTTTTATTTTTCTCCAACTGAAAATAAGAATAAATAAATAAATAAATGATAAATAAAAATAGAAAATTAGAGAAGGGAGAGAAGGAGAAAGAATCAAAACAAAAAAGAAAGAAAGAGAAAGAAAAGAAAATGAAAGCTAAGCATAAGAATCTTCTATAACCGACTTTTTATTTTGAATTGGATGGATACATTGTTGCCATGTTTGACACAATACATTGTCGCAATTTTGACCGGATGATAAACAGACAATATTGGATACATATACAAGGTAGGATCGTAAGCATTCGTTCTCAAAAAAAATATTTAGAAAAAAAAAAGAAAAGAGAAATTGCAGTTATTCACCCATTTCATTCATAACATAAAGAAGGGGGAAGGGAGGAGAAAAGAGAAGAAGAAGAAGAAGAAGAGGAAAAAAAAAGAAGAAGAAAGTATCGCCACGCAAAATAAAAAACAAACTTAAGCACGTCCATTTCTGATTTTCGTCTCTGATGATAATTTTTTTTTGAAATCGATAAGACAAAAACACAACATCTTTTTATTTTTTATGTTTTATACGCATTGTATTGCCTCCAAATTTTAATATATTATAACATACTTAACAATGCTTCAAGCAAATTATCAATTACTTTTATTTCTGTAGTTGTTTCTTTAGAATACTTTTTTTTTTCAAATGGCCCAATCAAATACAGCTATGTACGGATTATGGATGCCGTGAGGAGAACCTGCCAGGAGGTGATGACTGATAGGGGCGTGTGGCTAGGGAGAGTGATGGGAGTCTGTGATTTCAGCGTAACATGATGATGATGCTGATGATGATGATGATGATGATGTGTACGAGACTTATAACACGTCAGTTTAAGGTACTGGATATCATCCTTTATTTCGGTCTTGTCTGTTTCTAATGTATTTCCCGGATTTGCAGACTCGTCTAAGGAATTACAGTATTCTGTTGTCCATTTTGATAGGGTCCTCTACCTCCCCAAAAATGCAAAAATTCTTTTTAAAAAGACGGTTTTTTCTCTTGTCCATTCTGGGAGGTTCCTCTACCTTCCTGAAAATACCAAAAAATAGAATATGACAATATTTTCTGTTGTTCATTTTGAGAGGTTCTTCTACCTCCCCCAAAATACAATAAATAAATAAAAAATGACAGTATTTCTTGTTATCCATTTTGAGAGGTTCCTCTACCTCTCCCAAAATATAATAAATAAATAAAAAATGACAGTATTTTCTGTGGTCCATTTGGAGTTCCTCTACCTCCCCAAATACAAAAAATAAAAATGAGAATACAAACACGACAGTATTTTCTGTGGACCATTTTGAGAGGTTCCTCTACCTCCCCAAAAATAAAAAAATAAAATAATGAATAAAAAAACAGTAATTTCTTTTGTCCATTTGGAGAAGTTCCTCTACCTCCCCAAAATATTAAAAAATGAAAAAAAAGAAATGACTCTATTTTCTGTTGTCCATTTTTAGAGGTTCGTAGAGGAACCCCTAAAATACAAAAAAAAATTAAAAAATGACAGTATTTCTTGTTGTCCATTTTAAGAGGTTCCTCTACCTCCCCAAAAACTACCAAAAAAGGAGCGCATTTTCTGTTGTTCATTTTGAGAGGTTCCTCTACCTCCCCAAGAATACAAAATAAAAATAAAAATACAAAAATGACAGTATTTTCTGTTGTCCATTGTAAAGGTTCCTCTACCTCCCCAAAAATACTTTCCATTCACTTAGCGTTGAGGTTTTATTTATTCTTTTTTTTTTTGTAGATTTACTCTCGTGTGTTTCTAAATACGGTTACGTTTTTCTATCTTTGCTTTTATTTCTTTTCTGCTTTTTTTTTCTTCTTTTGAACTATTTTTCTATTTCTTTTTCTTCAAATTAGCGAATGGGCAGCTAACATCTTTCCTCTCCCTTTAGCCATTGTCGTTTGCACGAGTCAGTCACGCAAATGCAGGGCTGAGTAGCAACATTTAAACATTTCCAATATCAATGGTCTATACCATACCGCCGCATTAGATAAACCTCTTCTCATCTCTCTCTCTCTCTCTCTCTCTCTCTCTCTCTCTCTCTCTCATTCTCTCCCTTCTGTCTCGCTATCTCCCCTCCCTCTATCTTTCTCTCTCTCTCTTTCTCTCTCCTCACTCTCTCCGTTTCTGTCTCGCTATCTCCCCTCTCTCTCTATCTCTCTGTCTCGCTGTCTCTGTCACTCTCTCTCTGTCTGCTTGTAATCAATCTATCTCTCCATTTTTTCAGCCAATACTCCATATCATGCCTTCATCAGTTAAACATCTCCCTTCTGTCTCTCCATCACCTCTCTCTCTCTCTCTCTCTCTCTCTCTCTCTCTCTCTCTCTCTCTCTCTCTCTCTCTCTCTCTCTGTTTCTCTCTCTATTTCTGCTATTTATCTATCTCCAATATCATTCCGCATTAGATAGACCCCTCCCTTTTTATATCTCTATCCCCCTCTCTCTCCCTCTCTCTCTTTCTTCTCTCTCTCTTTCTATATATATATATATATATATATAAATATATATATATATATTATATATATTTCTCTGTCTATCTCCCCTCTCTATCACTATCTCTCTCTCTATTTCCCCCTCTCTCTCTCTCTGTTTCTCTCTATATCTCTGCTATTTATCTATCTCCAATATTTTACCCCATTAGATAGACCTCTTCCTTATTATAATCTCTATTCTCCCCTCTCACTCCCTTCTCTCTCTCTCTCTCTCTCTCTTCTCTCTATATATATATATATATATATATTATATATATTTCTCTGTCTATCTCCCCTCTCTATCACTATCTCTCTCCCTACTCTCTCTCTCTCTCTCTCTCTCTATCTATCTATCTATCTCCATCTATGCTATTAATCTATCTACCCTCTCTCTCTCTCTCCCTCCCCTCTCTCTCTCTCTCTCTCTATATATATATATATATATATATATTGCTCTGTATATCTCCCCTCTCTATCTCTCTATCTTTCTCTCTCTCTCCTTACTCTCTCTCTCTCTCTCTCTCTCTCTCTCTCTCTCTATCTCTATCTATCTATCTATCTATCTATCCCCCTCTATGCTATTAATCTATCTCTCCACTCTTTTCTCTCTACCTCAGTCTATCTATCTCATCAGTTTTGAATAAATATCGTGGATATCACAGGAACTTTTGATAACAAAGAATCCACAACAGAAACCTACGAGACAAGCAATAGCACTACCATTTTAACCATTGTTGGCACTGGCAGTGAGAATAAGCCTAAAGGTATATTCTTTGGAATGGTAAAAAATACAGGAATTCTTGGAAAATGTCTTTTTTCTTGGTCTTTTAGGTAATAAAAGCATCTCACCGATTTATTCGTACTGCTTATAAATCTTTGTGTCCAAATTTCCCTACTAAAAAAATAAAAATATAAAAAAGTAAAAAAAAAGTTTTCCTGTAGTCATGAACGCTTGCAGAATGGTATCCATAGATTCGTGGAATTTCCCCATACAAAAATAATTTGATCCAACTCATAGTTTTCACCGTTTTCTTCGAAATTGTAATTGTTATACAGCGATGCTAGAGATGATTCCAGGATTTTATGCATTATAAGAAGGGTGTGCTTTAGCTCAGTAAATAGATCTAGGTTTCAGGTTCAATTCCGGTCCTCGAAAACTCAGCGCATCTGTAGCACAGATTGGATAATTTGTTCTGTGCAGTAAAGAGGGAGCTGACGGTTTTTTTTAAAAAGGTAGTTATGTATCTACCCAGCCCCTCTGCACAAACAGGAGGCGACACAAGTTCAATTTAATGCAGATTTTAACATATACCTTTCACCTTAGTATTAATATAAGGAAATACTGAAATGTAAACATCCAAATAATTTTAATAAATAAACAGGTGACAAAGCGATAAAAATTATGAATAGACTAGTGGGGTGTTGAATGGTGAAAACTAAACACACACAAAAATAAAATAATTTTCATATTCTTCTTATAAAGCATCTAAAAGAGGGAAACCTAACACAGAATATTCGGCAGGAAAAAAAAGACAAGTCAATACAATATACCATTTATATATCAGCTGGTATCAAGTTCTCATCACAAACCACAAGGTGTTCACAAGGAGTCACAAGGTGTTCACAAGGAGTCACAAAGTGTTTAAGGAACATGAAGAAAGGTTTAAACTACAAAGGGGTGGAAACCACTAAATATTTTTCAGGAGGTCTGGTAACAAACATAGGCACCTTTGGTGTATTCTTTTGCTTCAGTCGACTGGGCAGTACAACTTTACGCAAATTCTGCAAAACCTTTCGCTTACCTTAGTATTAATATAAGGAAATACTGAAATGTAAACATCCAAATAATTCTAATGAATAAACAGGTGACAAAGAGATAAAAATTATGATTAGACTAGTGGGGTGTTGAATGGTGAAAACTAAACACAAAAAAAAATGAAAATAATTTTCATATTCTTCTTTTTTTCGGGTAGACAGCTATTGTCTTTTCTTGAATAGAATAAATCATAATTTCAGCGATCATGCAAACTGTAATGCCAGCAAGGTTTCATTGAGCAAGAGAAACAAAAGAAATTCATTTCGTAAATACCAAGTGTTGATCATAAAATGACACCTGGTTTTTAAACAGAAAATAATGAAGTCGTGAGAGTTTTTCTTTTAGTTTTTAGTTTTCTATCTTCTAATTAACAAAAAAAAAAAAATAAGAAAGACGCAAAGTTTTTAACAGTTAAAAATGATTTATGTCCTCTTCTTTGTTCGCTCAGAAAAAAACAATTTCATAAAAACAAAATTATTAAAAAAAAGAAGTTGTGGATGAGCACGACTTTTAGTCTGAAAAAAAATTGTTGTATAATAAAGCAATGACTATCTAAAATATAATGATCTAATGTTTTTCTGGACACCATCGTAACGCGGTTATAAAGGCAAATTTTATAGAAAGAAAGTTTTCATCTTATTATAATGGAGATTGTGTGTTTGTCTGTCTGTAACCTAAACTATATTACTATACAAGTCACAATTCCCTTTGTTATTTACATCACATTCTCCATAATTTTATTTTTTATTTAAACCTCAATTATTAATAAAATTGTTTTACATTATTAATTATTAACTTACTAATAACATACAATTGTATTTATATATACAACAAAATAGCGGTTTACAGTGTGAATGGGAAGGCTAATTTGCATATTGATATTAGAAATTTGATCTTAATAAATATATGCTTAGTATTATTGATTTCTAATTGTTTGGTTTTATCTTATTGAATATGAGCAAAAATCTCGGGGATAAATCTTAAAAGAAATCCATTAAAAAGAAGAAATAACTGTAATTTTATTCTTTACTTCCTGTTTTAACTAAATAGTTAATTTAGGAAAATTTACCAATGAAAGACGGGAGTAACAGAAAATAATGGAAGAGTTAGTTTCAAAGTTGTTCTATTTTTCAATCATACCCCCCTCTGTTCCAAATCTTTTTATCTACATTCTTATTCAGTTTCATTAGCCTTTCTAATTCAATATGATATTTTATTATATTAAAACTTAAATACTTGCACCCGGAGGGTGCATATATTTGCTAGTATTGAAATAACGTTAAGATATTGCAAAAGTGGGATTGTATAGACTTGTATAGAATTTAGATAAGTCGACTGAGGTCTTAGAAAACACCGACTGCACCTCTGCATGTTACATAATTGATTAAATAACGTTAATATATTGAAAAAGTGAGATTGTGTAGACTTGTATAGAATTTTGATAAATCCAACGTGTTTTTTAGAAGACACCGACTGCACCTCTGCATGTTACATACTTTATGAAATAACGTTAATATATTGCAAAAGTGAGATTGTGTAGACTTGGATAGAATTTTGTTAGGTCCACTTGGGTCTTAGAAAACACCGACTGCACCTCTGCATGTTACATAATTTATGAAATAACGTTAATATAGTGCAAAAGTGAAATTGTGTAGACTTGTATAGAAGTTAGGTAAATCCACTGGGGTTTTAGAAAATACCGACTGCACCTCTGCATGTTATGTAATTTATAAAATAACGTTAATATATTGCAAAATTGAGATTGTGTAGACTTGTATAGAATTTAGATAAATCGAACGTGTTTTTTTAGAAAACACCGACTGCACCTCTGCATGTTACATAATTTATTAAATAACGTTGATATATTGTAAAAGTGAGATTGTGTAGACTTGTATAGAAGTTAGATAAGTCAACTGGTGTCTTAAAATACACCGACTGCACCTCTGCATGTTACATAATTTATGGGGTAGCATAGATTGTTGACAAGACCCTGTAGTTAGTTTGAAATAGGTTCGTTGCTATTTACTCATAGCTGGAAGGAGAATTGGGTTTATACCTTTTCCAAGGGTATTAGCGCCTTGTGAAATCCAAACAGCTTCGTCCAGGAATTGAACTCGGGTCGACGAGTCCATTTCCTACGACTCTAACCATTAGACCACGCTAGTTTAGAATATATTCATTACGTCTAACGCATAATTCATTTCAGCAGTATCTCAATGCACTTTTACTGAGTCTCTCTGCATATATGTACGCTCGAAGCTTATAAGCAGACATTTGCGTTTGAAAATCTATAAGTCTGACACGCAAGATTCAATATGCAGTAATCTCATTCCACAATAAAATGATACGACACTTCCTGACTGAATATCAAGTCGAATTCTTGTACTGACTTTAGTAAACGTGCACTCGGTGCGTTCAAATTCACTCTTGATCTGCTGGAAAAGGAAGTGAAACAATTGGCGCAGCATTTTTCTCATATTTCTTGCACGCAGTATTTCTTTAAAAAATTATGTTTCTGTTGTTTGTTTGTTTGTTTTGTTTTGTTTTATGGCATATCAACCACAGTAGGTCATTTAATGCCGATTAAGTTTTGAAATAAATTCTTAATGGATACATTTTTTTTTTTAAAATACGTTTTTCTATTTAACCCATAGATGAGACCCTAACAGGTATTTCCACTTCGGGTCAGAGTAGACCAAAGAGCAATGGTGATAAAGGGGTGCTCCACATTCCCCAAACCTCCAAAACTGGAACCTCACCATCAGATAGAGTTTAACGTCATTCCCAGGACAGGTAGATCCTCAGCCGCCGCCTTCTAGCACCCATATGATAAAAAGTGTTGGGGCTTGTTATAAGGGCAATACGATTGAGGCAATCATATGGAATATTTCTACTAACGTATCTCAATTAATAGGGTAAATGGAATTTATCTGACCTGTTCGGGTGGGGATGGGGGTGGTAATACCAATTCTAATGCTACTTTTTATATATCTCATTAATTTTATTTGAATAGAATAAATTGATAGTCTTTTCTTGATTGAAATAATGAATTTTTTGGCAGTTTTATATCTAAATGTATTATGAACTAGGAATTTGGGGAGGCTTCATATTAGAAGATTTTTAGTTGGAAATGGTTAAAGTCATGGGAAATGTATTGCCGCCCCGAGTTCAAATCCTGGGCGTGGTAATTGCATTTCACTTAGTGTTAATACCCTTGGGAAAGGTATGAATCCTACTCTCCCACCAGCTATGGATAAATAATAGTGCAGATTGGGCTCTTTAACCTTGGTTAGGCAATCGGTCTAGGAGAAGGAAAACTCTGAATGCAAACCTGTTGAACTCCGCTTAAGAAATTGACCTTGTATAACATCCTGCTCGTGTGGAGGGGTTGGTAAATATATATATTAGAAGATTTTAACTAAGGCTCAAAAATTGGTGCAAGCTAGAAATCTACTTTTTGGTGTCAACAATACCCAACATTCCTTGGGTGAATCTTTTATATATTAAAAAAAAAAGTTGAAAATCGACCTACACAATACTCTACACTTTAGACAGAAAAATCAGTGTCTCCTATTCAAAAAATATTGCGTGCAAAAAACCTCCAGGCTGTTAATATTTAAGTTCTTTTTTTTTATTCGATCTTCATTATGCTTGCTCAAAAGGCAAGATCTGTTAATAGTAAATGTGTATATATATATTTACTTTGCCGTTAATTGTTTTATTTTCATAGTTTCTTCCGGACATACACATATGTACATACATACAACTGCCGTTTATATATGAACTAGAAGCGGCTACCCGGTCTCGACTGGGTAGAGGGGGGGGATAAAAAGTTCATCCTGAAGATGCGTTATTACTAATCACTACTTGGATCCTTGCTGGATTCCCCATAAATATCCCCCATAAAAAAGACCTGGTGGGATGTCGGGAATTATTTTTCACAAATATATATAAATCTTCATTATTTTTGCACAAAAAGCAGGCTATGATGATAGTGAATTTATATATATAATATATATATATATATATATATATATATATATATATATATATATACTTAGCCGTCAACTATTTATTTTTGTAGTTCTCTCCGGACATACACACACGTATGCATACACACATCTGACCTTTATATATGTACTAGCAGCGGCTATCTGGCGTTGCCTGGGTAAAGGGGATTTTTTTTAGTCCCGCAGATCTATTATTACTGAATAATGAGTTGAATCCTCGCGCGATGCCCCATTTAAATCCCTATCTTAAAAAAAATGACCTAGCATTGATCCAGCTGCTCTGAAAAAATGTTCATGTCTACTATCTAAAATATTATGAGAAAAAAATCCATGCTGTTATCATGTAAATTTTATTTTTTAATCATCTTCACGAATATAAATCATTTTTGCTCAAAAACCAAGCCCTGGTGATATTTAATGTGTATATATATATATTTGGCGTTAATTGTTTTTGTTTTCAAAGTTTTCTCTGGAAATACAGATTCACACAACTGCTCTTTATATATGTACTAGCAGCGGCTGGTAGAGGGGGAATTTTAAGTTAGTCCCGCAGATCAATTATTACTGGATCGTGAGTTGAATCCTCAATTTAAAAAATTAAACCTTGCATTTATCCAGCTACTCTAAAACGAAATGTGAATGTCTACTATCTAAAATGTTAAATAAAAAAAAACGTTATTATCATTTAGATTTTATTTCTTAATTATCTTCACGAATATAAATCAAATCTCTATTATTTTTGCTCAAAAACCAAGCCCTGGTGATATTTAATGTATATATATATTTACTTTGGCGTTAACTATTTTATTTTTGTAGTTCCCTACCGACATGCACAGACATACATACACACAACTGCCCTTTAGATACGTGTAGATAGATTTTATTCCCCTTTTGGGGAGCATAAACATTCAAATCCTTAAACAAATATAAATCACTAAATGAGGATGTGTTTGTATAGGTAAGAGTAGGGAATTAGCTTTGTTGGTTAGGCATGTATGCTTGTATACAGAACCAAGCTTCGACAAGGCAAATCAATTGTAGTAAGGCACCCATGAGGGTCGAATTCTCATCCCTAATTGGTCTGCGAAACAAACACATGTTGCTTGCCAAACATTCAAGAAAAACAAATTTTTGTGTTTAAATGAATCACTGCTCAAGCGAGGCGTTTGTTAAGCACTAGTGTATACCACTGGATCCGGGTGCATTTTACATTATATTTACTAGCAAATATATGCACCCTCCGGGTGCAAGTATCTAAGTTTTCATGTAATAAAATATTATTAAATTAGAAAGGCTCATGAAACTAAATAAGAATGCAGATAAAATGATTTGAAACAGAGGGGGGTATAATAGAAAAATAGAAGAACTGAAACTTACTCTTCCATCACTCTCATCTTTTATTGTTATTTTTTCTAATTTAAGTATTTAGTTAAAATAGGAAGTAAAGAATAAAATGACAGTTATTTTTTCTTGTTAATGGATTTCATTTAAGATTCATTGAAGAGATTTTTGCTTATATTCATTAAAATAAAACCAAACAGTTAAAAATCAATAATACTAAGCACATATTTAATAAAATCACATTTTTAATATCAATATGCAAATTAGCCTTCCCGTTCACACTATAAACCGCAATTTTGTTATATATATATAATTAAATGTTGTTAATATGTAGATATGGTTAACAGTATTAATAGTGTACTACAATTTTATTAATAATTGAGGTTTAAATAAAAATTAAATCATTGGGAATGTGATGTCAATAACTAAGGAAATTGTGACTTGAGTAGTAATATAGTTTCGGTTACAGACAAAAAAACACACAATCTCCATTATAATAAGATTTGTTAAGAAATTATCTATACATATAAAAAGTACAGTTGTGTGAATCTGTATGTCCGGAGGAAACTTCGAAAATAAAACAATTAACGACAAAGTAAATATATATACACATTAAATATCACCCTGGGCTTGGTTTTCTATCTATCTATACATATATAAAGGGCAGTTGTGTGTATGTGTATGTCCAGAGGAAACTTCTAAAATAAAACAATTAACGACAAAGTGAAAATATGTACACATTAAATATCACCAGGGCTTGGTTTTCTATCTATCTATACATATATAAAGGGCAGTTGTGCGAATCTGCATGTCCGGAGGAAACTTCGAAAATAAGACAATTAACGACAAAATAAATATATATACACATTAAATATCACCAGGGCTTGGTTTTATATCTATATATTCATATATAAAGGGCAGTTGTGTGAATCTGCATGTCCGGAGGAAACTTCGAAAATAAAACAATTAACGACAAAGTAAATATATATACACATTAAATATCACCAGGGCTTGGTTTTCTATCTATCTATACACATATAAAGGGCAGTTGTGTGAATCTGCATGTCCGGAGGAAACTTCGAAAATAAACAATTAACTACAAAATATATATATATATATATATATATATATATATATATATATATACCCATTAAATATCACCAGGGCTTGATTTTTGAGTAAAAATAATGAAGATTTGATTTAAATTCATGAATATTACTGAAAAATAAAATTTAAATGATAACAATATGGAATTTTTTTCCATTTAATATTCTAGACATAAGTTTTCATTTTCAGAGTGACTGGATCAACGCAAGGTCTTTTTTTACGTAGGGATTTTAAAGGGGCATCCAGCGGGAAGCCAACTCACAATTCAGTAATAATGGATCTGCAAGACTAACTTTTAAAAAAAACCCTCTACCCAGGTGACGCCGGGTAGCTGCTGCTAGTTTAGAATGAAGATGTTTGCTTCTGCTCTGATGGTACTATGTATATTAGTAGATACTTATATTCTTCGATATTTACTAGGGAAAGTTACAGGTTTGTATAGGATAAACTCCTATATTTTAGAACCAATAAAAAGAAAACTTAAAATACGCGCCAACCAAAAGATGTGCTGTCCAAATGGAAAAACTTCTACAATTTTAGACAAAAAAGATTCAAAAAATAATTAAGCAATCTCTAGAATCTGATCAGATAAAGCAAGTCATTAGGGGTGCTTGCAAATACGTAAGGGTCATAAATCGTTCCAGCCAAAAAGAAAAACACCAAATCGGAGCCGGTAGTCACATATATAAACGTAATACAAATTAACAAATCGTTTGGCTTTTACTCACGCGGGTAGTAGAAACTTGGCCCATCAGTAGACACGCCCACCACCATGGTTGGACTTTGTCCCCACCGTACGTAATAAACCTTTACCTTAGCACGTAGCAATCGGTCCCTTGACCCACCACTAGATTGGGATCTGACCAGCAGCATGTAGCAGATGACTTTTGATGAACAGCGCTGAAACAACCCGACGTGACAATTTCTGATAACATCTAGAGACGTGACATATATATGGCTATTCGACGCAACCGCTGACAGGATCCAACATTCGATTCAACCTGCGGACCTTAGTATTTTGGAGTTAATACTCTCCTTTACTAATAATAATCGTATTTTTACTAACCCTACACAACCTACTCCTGACTACTATCTAGCTATTCTACTCGCTATTTCGATTAATGAACGAGACATTCATCCTCAGGTTGTGAGTAATTAACACATTTCATGATTTATCAAGTCTTCTCCTGACCAAAGATCACTGATCAAATTTCTTTGTTGTTGTTAACTATATACCGCGTGTTTGTTATTCCCCCATTTTTGTCTGTCTGATCAGGATTGATATTTATGCATCTCATCTTGGACGATTTGGACACCAGAGGAGGTTGCAAGATAATAATGGTCAGAGTATCAAAGAACAAGCGTATTAATATAAAGATAATGATGTTTGTCTCCCTTTATATACAGGGATACCTTAACTTACAAGTTTAATTCGTTCGGATAATAACTCGTATATCAAATTGATTGAAATAAACTGTAATGCCATAAATGCCATTACAGGAAAACATGATTTGCATTACACATTTAAAAGTAAAATCACTCTCCGTTGGATATTAAGCAAAGTAATCTGTGTATATATATATATATATATATATATATATATATATATATATATATATATATATATATATGTGTGTATAGATTCTCGTTTAAGTGTATTCAAGAATATCCTCTCACACATAGAGACACACTCATGCATTTATCTCTCTCTCTCTTTCTCACTCACTCTCTCTCTCTCTCTCGCTGTCTCTCTCTCTCTCTCTATATATATATATATATATATATATGTGTGTGTGTGTGTGTGTGTGTGTATGTGTGTATATTTATACTTAATAGACAGATACATCGATATATATATATATATATATATATATATATATATATATATATATATATATATATATGTATATATATATATATACAGACATTCCTATAAAAAATTGAGACACACAACTATATTATATATATATATATATATATATATATATATATATATACATAGGTATGTATAGAACTCATATACATATATATATCTATATACACATAGATATATATGTATATACACATAAATATATATACATATGTATATACATATATATATGTATATAAACATACATATATATATATGTATATACAAATACACACGCACACACACACACACACACACACACACGCTCACACACACATATATATATATATAATATATTGCAATGAGAGAGGACAAACAGCATGCTCTATTTTACAATGAACTACTTATAAAAGTACTCAATAATGATAGCATATATATAAAGAGATGCATATATATATATATATATATATATATATATATATATATATATATATGTGTGGTGTGTGTGTGTGTTGTGTGTATTGTGTGTCTAAATATATGTTTGTATGTGTGTGAATACCTGCATATGTATATATATGTAAATACCAGCATATATATATATATATATATATATATATATATATATATATATAGATAGATAGATAGATAGATAGATAGATAGATTCTGGACATATATGATGCATGAATGTTAATAAGATTTCTGGAAAAACCTTTCAAAACAAATTCAAAATATCATGCAGTAATTCTTCAACGTCCGCCTGCTACAGGCAACGTTATTCCTTTTAAGAACTCTATTCATTACTTATTTCCATATATTCGGAATCTCTACGATTTCCCGAAATGTATTCTTTCATTAATGCATTTTCCTAGCATCAAATTTTGATGGGCAAATTCGCTTGTCCAAGGTCAACACTACTGGTCACCGTTAAACGTCGTTCAATACCGCAATCTTTTTTTTGGGGCCGATGGAAAATGGTCATATTGATGAGGAGAGAGCACAATACTACACTGCTAATCATATGACCACATTAGTTCGTTATTCTTTTTTCACTTAACCATATTGCCACAATAAAAATCCTAAGTGCTCAGATTATATCTTATTCGTCCGTATGAAAAATATGGCAGCTCTGGATATATTCAAACTGGACACAGTTCTTTGTCTATATATATATATATATATATATATATATATATATATATATATATATTATATATATGTGTGTGTGTGTGTGTGTGTGTGTGTGTGTGTGTGTGTGTGTGTGTGTGTGTGTGTGTGTGTTGTGTGTGGTGTGAAAAAAACGTATTAAGACAATCAGGAATATTCTTGTATGTTGTTTATTCTCAATAGTTTCGACCTTAGGTCATCGTCAGGAGAAAATTTCTCATTTGAAGAAATTGTTGATAAATTATTAGAAAGGGAGCATTATAGAAGAATTATATATATACATATATATACATATATATATATATGTATATATATAAAGATAAATCTAATGAGTCAGACGAACCTACCATTAGTTTCGCTTAATGCTCTTCAGGGCTAAGATCTTAGCCTTGAGAGCATTAAGCGAAACTAAATTAGGTTCGTCTGACTCATTAGATTATCTTTATTATTGGCTTTACTTAGGTATCGAGCACTTTTTACTTATTAGCTTTCTCCTAGCGGTTATATGAATATATATACATATCTTATATACATCTTATATACATATAAATTGTTTTTTCTTTTGGCCAAATACTGTACCAATAGATTATTTTTTGTTGGTACGAATATCTTGGTCTTTTCTTTTTTTCAAAATTTTTTTTTCTTCCTGGTTGATGTTTGGTAGTATATTTTTACAATCAAACTTTCTGCTGGGTTTTTTCTCTCCTCAAGGATCTACCAACACGCTTGGTATATTAAATTATATATATATATATATATATATATATATATATATATATATATATAATATACCAAGCGTGTTGGTAAATCCTCGCGGTGAGAAAAAAACCCAGCAAATAGTTTGATTGTAAAAATATACTACCAAACATCAACTGTGGAGAAAAAATTTTTTGGAAAAAAGAAAAGACCATGATACTCGTACCAACAAAAAGTAATCTATTGGTACAGTATTTGGCCAAAAGAAAAAAACAAGTTATATATATATATATATATATATATATATATATATATATATATATATATATATATATATATATATATATATATATTCATACAACCGCTAGGAAAATAAGCTAATAAGTAAAAAGTGCTCAATACCTAAGTAAAGCAAATAATAAAGATAAATCTAATGAGTCAGACGAACCTACTATTAGTTTCGCTTAATGCTCTTCAGGGCTAAGATCTGACTACAGAGACAAGGAGGAAAACGAATTAAATAGTATTTACCACAGTAGTCATTTAAATTAGCTGAACTAGACCGACGAATAAAAACGAATAAAAAACACAGAAAATCTATTGTTTTATAAATATTCATTAACATATATATATATATATATATATATATATATATATATATATATATATATTAATGGATGTGGTGGCTGGAAGGAAGATAATTGATGGGAAAGGTTCTATAAACATTTTAAAATGTGTGTACTGCTTTGGAAATTAATTTTGTTTAAGGATGGTTTGTATTGTTTTATGTATTTGGAGTTTTTGTTTATTTTTTCTTTGTGCAGAATGTGTGTATTTTCCGGTGGGATATTTCGGTAATTAGAGTGGGGGCATGAATGTAATTTTAGGTGATGTTAAATGGAGCTATTATCTGTTAAATGGAGAGTTAGACGACGGGACAATGTCGTTGAGGTAAAACCGATGTAAGTATTTTCCTTTTCTGGGAGACTGCAATCTACTAAGGGACATTTAAATCTGTAAACTACATTGGTCACATTAAGCCGACTTTTTTACTTTATTATCAGGTATGGTTGCAGTAACATTTTTCCGAATTATTATATATATATATATATATATATATATATGTGTGTGTGTGTGTGTGTGTGTGTGTGTTGTGTGTGTGTGTGTGTGTACAATGATATATACAGGAATAACCTACTCGAGTTTCATCATTACCTATAGAAATATATGGAAGGATAGTGTTTGGATACATACCTTTCCAAAGAGTATCAGCATCACTATATATATATATATATATATATATATATATATATATATATATAATTATGTATGTTATGTTCTTGTGAACGTTTTTGAGTTTGGTCTTTTGAAGCATTGGAAAAAAGAACAAAAAATAGAAAAACAAAACAAAAATCAGAATTTTGATATTCAATTGTTGTTCTGTTCCTGGTTTGATCAATTCTCTCTCTCTCTCTCTCTCTCATATATATATATATATATATATATATATATATATATATATATATATATATATACTCCGGGTGCAAGTATTTAAGTTTTAATGTAATAAAATATCATGTTAAATTAGAAAGGCTAATGAAACTGAATAAGAATGCAGATAGAAAGATTTGGACCAGAGGGGGTATGATTGAAAAATAGAACAACTTTGAAACTAACTCTTCCATCATCTTCCATTACACCCGTCTTTCATTGGTAAATTGTCCTAATTTAACTATTTAGTTAAAATAGGAAGTAAAAAATCGATTTCATTTAAGATTTATCCCCGAGATTTTTGCTCATATTCATTAAGATAAAACCAAACAATTAGAAATCAATAATACTAAACACATATTTATTAAAATCAAATTTTAAATATCAATATGCAAATTAGCCTTTACATTCACACTGTAAACCGCTATTTTGATGTATATATAAATAAAATTACCTGTTATTAGTATCTAGATATGGTCAATAGTATTAATGATGTATAACAATTTTATTAATAATTGAAGTTTAGATACAAATAAAATCATGGAGAATGTGATGTAAATAACTAAAGGAACTGTGACTTGAGTAGTGATATAGTTTCGGTTACAGACAGAAAAACACACAATCTCCATTATAATAAGTTTATTTTATTACATGTATATTTCACATGTATTATTTTATTATTTTATAACATGTATATTTTATCATTTTATTACATATATATTTTACATGTATTATTTATTATTTTTAACATGAATTATTTTATCATTTCATTACATGTATATTTTAATCAATATTTATTACATTATATGTATTATCCATTCTATACTTTCTTTCCTTTATTCATTTTTTCAACATCCCGTCGGATTCACTTCCAGTTTCATTTTACATATATATATATATATATATATATATATATATATATATATATATATATATATATATATATATATATATATATATATATATATATATATTTAAAAAAACAATTTTCAACAACAATACCATTCTTAAGTCCATACATCTATCACTCGAATTTCTCTGATGAGATTGATCGAAAAAAGAATAAATATCAACTTAGATTGAAATATCTAATTATAAGGGTTCCCTATTTTTCTTTTTTAGAAATTTTCCCCTTTTAAGATGTATACGCTTTTTCGTAGTCTTATTAATATATATATATATATATATATATATATATATATATATTATATATATATACACACACACACACACACACACACATATATATATATATATATATATATATATATATATATATATATATTTGCTTGAAGGCCATTACAATGCGGTATATCGCATAAAATTCGATAATTATATAAGATAAATAATATTGACAAGTGAATCTCGCAAAGAATTACTCGGCGTGTAGAACATCGTACAGCAGCTGTTTCGACTTTATTAAGTCTCATCAGCGATGTATACTAACGATCTCCCTCCGAAAGTAACATTGACAAGTTAATTTCGCAGGCATTTCTCGGTGCTGTATCGGTGGCTGAGGCAGTATAGTTTCTGACTATCCTGCTGAAGTCCCGGTTTCGATTTCTGTCGGAGGTAGATCGTTAGTATACATCGCTGATGAGACTTGATAAAGTCGAAACAGCTGCTGTACGATGTTCTACACGCCGGGTAATTCTTTGCGAGATTCACTTGTCAATGTTATTTATCTTCTATAATTATCGAATTTTATGCGATATACCGCATTGTAATTGCCTTCAAGCAAGAATATAAATATTTATTCACCAATGCTTCTAAAAAATAAACAAACATCCCAATATATATATATATATATATATATATATATATATATATATACAAGTGTATAGGGCATGTGTTATCAGCACCCTCATGTATGGAAGTGAAACATGGACCTTATACTCCCACCAAGAGCGGCGGCTAAATACCTTCTATCTTCGCTGCCTTAGACGTGTACTGGGCATCACCTGGAGGGACAGGATCACTAACACATCAGTCCTAGAGAGAGCTCAACTCCCCAGCCTGTACACTCTACCGACACAACGTCGTCTCCGATGGTTGGGTCATGTACGTCGGATGGATGATGGACGAATCCCAAAAGACATCCTGTATGGAGAGCTAACATCTGGTAAAAGACAGATTGGTCACCCCTTACTGCGATTCAAGGATGTCTGCAAAAATGATCTCAGGTGCTTTGGCATTGTCCCTTCCAGCTGGGAAAATTTGGCTCTAGACCACCCTCGGTGGCTGCAGAATCTCCATAGAGGCCTGTATACGTCAGAATTCACTGACGCTAAGAGGTCCATAAGAAAGCAACGGCAACAAAGCATCGGAACATCATCATCTACAGGGACAACCTACAAATGCAAAATCTGTGGTCGAGAATGTTTCTCAAACATAGGACTTCATAGTCACAGGAGGCGCTGCAACCTCAGGGGCACACAAAAACATTTATCATAGTCTTTCGAGACTGAATTGCCAATGATGATATATATATATATATATATATATATATATATATATATATATATATATATATGTGTGTGTGTGTGTGTATGTGTGTGTGTGTGTGTGTGTTTGCGTCTGTGTCTGTGTCTCTGGGTGTCAATATACTTTTGTAGATAGATTATTTATGCACATAAATAACTGTAAAATATTATTTATATACTTTCTAAATTGAGACAAATTACTGTAAATTACAAAATTATAATCTTAACAAAAAACTTTACTGATATGCATTTTTGCAGATACATTGTTGTAGATAGAATCGCTGGACACCAGCCCAGATATATATATATATATATATATATATATATATATATATATATATATACACTTATTCACACCCTCTTTTTGTTCATTTTCATGCTGTCCAGCGAAATGCTCTCCTTCTCTTGGAGAAGTATTTGGTCTTTATTTATAGTCCTTGTTTTGTTTTGTTTATTTTTTTCTCATTATTTCTTTCCCGTTGTTGTCAACTTTTCCAGTTAGTCCGTCGTTCCGGATATAATAGGCTCCGAACAAACTTGATTAAAAATTAATTAGGGAAGCACTAATCACAATACGAGATTCAGTAATCATGGTGGGTACGAGCGTGAGTAGCCAAAATAATCTTTTAGCCAAATTCTTTGGACTAACCCTTCACCTTTTCTGCGCAACTTCGATAGATTTTTCTTAGCGTCCTGCAAGTACAAAAAAAAACAAAAAAAAAAAAAAAAAAAACAAAAGCCCAAAAACAAAAGCCCAAAAACAAAAGCCCAAAAACAAATAACCCACTCCTTCCCACAGAAGAAAAAAGACGTGAAGTAAAAGCAAAACAAAACAGAAGAAAAAAACCCCAAGAAAATGAACATATGCTAAGAAAATAGTTTCTGTACGAAAAAAAGAAATGAACGTGACAAGAAATTAGCGAAAAGGGTGACGCTGTTAGGGGAGATATTTATTCTAAAAAAAGATTTCTTACAAAAAAGTTTCACTAACTTATTTAGGGATGTAAACAGTCAGGTGCTCGAGGAAATAGATATGTAATGAATGTACACTGGCATTTAGGGCGTTTTCATTTCAGTCTAGTTTTCGTGGACTTTGTGTTTTGTGGTTGAAGCATTTGAAATGATCTTTCTAAAGGCAAAGGAGGAAAAAAAGATACCTGGTAACTGTGTTATACTCTTTAATATAGATTTGGTTTGGTTTGGTTGGTTGGGTTTCACGGCATATCAACCCCTTGGGTTATTTTATGCCGAATACTTCTATTGGTAAAAAAAAAATATTTAATGCTAACAAAGTTTTGAAATAATTTCATTTTTAATGGATAATAACATTTTCTTTATAAGAATAAGAATAAGAAATAGAATAAGAAATGTACTAATCAATAGTAGTACAAATTATTCTAAAAAAATATAAGTAAAAGAAAAACTTTATTGGTTTAAACTACTATTGAAGGGAGGCCATGCCTAATAGCGTGAAGCTAATCCCATGGACATGACCACCCTTGGACGCTCACAGGAAACGATACATGAAACACACAACGTAAACATATACATATATATCATGAGACAAATTAGCCGTGTGAGAATCTAAATGCAAATCTGTTGTTTATAAGAGGCAATAAAATGATTTTTCAAAAGTGTTTTACGGACAAAATAATTTACTGAAACAAGCTTCATCTTTTCTTTATCAAAAAATAACGACTGAACAGTATTCCAAGTATTAATTGCATTAAAACGAATCGAATTATGCCCAAAACTAACAGTGTTGATGATAGGGAAATTAAACAAACCAGATTGGTCAGCACGAGTGACATGAGCATGGGTGAAGTCAACTGCAAAAGCATTCTGAACAGAAACAGAAATTCATGTTTTCTATTTAACCCATAGATGGGTCTTTAATATAGAGACTAAAGAATAAATATACATACACGTATTTACATATACACACTTATCATTAATATATATGATATATCAATTCCTTTCAGTCTAGTTTATGTGGACTTTGTGGTTGAAGCATTTGAAATGATCTTTCTAAAGGCAAAGGAGGAAAAAAGATACCTGATAACTGTGTTATACTCTGTAATATAGAGACCACAGAATAAATATACATACACACATTTACATATACACACTTACCATTTCAGTCTAGTTTTCTAGCTCAGTCGGTTGAGCATTCGGATAGAAACCACAAGGTTCCTAATTCGATACCGGCCCTCGCCAACTCTGCGTATGAGTAGCACACGGATCTGTGCGGTAAGGTAAGGAGCTGATGGTAGGTTTGGAGCTCCACCTCAGACGCTAAAAATAATCTCCTCGGTCTAGCGCTAGTGAAAAGGGGATAGACTCCCTCGCTGTATGGCTGATACCGACTTTAGGCTGCCCCGACGACTTTACTTTACTTACTTGTGTTTTGTGGTTGAAGCATTTGAAATTATCTTTCTAAAGGCAAAGGAGGAAAAAAGATACTTGATAACTGTGTTATACTTTTTAATATACAGACCACAGAATAAATATACATACACACATTTACATATACACACTTACCATTAATATATATGCTTTATCAATGCAATTAAGCACTATTTCATTTTGAATATAGCAAACTATATTATAAATACTAGCAAATATATGCACCCTCTGGGTGCAAGTATTTAAGTTTTAATATAATAAAATATCATATTAAATTAGAAAGGCTAATGAAACTGAATAAGAATGCAGATAAAAAGATTTGGAACAGAGGGGGTATGATTGAAAAATGGAACAATTTTGAAACTAACTCTTCCATCATTTTCCATTACTCCTGTCTTTCATTGGTAAATTTTCCTAATTTAACTATTTAGTTAAAATAGGAAGTAAAGAATAATATTACAGTTATTTCTTATTGTTAATGGATTTCTTTAAAGATTTATCTCTGTGATCTTTGCTCATAATCAATAAGATAAAACCAAACAATTAGAAATCAATAATACTAAGCATATATTTATTAAAATCAATTTTTTTATATCAATATGCAAATTAGCCTTCCCATCCACACTGTAAACCGCTGTTTTGTTGTATATATAAATACAACTGCATGTTATTTAGTATGTAGATATAGTCAACAGTCTTAATGATGTGAAACAATTTCATTAAATAAAAATAAAATCATGGAGAATGTGATGTAAATAACAAAAGGAATTGTGACTTGTATAGTAATATAGTTTTGGTTACAGACAAACCCACAATCTCCATTATAATAATAATAATAATAATAATAATAATAATAATAATAATAATAGACCCAACAAAATAGTAAATGTAGACTTTGCGGTAATAGAGATGAGACTGTTAACCATATACTCTGCGAATGTAGCAAACTAGCACAACGAGAATACAAAACTAGACACGACTGGGTTGGGAAGGTGATCCACTGGGAATTATGCAAGAAATTAAATTTTGACCACACAACAAAATGGTATATGCATAAACCAGAATCTGTTCTTGAGAACGAAACGCACAAAATTCTCTGGGACTTTGAAATTAAAACGGATCACCTTATCCCAGCAAGAAGACCAGACCTAGTGTTGATTAACAAAAAAAAAGAACTTGTCAACTGGTGGATTTTGCAGTGCCAGCGGATCACAGGGTGAAGTTAAAGGAAAATGAAAAAATTGACAAATATCTGGACCTTGCCAGAGAACTGAAAAAGTTATGGAATATGAAAGTGAAAGTGATACCAATTGTAGTTGGTGCACTTGGAACAGTCCCAAAGGGATTGGAAAAGGGTTTGGAAAGTTTGGATATCAGAGAAGGATTGAAACCATTCAGAACACTGCACTGCTGCAATCTGCCAGAATACTCAGAAGAGTCCTGGAGACCTGAGGAGACTTGCTGTCACTCAGACTCCAGTGAAAGACCATCAGCTAACACTGATGTGAAACTCAAAAGGAGTAAATAATAATAATAATAATAATAATAATAATAATTATATATATATAATATATATATATATATATATATATATATATATATATATATATATTGTTGTGTCCTTAAAAGGGATACAAATAACTGTAAAAATGGATACAATTAGACAATACTGTAGTCGAATGTAAAAAAAAAAGTCCTGAAAAAGCATTCCACAGTAAAACCGAAATACTTGAGTATCGACAATAAATTTTTCCATCCATCATAACATCCTGTATTTGTGTTTCTAAATTTTCTCCACATACTCTCGGATTAATTTCCTCGTGTTACTTCCATAATTCAGTATGTAAAAAGTAAAATAATCTTGATTTAACTCACTCTTAATTTTTGTTCTTCCTTTCCTTCTTATTATATTTTTCTCTGTAGCATGTACTTTTTCTTTCTTTTCTTTCTCTATGATAAAAATGGAATGGTCCTTTTATTTAGCTGAGGTGACGAAACGTTTGTCTTTAACGATTTGGACGGTCCCATCTTTTTACTAAAGGGTGTTGCAAGATCATAACGGTCGTATTATAGCAACACCAGGGTTATTATATAGACTAGCAGGGCCCCTAGACTTTTCATGAAACGAAAAAAAATATCAAAATCAAAAGCTATTTAAGTCAGAAACGATGATTTGCAATTTCATTATGTATGAATCCTACTGTTGTGTTTGCAATAAATAATACAAAAATAAAAGTCCGCCCTGTCGGCTGGGGCGTTAGAATGCCCCGACTGCACCTCTGCAGAGGGGTAAGACTCCCCCAATGAGACCACCTGTTGGCCGTAGGTGGCGACCCGTGATGCTTAAGGATATAACCCAGGTGGATGAGCAGTTTATGACATGCAATACACCACTTTGGCCCTATCTTGGGCTAGACGGGCGGTCGGAGAGGCCCCCTCCGATCAATCGGCTGGGAACGTCAAGCCCTCGCACCTATATGATTTTCCCAAACCTATTGCCCTTATGGCAAGCCCCAACCCCTTTTTATCATATGGGTGCTAGAAGGCGGTGGCTGCGGGTCTACATGTCCTGGGAATGATGTTAAACTCTATCTGATGGTGAGGTTCCAGTTTTGGAGGTTTGGAGAATGTGGAGTACCCCTTCATCACCATTGCTCCCTGGTCCACTCTGACCCGGAGTGGTAGTACCTGTTAGGGTCCCATCTATGGGTTAAATAGAAAAATGTATTTATAAAAAAATTGTATTATCCATTAAGATTGTGAATTAAGTGACAAAAACACGACTCGGTAAAAATAGTAGCTCTGGAAATTCGCCTTACACTGGATTTCTATGAAAGACATGCGAACAAATTTATGAGTTGGCTAATATAAATTCAAATTTCAAAAGTTTAAAATTAAAAGCAAACTTATATTATGTGAAAAAAAGGCTTATATTTTCAGTTGTTTAAATCAATTTAATTTATTCTAATTTTTTTACGAGCTATTTTTAAAGAATAACTTTTATATTCTTAAAAGTTATCCAAATTTGGCGTAATTAAATAAATAAAGAAAGTGTTTTTTTCATTACAAATATTTCTGTTTATTTTTTAAAGACATAGATTATATGAAATATTTTTCGTGTTTTATAGATAATTAAAAAAAAAATATCTAGGTACTTTTCTCTTTTTAACTGTTAGACTTAGATTTAGTCTTAAAAATTACAGTTATTTTGACTCTTTTTTTTAATATCAAAACTGGAAATTCTCTCTATTACATTATATATTCATCTTTCTAGCCCAGCAAAAACGGCACATCGTACCGAGGCTTTTATTAGAGCAATTCAATATATACGTAAAGATTGTTTAACGTAGAGAATAAAGTAGTTTCCTGTCCAGTTTGAAAATAAAAACAGATAATTTGTAAGTTCTTTTTAGTTGGCTAATATGAATGCAAAATCCTATTCCTTAAAGCTTTTCTTTCCTTCTTTTATTATTTTGTTATCGTCTATTCAGTGTTAGGTTATCTATAGATGTAGTAATGCGGTCGAAACTGTTAGTTTTCTATCTAATATGTACTAATTATTATAATATAAATTCAAATCCACCACAGATATTCCATATATCAGCTTTTATTTCCTTCTTTTATTATTTTGTTATCGTCTATTCAGTGTTAGGTTATCTATAGATGCAGTAGTGCGGTCGAAACTGTTAGTTTTCTATCTAATATGTACTAGTTATTATAATATTTTTAAAAACACTAAAGCAGTAGTACGCTCACCTGATAGCGACACAGATTTCTTTGATATTGCCGCTGGAGTCCTACAAGGAGATACATTAGCACCATATATATTTATAATATGCCTAGACTATGCATTTCGAACATCATTAGATACCATAAAAGAAAAAGGATTTACACTAAGAAAGGCAAGAAGCAGGCGATATCCTGCACAAACAGTCACAGATGCCCCCCCCCATCTCACAAACCATCCGGGGGAGACGGAATAGACATGCAGGACACTGCTGGAGAAGCGGGGATGAGCTCATAAGCGACGTTCTCCTGTAGAAGCCAACACATGGACATGCTAACGTAGGACGCCCGCTAAGGATCTACATTGACAAACTATATGAAGACTGGATGCTGCACAGAGGACCTCCCAGGGGCCATGAGTAATAGGGAAGGTTGGCGAAAGATTGTCATGGATATCCATGCTGCGCGCCCGACATGATGATGATGATGATTATAATATAAATTCAAAATCCACCACACATATTCCATATATCAGCTTTCTTTTACCTCTTTGTTTTCGTTTTCTGATGACAAGGATGGTATTAAACCGTTTGATTCCTGCAGGTCACTAAAGTAAGCGGAGAAAGGGGAGATTATTCAAGATCAATAAATGTCTTGAAAAAATCATCAAAAGTTTGGTAGCCAAAGTAAAAAATATTTCTCAGCCTACACATAAAGACGTTCACATGTCTTTTTTATTGAGATAAAAAAGAGCAAATAAATAGCAAATAAAAAAAAATAAAAAAAGCATGTCAAAACTATTTTTCATGAGGGAGTGAAAATCGCATAGGCTAGAAACTATCAGTAACCAAACGCCGTTAACTTACATTTATGTTAATAAAATATTGTTTACGTACAAATGTTAATATGGATTTACTGTCTTTTTTTACCGACTATTCAGCGTTAGGTTATCTATGAATGTAGTATTGTGGTCTAAACTGTTCGTTTTCTATCTAATACGTACTAATTATTATTGTTGCAATTTTGTGGATATAAGGCATGGGGCAAATGGTCACTCCTAAATATAGACTCGTTGACTATCAGGTGACCCGAGAAAGATTCCTATTGTCCAATCACTGGTAGTGCTGCTGCTGCTGCTGTTGTTGTATTTATAGAGGCCTGATTCTAAACTTATGTCATTGACACTCGGACCATCTTGGATAACGGACTTACAAAGAATACTATAACACAGGATACTTATTGGCTTGCTTACTTATTCACTACATCTGGAACTAAGGATGGCTGCCAGATACTCAACAATTATAATATAAATTCAAAATCCACCGCACGTATTCGATGTATCAGCCTTTCTTTACTTCTTTGCTTTCAGTTTCCGATGACAGGGATGGCATTAAACCGTTTGATTCTTGCAGGTCAATAAATATATTGAAGAGAAGATACGGGAAACACTTCACGAATAATAAATGTCTTGAAAAAAATCATTAAAAGTTTGGTAGCCAAAGTAAAAAATATTGCTCAGCCTTCACATAAAAATATCCACATGTCTTTTTTAGTGAGGACAAAAAAGCGATTAAAAAACAAATAATGTAAAAACTATGTTACACAAAATATTAGAATAATGAAGTCTATGTTGGCTTGAAAATCGCATAGGCGAGAAACTAGCTGTAACCAAACTCCATTGACTTCGTGTTATTTCATTCAATTAAATCGTGACCATTTAATATTATTAAAGAAGTGCTTCTATCTAACTTGTGAAAGTCACAAAATATATCCAAGAAAACAAACCTGTGAACATAGGAGAAATAAAATTTACTAGCAATACCTATGGATATAAAATAGAGGGGGATAGATATTTGGGTTTACAAGTTCCTGCTGAGGGGGGGGGGGCAAAAAGAAGCGAGTTCACCGTCTTCTCGCAGGCCAAACCTTCTTTTGGTCAACACAGTCTTCGTCTTCGACCAGCAGCTGAAAAATCCGGTTTCGTCAAAATAATCTTTACTGGCTTGCCGACCCACGTAATCCGAAAGCTTCTCTGCTTGTCACACCAAGCTCCACTCGCTTTGGTTATCTATCGGCATATTAGCCAAACATCCGGGCACATCAGTCGAACCTCGCGTCCGTCCAGTGCCTAAATCGCATTTTGTTTTTGCGTGCGGGAGGACGCGGGTTCGATCCCGGCAGGCAAGACAATGTCTTGCTCTTTTTCCTTTTTTTCCCTCATTTCACCGTCACAATGGATATACCATATTGTAGGGAAACAAAAATCTCCTCAGGGATTTTAGAAGGGGCTCACTAGTCCTTTGGTCAGGTAACAATACAGCCCAGGAGATTTTCTCTTTTTTGTCACCTATTTTTTAAAAGGGTTTATACCTCTGTGTTTTTGTGTCTCGTTCGTAAGCGAACAAAAGACAGCTCTGTTCATAGAAAATAATTTTATACGCATCCCAAGAATTACCACCAAAGACCTGTAAGTTATTATTAACCCTTTTATGTTATTACACAATCTTGTTTTCGTGGAACATATTGGTCATTTTATTGCGTAGGACATGTGTATCCGATTTTTGTTTTTATATTTATGTTAAATAAATATTGTCACATACATGTGTCAATACGGGTTTATTGTCTTCTTATCGATTATTTAGCGTTAGTTTATGTATGAATGTAATAATGCGGTCTAAAATGTTGTTTTTTGAACGAAACGAACTAATACATATTAATCCTTATAATATGAAATCAAAATTCACCATACCTATTCCTTATCTCTGCTTTTCTTAGTAAAAAGTAAAATAATATGGGTTTATTGTCTTTTTTATCAACTATTCAGCGTTAGGTTATCTATGAATATAGTAATGCGGTCTAAAGTGTTAGTTTTCTACCTAATATGTACTAATTTCTATAATATAAATGCAAAATTCACCACACCTATTCCCTATCACAGTTTTTCTTTTCTTCTTTGCTGTCGGTTTCCGATGACAGCGATGGCATTTGATTCTTGCAGGTCAATAAACGTAAATATATTGAAGAGGAAACAAGGGAGACAATTCACGACCAATAAATGTCTTGGAAAAAATCATTAAAAATTTGGTAGCCCAAGCAAAAATGCTGCTTAGCCAACTCATAAATTTGTTCGCATGTCTTTCATAGCGAGAACAAGAAAAAAACGAATAAAAATCAAATAAAAAAGTAATGTTACTATTATTTTATAGAAGGGATTAAATGATGAAGTCAAGCTTGGTTTGAAAGTTGCATAGGCGCGAAACTATCAGTAACCAAACGCCGCGGATTTTCTGTCCACGCTACTCTTACTTAGATAGACAAGTTCTCTCCTTCATATTGAGCCCTATGTATTTATAAATACACCTCTCTATATCATCAATAATGCAATAATATGTATATATATATATATATATATATTATATATATATATATATATATATATATATGAATATGATAAAATGAAAAAACAAAATATGTTTACAACTGCATGGGCTCGTCAGGAGAGAGTGTGCAAACCAATGAGCCCATGCAGTTGTAAACATCTTTTGTTTTTTCATTTTATCATATTCATACTGTCGGATTAATTTCCATTTTATTTTCACACACACACACACACACACACACACACACACACACACACACACACACACATATATATATATATATATATATATATATATATATATATATATATATATATATATATATAGTGTGGGATTGTCACTGTTTCAGCTTTTACTGGAACGGTGAGCCAAAATGCAGTATTATTGGTAGAGTGCTCAATATAAAAAAATAGAGCTATTATATAATATAATAAAAATAAATATACAAAGGTTTTACATATCTATTTACTTGAGGACAAAGGAACAGTCACCACCATTTTGGTTTCATGCATGCGTAAGCGCAAACAATCTTCAGGTGAAGATGGCATTTGAAACAACGTCACCTGAATATATTTTGCGCTTACGCATGCATGAAACAAAAATGGTTGTGACTGTTCCTTTCTCATCAAATAAATAGATATGTAAAACCTTTATATATTTATTTTAACATATATATATATATATATATATATATATATATGTGTGTGTGTGTGTGTGTGTGTGTGTGTGTGTGTGTGTGTGAGTGTGTGTGTGTCATCCACAGACACCGTGTTTCGACGTTTGACGTCTCATCAGTGTGGCTAGACACAGCAACTACCACCTACCATTTCACCAGCACGGTTCGTTAATCTCTCGGCCATCGATAGCTGTCATTAAGGAGTGATTATTTTAACCTTTAAATACATACATCTGTATATATATATTTTACGATCACCAGAGAGATCAAAAAATGTAAACAACAGATTATCATTGCTTTATGCTGGCGGTAAAAGTAAAGTAAAATCAGTCCCTAAAGAGATCTACCTAGTTTTGAGAGCAACTATAACCTGGTGTTAGTGTTGGGAATGGTTTTAAGCATGAACTTTTTTAATATCGAAATATTAAAATTTTTATAGACCATGTCGAGAGCTCAATGCGTAATAATTGGGGAATTACATATAAAGCAATATGTTCACGACTAATAAATGTCTTGAAAAAAATCATAAAAAGTTTGTTAGCCAACGTAGAATATTGTTCAGTCAACTCATAAATATATTCGCATGTCTTTTTAGTGAGAAGAAAAAAATAGCGAATAAAAAAATTAAAAAAATTAAAAAAAACAGAAAATAATATTAAAACTCTTTTACAGAAAGGATGAAAATAATGCTTATTCACTAAGCTTTATTTACTTACTAGAAGTGGCTACCCGCTGTTGCCTGGGTAGAGGAGGGCATAATAAAAAAGTTACTCTCGCAGATCCATTGATTGTTTTGGTCTTATCATATATTATAATTACACCCCATAGGATTACTTGTAGCGAGATGGAAGGTCCTGAGTTTTGCGAGAACTACTATTAGAAAAGAGAGGAAGAAGAAATAAGAGATAATAAAGGTTTTTAAAAAAAGTGATGAGCACAAAACGGTTGTCGTGAGTTTGACCGGGGCGTGACCCCCCCCCCCAAATGGAGAATTGAAAGCCAACCTGAGGTTTCGGGTGTTGACCGGAACCGTAAGTCACGCGGTGACGTAGAACGACGAAGAAAAATATCGGCCTCTTTTTGCTTTCGGACGCGTAGGGTACCGACCGAACCTCTGGTCCCTGTTGTGGGATCACAATAATTTATCAGTGTCCTCTCTCTCTCTCTCTCTTTCTCTCTGCCTTTCCTCCTCTTCCGAACAGAGCCCAAGATACGAGCCCTGGAAATAAAAGCTAAGCAGCTTGTGACGATATATTTCTCGCGTTGTACTTTTTTTATCGACAAGATGACCGCCACGTGCCGAACACCTTTTTAGTGTCGTGAATTTGGAGGCACGTTGACAAGACCCGCTATACCACGTATATCGCTATATTTAATATATCGTTTTGATACCGTGAATATACCGCTACATTACATTACTTAATAGTTATAAAAACAATACTAGTATTTTCAGAGTTGAGTGCCAGTAGCATTAGACACTATATCCTTGTGTTTTCTCAGATGACTCACCAGGCCAGCCCTGGAGAGACATACTCTTCCACATAAACAACATGTTGGAACTTCTCTAATTTGAATGTTGCTAGACTGAAAATTACTCTTTTTAATAGCACGCTTCAATTTTTGGTGTTTAATTCGGTTGGATTCAAATTTTTTCACAGACCAATAGCTGGTGGCTCTCCAGCCATGTCTATTACAAGCTAGCTTCTCCCATACATAGCAATAGCAATAGCCTAATCTTTACAGATCATTGCCGTCCCTCACAATCCCACAACTCCACCACCAGAACCCTTCCTTGCATGAGCCCTCAAATGACTCATCAAACCAGCTGCAGATCCACAAAGTTTGATGCAAATATGACATTGAAAAGACTCCCTTCCCGTAGAATGAGATGATTCAGATGAATCAGATGATAAAATTTGATGCTTATGCACCACCATATGTCTCTTAAGACCAGAAGCCGACTTACAGACCTTGCCACAGATAGCATAAGACACATTGTTTGTTCCTGGAATCTGCATGGATTGACCCAGGTGTGACTTCCTATGATTGACATATCCAGCCTTAGAAAGCAAAACTCGACCACATGTCAGATATTTCCAACCCTCCATGTTCTCTCTAATATGACAGGTGTAACCCTTTCGAAGTTGACGCTTTAGGTTTTCATGCACGATTCGTTCGCTCTCAAAACTGGTACAACCATCATCCACATGAACTCTCCTGTCAGTTCTCTCCAGTGCCAGCTTTTCCCAGTTGTCAGGATCTATTCTTATTTTTACAAGGTTGTTTTTTAATCAATCCTTATACCTCTTCCTAGGCTTATGCTGCGGCCTTTTGCCATCACGCAGCTGACCGTAATACATACATAGATACAAACGTACATAAACACTAACTGTCCTTTATATATGTATAGGTGACATAAGTAGAGATATAGGTGGTTTTATAGAGAATCTATCAAACTAATGAATGTCAGCATGTGAAGGTTACTAATAATTATACTACATGCGACGCTTTAGTAGTTATAAAAAACAATGGTGTAATAAGTAATTGGGGGTTACCTCCCCTATTTTACGGTTACCTCCACTTTGAAGAGCTCTCTAGAAAATACTGGACTATATCAACTCTTAATTAGTGTACCAATTATTATAAGTTGAATAAAACTTTCGGTGTAATCGTTTGTCATTACAAATGGTAATTTTCAAAGATCGGCTTATTCATTGAGAACCGCAGATGACGTAACAGTTCTCATCTGTTAAATCGATTTTAGAGAATGGATTAAAATAATGACCATTCACTAAGGTTTCTTTAGTTAAGTCACAAGTAGAGATCTATGTGGAACTTCACTAACGAATATCAACAAGCCAAGGTTAGTATTAATTTCTTTTATAAGTCTGCTGCAGACGACGTTGACGTCACTCCATGTCTTCAACAGTTGCGAACCCTCTGGTGGCTAATTAGTCCAATTCTGGACTCGCAAATGCAGTCACGTGAATTTCAAGGAAAATTCCCCTCTGAATTTGGGTGTTTATGGTGTCGCGGCTCTGCAGTCCTGTTAATCTCTATATTGATCCACTTAGCTCCTGTGCGGCAGACGTCTTCAGTAAAAATAAGTGATGATTGAAGAAGAAGCAAATAAATGTTTTGAAACATATTTCGAAAGAATGAATTTATTAGACATGAGTTTTGTTTAGAATGTTTGTTGAAATTCCATCAGAGATTCGCTGGGGTTGAATATTTTCGAGAGAATTATAAACACTATCAGAGGAATGTCGAATTGTTTTGGCTAAAAAATCCAGTATAGCAATAGGACAATATAGCACATATATGATAAAAAGAGTTGTGGGTTACCACATATATGATAGATTAAATGAACAGAGAGGATTGTCTGTATTCTGTTAGAAAATGGTAAAAAAACAAATCAGAATTTTTCTAGTTAGTCAGCGCTTAGCTATGATCTAAAATAGTTCTGAGGATATTCGTTCGATAAAAGAATATCCTTGATTTCTGATCGTATGTTTTTTACAGAATGTTTTTTAAATAAATCAGATGACGAACATATCAAGATCATAGATGGGACCCTAACAGGGGTTACATTATTAGAGGGCCGTTTATAATTAAGGTTTGAAAAAGGGTAAGTTTTAGAAAAAAAATTGTAAAAATAAGTTTTGGCTAAAGATTCCAGTGTAGCAATAGAACAATATAGCACGGTTAGAAAATGGTAAAAGAAGAAATGAGAAATTTTCTAGTTGTCAGCGCTTAGCTATGATCTAGAATAAAAGAACATCCTTGATTTCTGATCGTATGTTTTTCGCACAATGTTTTCTAAATAAATCAGATGACGAACATATCAAAATCATAGATGGGACCCTAACAGGGGTTACATTATTAATGGGCCGTGATAATTAAGGTTTGAAAAAGGATAAGTTTTAGTAGAAATAAAATTTTGTGAAAATAAGTTTTAGTAAAAACAAGATGTGATTGAAGAATAATGAAATAAATGTTCGGGCGAATTATAAACACTAGCAGAAGAATGTCGGATTATCTTGGCTGAAAATTCCAGTGTTGCAATAGGACAATATAGCACATGTATGATAAAAAGAGTTGGGGGTTGCCACATATAAGATAAATGAAATCAATTGGGAGGATTGTCTATATTCGATTAGAAAATGCTAAATAAAAAACAAAAAAACAAAAAAAAACCAAATCAGAATATTTTCTAGTTGTCAGCGCTTAGCTATGATCTAAAATAAGTCTGCGGATATCCGTTCGATAAAAGGATATCCTTCACTTCTGATCGTATGTTTTTCGCAGAATCTTTTCTTAATAAATCAGATGACAAACATATCGAGATCATAGATGGGACCCAAAAAGGGGTTACATTATTAGAGGGCCGTTTATAATTAAGGTTTGAAAAAGGATAAGTTTTAGTAAAAATAAGTTTTAGTAAAAATGATTTCTGATTGAGGAAGAAGAAAAATTATTTTGAAAAAAATATTTTGAAAGAAATAATTTATTTTGAATGCGTTTTTTTTTATTTAGAATATTTGTTGAAATTCCATCAGAGATTCGCTGGGATTTAATATTTTCGTGAGATTTATAAACATTATCAGAGGAATGACGGATTGATTTTGGCTGAAAATTCCAGTGTAGCAATAGGACAATATGGAACATGAATGATAAATGAAATCAATAGAGAGGATTGTCTATATTCGATTAGAAAATGCTAAATAAAAAAAATAAAAAAAATAAAAAAACAAATCAGAATATTTTCTAGTTGTCAGCGGTTAGCTATCATCTAAATTAAGTCTGCGGATATCCGTTCGATAAAAGGATATCCTTCACTTCTGATCGTATGTTTTTCGCAGAATGTTTTCCAAATAAATCAGAGGAAGATCAAAATCATATCAGGATCAAAAACACCTGTATCGTCTTTGTCTTTTGACCACAATGTTGAACCTCATTTAATAAAAGTCAGATTAACCATAAAGCTTTTGGAAGTTGAATCATCTGTGATTCACCTTTTTTCTTTGCTCTCTATTCAAAGAACTTCTGTCCGACAATCTTTGATGTTATTCCCATTGTACCAGATCTTCCATGCGTTCCTTTTGAGTTGCTCTTCTATTTGGCCCCTGTCTTTGTGTTCTGTTTCATCTGGCCAAACGTACGATGCAAAATCGTGGCCCGCGGGTTAGAGCAATAGAATTGAGGCCAGAAGATAAAGGAGGTGGAATTAATTGTTTCAACCGCATCTGATCTCAGGTGAAATGCTTGTTCTTAGGAGCAAACACCATCGTTCATATCACGTTAATTCTATGAAATATCAAGATGGAAAATTCATATGCTCCACTATAAAAATATTCGAAGCAATTATTGCTTATTATTAAAAAGGGTCGGTTTAGCTCAGTCGGTAGAGCGTTCGGCTAGGAATCACAAGGTTCCTGTGTTCGATATCAGCCCTCACCAATTCAACGTACGAGTAGCACAGGTGTATGTGTGGTAAAGTGGGGAGCTGATTGTAGATGCGGCGCTCCACCTCAGATGCTAAAATAATCTCCTTGGTCTAGCGCTAATGAAAAAGGGGATAGACCCCCTCGCTGTCTGGCTGATACCAACATTAGGTCGCCCCGACCATTTTACTTTCTTTTTATTAATACTCGTGTTCCAAAATCGCTGGTTGTTTTGGGTTTTACGGCATGCCAACCAATTGGGGTTATTTTTTGCCGAAGACGTTTTTGTTTCATTCATTTTGATGGGTACTCGATTTTTTAACACATTTTTCCAAATTAATCCATAAATGGGACCCTAACAGGTACTACCACTCCGGATCGGAGTGTACCGAGGACAAATAGTGATAAAGAAGTGCTCCACATTCCCCAAACCTCCAAAACTGGAACCTCACCATCAGTGTTTAACATCATTCCCAGGACATATAGCCACCACCTTCTAGCACATACATGACGAAAAGGTTCGGATTTGTTTTAAGAGCAATAGGGTTGGGACAATGATATCGGTGCTAGGGCTTGACATGACCAGCCGATTAATCGAAGGGAGTTCTCCGACCGCTCGTCTAGCTTATGTAAGAGCCAAAGTAGAGTGTTGCATGTCATAGACTGCTTGGTCACCAGGGTTCCATCCTTAAGCATCACAGGGCACCACATATGGTCAACAGGTAGCCCCAATGGGAACGTCTTACCCTTCTGTAGAGGTGCAGTCGGTGTATTCTAAAGCCCCAGCTGATAGGGCTGTCCTTAACTGTACGACCGTTATCATTTTGCAACACCCTCTGGTTAAAAATAATACCGTCCAAATCGTCAAAGATAAAATCTGTATATTAATATTCGTGTTCCTTAATTGTACGAACGTTATCATCTTGCAACACCTTCTGGTTAAAAATGGGAGAGTCCAAATACTCCAAGATGAAATGCAAAAATGTAAATCCTTATTATTTGGTGTTGCTTATACACAGAATTGAGGCGCGTGGTCCATTGGTTAGAGTCGTAGGAAATGGACTCGCCAACGCGAGTTCAATTCTTGGACGAAGCTGTTGGCATTTCACATGGCGCTAATACCCTTGGGAAAGGTATGAATCCAATTCTCCCTCCAGCTATGGGTAAATAGCAGGGAAAACTGGACTCTTTCACCATGGCTAGGTAATCATTCTAGGAGTAGGAAAACTCTGAATTCAAACCTGTTAAACTCCGCTTAAAAAATTGACCTTGTGTCGCATCCTGCTCGTGTAGAGGGTTTGGTAAATAAATATATACACATAATTCTTATTTCTTATGAGTATCGTCCCCTCAGTTAAATAATATTATCATTTCATTATAGTTTTCATTATAAAGACAGAACGGTAAGAAAAAGGTGTCTTTGTGTCCTGTGTATGATGTTAAAATGCATTAAATGATAAAGTTTTATTTTTGATCTTTGTGGAATGTGTAATACTCGTTCATTGTCATTACTCCCAGCTCCACTCTGGACCGGAGTGGTAGTGCATGTCAGGGTCCTATCTATGGGTTAAATAAGAAAAAATGAGTTAACAAATGTAGAAAAAATGAGTTTAGCAATATTTTGAATACCCATCAAGCAAGAATAAGTAAAAACATCTTTGGCATAAAATAACCCAACAAGGGTTGACATGCGGTAAAATCTAATAATCCAAGCCAAACAAAATTACAGCTGAGTTACTAATTTTAACATAAATATGTTTATATTTCATGAAACCTATTATTTCTTGTGGAAATATTTATTAATTAAACCTAGAAACATGTTTGAATACCCGTTAAACATAAATAAAAACAAAACATCTTCAGCATAAAATAACCCAACAAGGGTTGACATGCCGTAAAATCTCACAAACCAAGCGAAACCAAATTACAACTGAGTTACTAATTTTAACATAAATATGTTTCTATTTCATGAAACCTATTATTTCTTGTGGAAATTGTTGACTTTTTTCTGATATAAGGTGTGTGCTGGATGCCTGCTCCTACTTATAGACTCGGCGATAATCATGTGACCAACCTATTGGCCAATCACTGGCGGTACTCTGCTGCTGTTATAATATTTATACAGGCTGTTCGGATCTTGACTACACTCAATTGCTTTGAACCTTCGTGGACGACGGAACATAGGATTATATCACTGGACCTTTGACACTACGTAGGATTCCATAAACTCAGGACTTATTCATTTACCAAAGGATTCTATACCGCAGGACTGACTGACTAACTTACTTACTAAACCTGATTATTAATTAAACCTAGAAACACGTTTGAATACCCGTTAAACATAAATAAAAAACAAAACATATTCAGCATAAAATAACCCAACAAGGGTTGACATGCCGTAAAATCTCACAAACTAAGCGAAACCAAATTACAGTTGAGTTACTAATTTTAACATAAATATGTATATATTTCAGGAAACCTATTATTTCTTGTGGAAATATCTATTAATTAAACCTAAAAAAAATGTTGATTACCCATTAAACATAAATAAAAACAAAACATCTTCAGCATAAAATAATCCAACAAGGTTTGACATGCCGTAAAATCTAACAATCCAAGCCAAACTAAATTACAACTGAGTTACTAATTTTAACAGAAATATGTTTATATTTCAGGAAACCTATTATTTTTGGTGGAAATATCTATTAATTAAACCTAGAATTTTTTTTGAATACCCGTTGAACATAAATAAAAACAAAACATCTCCAGCATAAAATAACCCAACAAGGGTTGACATGCCGTAAAATCTCTCAAACTAAGCGAAACCAAATTGCAGTTGAATTACTAATTTTAACATAAATATGTTTATATTTCAGGAAACCTATTATTTCTTGTGGAAATATCTATTAATTAAAGCTAGAACAATGTTGGAATAACCTTTAAACATAAATAAAAACAAAACATCTTCAGCATAAAATAACCCAACTTGAGTTGACATGCCGTAAAATCCAACAAAGCCAAATTACTTAAAGCTGTGTTATTAATTTTAACGTATTTCTGATTATATTTTATGAAGGATATTATTTCTTGGGGGAAATATTTATTAATTAAACCTAGAAACATTTATTATCGCTTTGGGATTTACAGCCTTATTACATAGATGACATAACAATATTATATTTCCACCTTTTTGGGATTTCCTGTTGTTATTCCATTATAAACCAATCTTGTGTTCCTGGATCCAATTTCTTTTAATGCTGCTTCATATTCCACCTTTTCGAAACGTCAAAGACTTTTCTTACTTAGCTTTACTGATCGTCGATTATGTAGGTAATTCTTAAAACAAATACAGAATAACGCGCAATAGATAATATCATTAGAATCGTATTTTACGAATAAATAACATTAGATTACGGAAACTCCCGAAATAAAAATTGTACAATTAAAAAAAAGAGAACAACGATTAAATAAACGATTGCGTATCCTGTACAATGAAATATTTACTACAACTTTGAATCAGTAAAAATGTAGATTTAATATGAAAAAAAAATTGAAAAGAAAAGCTTCCGTTATTTATTTGTTTACTTTTTAGCGAGAAACGCCGAAGAATGGCAGAATATGATTTTAACGTTATTTTATAATGGTGTTTAATTTTTAGATGTATTCGAAAATAATTCAAATCATCATTATTTTTGCTCAAAAACCATGCCCTGGTGATATTTAATGTGTATATATATTTACTTTGTCGTTAATTGTTTTATTTTCGAAATTTTCTCCGGACATACAGATTCACACAACTGCTCTTTATATATGTACTAGCAGCGGCTGTGTAGAGGGGGAATTTTTAGGTTAGTCCTGCAGATCAATTATTACTGAATCGTGAGTTGGATCCTCAAAGGATGCCCCCTTTAAATCCGTATGTAAAAAATTAAACCTCGCATTGATCCAGCTACTCTAAAACGAAATGTGAATGTGTACTATCTGAAATATTAAATGAAATGAACGTTATTATCATTTAAATTTTATTTCTCAATTATCTACACGAAAATAAATAAAATCTCTATTAGTTTTGCACAAAAAACCAAGCCCTGGTGATATTTAATGTGTATATATATTTACTTTGGCGTTAACTATTTTATTTTTGTAGTTCCCTACGGACATACACACACATACATACACACAACTGCCCTTTATATATGTGTAGATAGATTTTACTCCCCTTTTGAGAAGCATAAATATTCAAATCCTTAAACAAATATAAATCAATAAATGAGGATGTATTTATTTAGGTAGGTGGTGGGAATTAGCTTGGTCTGCTAGACATATGTGCTTGAATACAGAACCAAGCTTCGACAAGGCAAATCAATTGTAGTAAGGCACCCATGAGGGTCGAATTCTCATCCCTAATTGGTCTACGAAACAAACATATGTTGCTTGCCAGACATTCAAGAAAACAAATTTTTGTGTCTTTAAATGAATTATTATTGCTCAAAACCCAAGCCCTGGTGATATTTGATGTGTATATATATTTACTTTGTCGTTAATTGTTTTATTTTCGAAGTTTCCTCTGGACATACGTATACACACAGCTGCTCTTTATATATGTATAGAAAACCAAGCCCTGGTGATATTTAATGTGTATATATAATTACTTTGTCGGTAACTGTTTCATTTTCGAAGTTTTCTCCGGGCATACATATACACACTACTGACATTTATATATGTATAGAAAACAAAGCCCTGGTGATATTTAATGTGTATATATATTTACTTTGTCGTTAATTATTTTATTTTCGAAGTTTCCTCCGGACATACATATACACACAATTGCAATTTATATATGTATAGAGAACCAAGCCCTGGTGATATTTAATGTGTATATATATTTACTTTGTCGTTAATTGTTTTATTTTCGAACTTTTCTCCGGACATACATATACACACAATTGCAATTTATATATGTATAGAGAACCAAGCCCTGGTGATATTTAATGTGTATATATATTTACTTTGTGTCGTTAACTGTTTTATTTTCGAAGTTTCCTCCGGACATACATATACACACAGCTGCTCTTTATATATGTATAGAAAACCAAGCCCTGGTGATATTTAATGTGTATATATAATTACTTTGTCGGTAACTGTTTTATTTTCGAAGTTTTCTCCGGGCATACATATACACACAACTGCCATTTATATATGTATAGAAAACCAAGCCCTGATGATATTTAATGTGTATATATATTTACTTTGTCGTTAATTATTTTATTTTCGAAGTTTCCTCCGGACATAAATATACACGCAACTGCCATTTATATATGTATAGAAAACCAAGCCCTGGTGATATTTAATATGTATATATATTTATATATTTATATATGTATAGAAAACCAAACCTCGGTGATATTTAATCTGTGTATATATATATATATATATATATATATATATATATATATTTACTTTGTCGTTAATTGTTTTATTTTCGAAGTTTCCTCCGGACATACATATCCACCCAACTGCCATTTGTATATGTATAGATTAAACCTAGAAACATTTATATCGCTTTGGGATTTACTGCCTTATTACATAGAAGCAACAACCATATTATATTTCTACCTTTTTGGGATTACCTGTTGTTATTCCATTATAAACCAATCTTGTGTTCCTGTATCCAATTTCTTTTAATGTTGATTCATATTTCACCTTTTCGAAACCTAAAAGACTTCTCTTACTTAGCTTTACCGATCGTCTCTGATGTTGGTAATTCTTAAAACACTCTTAAGTAATGGGTACACGAAGGGTTAATGCAATTTTGATTATTATTGTGCTTTTTATATGTTTTTTTAATTATCTGCTTTCCAAATAAAACCGGGGGGGGGGTCATCGTGGTGTAGTAGCTAACGTATTCGACTGCATTATATATATATACTTACTAACCTCTCCACACGAGCAGGATGCGATATGAGGTCAATTTCTTAAGCGGAGTTTAAAAGGTTTGAATTCAGAGTTTTCCTTTTTCTAGAATGGGTACTAAGCCACGTTTAAAGAGTCCAGCCTTGCCCACTATTTACCCATAGCTGAAGGGAGTGCAGTTGGATGCATAGCTAAAACCTAAATGCTTATCCAGATCCCTTTGCTTTTATGGCAAGACATTTTTTATGATATATGTGCTAAAAGGCGGTAGTTTGGTTTGCTTTGGTTTGGTTTGGTTTTACGGCATATCAACCTCAGTGGGTCATTTAATGCCGATAACATTTTGAAATAAATCAAATATTAATGGATAATACAATTTTTTTTATAAATACATTTTTCTATTTAACCCATAGTTGGGACCCTACCAGGTACTACCACTCCGGGTCAGATTGGACCAGGGAGTAATGGTGATGAAGGGGGGGCTCCACATTCCCCAAACCTCCAAAACTGGAACCTCACCATCAGATAGAGTTTAACGTCATTCCCAGGACATGTAGACCCTCAGTCACTACCTTCTAGCACTCATATGATAAAAAGGGGGTGGGGCTTGCCATAAGGGCAATAGGGTTGGGAAAATCATATTTTTATTGATCTAAGGGGGCCTCTCCGACTGCCCGTCTAGCCCAAGATAGGACCAAAGTGGAGTATTGAAAGTCATGAACTGCTCATCCACCAGGGTTCTATCCTTAAGCATCACTGGTCGCCACCCACGACCAACAGGTGGCCCCATTGGGGGAGTCTTACCCCTCTGCAGTCGGTGCATTCTAACGTCCCAGTCGACAGGGCGAAAAAGACGGTAGCTAAGTGTATAACTTTAAACTGCATCTGGTGCTGAGGTCCCTATCTGGTACTCTGGGGATTACCCTTTCATTGTCATTTCTCCAATGTACTCCCTGACTCGTGGTAGTCCCTTTTAGGGTCCTATCTATAGGTTAAATAGATAAAAATGGATTTTAAATGTTTTAAAAATGAGTTTAAATTTTTTTAGTATGAGTAGCACAGGGATCTGTGCGGTAAAGTAAGGAGCTGATGGTAGGTGTGGCGTACCACCTCAGACGCAAAAAACAATCTCCTTGGTCTAGCGCTAATGAAAAGGGGATAGTCTCCCACGCTGTATGGCTCATACCGACATTAGGCCACCCCGACGATTTTACTTACTTTTATAAAGATAAAACGACTTTGGCAAAGTAACCTCTATACTATATGCATTTTTTTGTTTTGCTTGCATTTTACGGCATGTCAACCAATGTGGGGTTATTTTATGCCAAGTACGTTTTTGTAGGGCCTGGTTAGCTCAGTCGGTAGAGCGTTCGGCTAGAAACCACAAGGTTCCTAGTTCGATACCTGTTCTCGCCAACTCAGCACAAGGATCTGTGTGGTAAAGTAAGGAGCTGGTGGTGGGTGTGGGGCTCCATCCCAGACGCCAAAACAATCTCCTTGGTCTAGCCCTATTGAAAAGGGGATAGACTCCCTCGCTGACTGGCTGATATTGACTTTAGGCCACCCCGACGACAAATTCGGCGAATACTATGTGCGACGTGAGGAACACTGTACAACTGTTTCGACCTAATTTGATCTCATCTGCAGTGTATACCTAAGATCTCCCCCAACAGAGATCGAACCGGAGAACCCAGGATGCAGAGTCAGAGACTCTACCGCTAGGCCAACCGGACACGCCACACATGAAACTCGCCAAATCAACTTGTCAATCATAAGTGCGCAACTACTAGCTTGTTATGATTAATCGAATTATATAAATCAAATTTCTCTCCATAAAAATAAAAATTACCTTATATATATATATATATATATATATAATATATATATGTGTGTGTGTGTGTGTGTGTGTGTGTGTGTGTGTGTGGTGTGTGTGTGAAGAAAGGAAGTGAATCCGACGGTATGTAGTATGTTAAGAAAAAATGAAAAAACACAGGTTTAAATGGGTTAAGTGTGAGTTTATTGGCCGACGCTGCAGTTTTCGATCTATTAATTAGATCCTTTTCAGGGCATTTGTTGGTATATGGAAGGTGATAAGAAATTATTTATCACAGAATAACNGAGAAAAGCGAGTGGTAGTTATTGTTATACAGTCTGTTTAAAAAAATTCGTGGTTTGAAAAAAGGACGGTTTTGAAATATGACGTCAAATATTCTCTTTTATTGGCGTGAGTATGGGACGGTGTCTGTGTGTGTGTGTGTGTATATAATATTTTTTTTGCGATGAACGACAGCGGAAATAAACCTTAAGGTTGTGTGTGTGTGTGTTGTGTGTGTGTGTGTGTGTGTGTGTGTGTGTGGCCAATAAACTCACCACTTAACCATATAAACCTGTGTTTTTTTTCATTTTTCTTAATATACTATATATATATATATATATATATATTTATTTATTTATTTTACAATGTTTTCACAGATCAATGTTCATTATTAACAGCGACCAGGTTTCATGCTAAATAGCAATCATCAGGCTGTTGAGCAAGATCCTATGGTGTTTGTTGAGTTCTTTACTCAATGTCACATTTTGGATTGTAAATAACGTCGGTTAGTTTCGCGGACGCTGTTATAGCCGGAATTACTAAATTTTGTAGTAATGCAACTTTTTTCAAAATTAAAACAAATGTTCTATTTTTAACGAATAAAGGGAGGCAACTTCGTTGGCATTACTACAAAAAAATGCAAATTTTGAAAAAATTATTTTTAGTAATTCCGGGCTATAACAGCGTCCGCGAAACTAACCGACGTATTTACAATCCAAAATGTGACATTGAGTAAAGAACTCCAACAAACACCATAGGATCTTGCTCAACAGCCTGATGATTGCTATTTAGCATGAAACCTGGGTCGCTGTTAATAATGAACATGATCTGTGAAAACATTGTAAAATAAATAAATATTAGCTCTTACAAATTGTGATTGAGCACTGTATTTTCTTTGTTTCATCGCAAACAAAATTTTGTTTTACGTATACCTATATATATATTATATATGAAAAATAGATGAAATTAATCCGACAGTATGAAATTTAACATTTTTGAAAAACAATTGTGTGTATGTAATTGCTGACAGAATCATCAACACCACAAGTAAATTTCTGGAACTTTAATAAATTCAAAATCCACCACAGATATTCCATATATCAGCTTTTCTTTCCTTCTTTTATTATTTTTTATCGTCTATTCAGTGTTAGGTTATCTATAGATGCAGCAGTGCGGTCGAAACTGTTAGTTTTCTATCTAATATGTACTAATTATTATAATATTTTTTTTAAAAACTAAAGCAATAGTACGCTCACCTGATGGCGACACAGATTTCTTTGATATTCCCGCTGGAGTCCTACAAGGAGATACATTAGCACCATATATATTTATAATATGCCTAGACTATGCATTTCGACCATCATTAGATACCCTAAAAGAAAAAGGATTTACACTAAGAAAGGCAAGAAGCAGACGATATCCTGCACAAACAGTCACAGATGCCCCCCCCCCATCTCACAAACCATCCGGGGGAGACGGAATAGACATGCAGGACACTGCTGGAGAAGCGGGGATGAGCTCATAAGCGACGTTCTCCTGTATAAGCCAACACATGGACATGCTAACGTAGGACGCCCGCTAAGGACCTACATTGACCAACTATGCGAAGACTCTGGATGCTGCACAGAGGACCTCCCAGGGGCCATGAGTAATAGGGAAGGTTGGCGAAAGATTGTCATGGATATCCATGCTGCGCGCCCGACATGATGATGATGATGATTATAATATAAATTCAAAATCCACCACACATATCCCATATATCAGCCTTTTTTTTATTTCTTTGCTTTCGGTTTCTGATGACAAGGATGGCATTAAACCGTTTGATTCTTGCAGGTCACTAAAGTAAGCGGAGAAAGGGGAGATTATTCAAGATCAATAAATGTCTTGAAAAAATCATCAAAAGTTTGGTAGCCAAAGTAAAAAATATTTCTCAGCCTACACATAAAGACGTTCACATGTCTTTTTTATTGAGATAAAAAAGAGCAAATAAATAGCAAATAAAAAAAATAAAAAAAGAATGTCAAAACTATTTTTCATGAGGGAGTGAAAATCGCATAGGCTAGAAACTATCAGTAACCAAACGCCGTTAAATTACATTTATGTTAATAATATATTGTTACGTACAAATGTTAATATGGATTTACTGTCTTTTTTTACCGGCTATTCAGCGTTAGGTTATCTATGAATGTAGTATTGTGGTCTAAACTGTTCGTTTTCTATCTAATACGTACTAATTATTATTGTTGCAATTTTTTGATATAAGGCATGGGGCAAATGATCACTCCTAAATATAGACTCGTTGACTATCACGTGACCCGAGAAAGATTCCTATTGTCCAATCACTGGCAGTGCTGCTGCTGCTGCTGTTGTTGTATTAATAGAAGCCTGATTCTAAACTTATGTCATTGACACTCGGACCATCTTGGACGTCGGACTTACAAAGAATACTATAACACAGGATACTTATTGGCTTGCTTACTTATTCAGTACATCTGGAACTAAGGATGGCTGCCAGATACTCAACAATTATAATATAAATTCAAAATCCACCGCACGTATTCGATGTATCAGCATTTCTTTACTTCGTTGCTTTCAGTTTCCGATGACAGGGATGGCATTAAACCGTTTGATTCTTGCAGGTCAATAAATATATTGAAGAGGAGACACGGGAAACAATTCACGAATAATAAATGTCTCGAAAAAAATCATGTAGCCAAAGTAAAAAATATTGCTCAGCCTTCACATAAAAATATCCACATGTCTTTTTTAGTGAGGACAAAAAACGCGATTAAAAAACTATTTTACACAAGAGATTAGAATAATGAAGTCTATGTTGGCTTGAAAATCGCATAGGCGAGAAACTAGCTGTAACCAAACTCCATTGACTTCGTGTTATTTCATTCAATTAAATCGTGACCATTTAATATTATTAAAGAAGTGCTTCTATCTAACTTGTGAAAGTCACAAAATATATCCAAGAAAACAAACCTGTGTACATAGGAGAAATAAAATTTACTAGCAAGACCTATGGATATAAAATAGAGGGGGGAATAGATATTTGGGTCTACAAGTTCCTGTTGAGGTGGGGGCAAAAAGAAGAGAGTTCCCCGTCTTCTCGCAGGCCAAACCTTCTTTTGGTCAACACAGTCTTCGTCTTCGACCAGCAGCTGAAAAATCCGGTTTCGTCAAAATAATCTTTACTGGCTTGCCGTCCCACGTAATCCGAAGGCTTCTCTGCTTGTCACACCAAGCTCCACTCGCTTTGGTTATCTATCGGCATATTAGCCAAACATCCGGGCACATCAGTCGAACCTCGCGTCCGTCCAGTGCCTAAATCGCATTTGTTTTTGCGTGCGGGAGGACGCGGGTTCGATCCCGGCAGGCAAGACAATGTCTTGCTCTTTTTCCTTTTTTTCCCTCGTTCACCGTCACAATGGATATACCATATTGTAGGGAAACAAAAATCTCCTCAGGGATTTTAGAAGGGGCTCACTAGTCCTTTGGTCAGGTAACAATACAGCCCAGGAGATTTTCTCTTTTTGTCACCTATTTTTTAAAAGGGTTTATACCTCTGTGTTTTTGTGTCTCGCTCGTAAGCGAACAAAAGACAGCTCTGTTCATAGAAAATAATTTTATACGCATCCCAAGAATTACCACCAAAGACCTGTAAGTTATTATTAACCCTTTTATGTTATTACACAATCTTGTTTTCGTGGAACATATTGGTCATTTTATTGCGTAGGACATGTGTATCCGATTTTTGTTTTTATATTTATGTTAAATAAATATTGTCACATACATGTGTCAATACGGGTTTATTGTCTTCTTATCGATTATTTAGCGTTAGTTTATGTATGAATGTAATAATGCGGTCTAAAATGTTTTTTGAACGAAACGAACTAATACATATTAATCCTTATAATATGAAATCAAAATTCACCATACCTATTCCTTATCTCTGCTTTTCTTAGTAAAAAGTAAAATAATATGGGTTTATTGTCTTTTTTATCAACTATTCAGCGTTAGGTTATCTATGAATATAGTAATGCGGTCTAAAGTGTTAGTTTTCTACCTAATATGTACTAATTTCTATAATATAAATGCAAAATTCACCACACCTATTCCCTATCACAGTTTTTCTTTTCTTCTTTCCTGTCGGTTTCCGATGACAGCGATGGCATTTGATTCTTGCAGGTCAATAAACGTAAATATATTGAAGAGGAAACAAGGGAGACAATTCACGACCAATAAATGTCTTGGAAAAAATCATTAAAAATTTGGTAGCCCAAGTAAAAATGCTGCCTAGCCAACTCATAAATTTGTTCGCATGTCTTTCATAGCGAGAACAAGAAAAAAACGAATAAAAATCAAATAAAAAAGTAATGTTACTATTATTTTATAGAAGGGATTAAATGATGAAGTCAAGCTTGGTTTGAAAATTGCATCGGCGCGAAACTGTCAGTAACCAAACGCCGCGGATTTCCTGTCCACGCTACTCTTACTTAGATAGACAAGTTCTCTCCTTCATATTGAGCCCTATGTATTTATAAATACACCTCTATATAATCAATAATGCAATAATATATATATATATATATATATATATATATATATATATTATATATATATATATGATAAAATGAAAAAACAAAATATGTTTACAATTGCAGGAGAGAGTGTGCAAACGAGCCCATGCAGTTGTAAACATCTTTTGTTTTTTCATTTTTATCATATTCATACTGTCGGATTAATTTCCATTTTATTTTCACACACACACACACACACACACACACACACACACATATATATATATATATATATATATATATATATATATTATATATATATATATATATATACTATAGTGTGGGATTGTCACTGTTTCAGTTTTTACTGGAACGGTGAGCCAAAATGCAGTATTATTGGTAGGGTGCTCAATATAAAAAAAGAGCTATTATATAATATAATAAAATAAATATATAAAGGTTTTACATATCTATTTACTTGAGGACAAAGGAACAGTCACCACCATTTTGGTTTCATGCATGCGTAAGCGCAAACAATCTTCAGGTGAAGGTAGCATTTGAAACAACGTCACCTGAATATATTTTGCGCTTACGCATGCATGAAACAAAAATGGTTGTGACTGTTCCTTTCTCATCAAATAAATAGATATGTAAAACCTTTATATATTTATTTTATCATATATATATATATATATATATATATATATATATATATATATATATATATGTGTGTGTGTGTGTGTGTGAGAGAGAGAGAGTGTGTGTGTGTGTCATCCACAGACACCGTGTTTCGACGTTTGACGTCTCATCAGTGTGGCTAGACACAGCAACTACCACCTACCATTTCACCAGCACTGTTCGTTAATCTCTCGGCCATCGACAGCTGTCATTAAGGAGTGATTATTTTAACCTCTAAATACATACATCTGTATATATATTTTACGATCACCAGAGAGATCAAATCTGTAAACAACAGATTATCATTGCTTTATGCTGGCGGTAAAAGTAAAGTAAAATCAGTCCCTAAAGTGATCTACCTAGTTTTGAGAGCAACGATAACCTGGTGTTAGTGTTGGGAATGGTTTTAAGCATGAACTTTTTTAATATCGAAATATTAAAATTTTTATAGACCATGTCGAGAGCTCAATGCGTAATAATTGGGGAATTACATATAAGGCAATATGTTCACGACTAATAAATGTCTTGAAAAAAATCATAAAAAGTTTGTTAGCCAACGTAAAATATTGTTCAGTCAACTCATAAATATGTTCGCATGTCTTTTTAGTGAGAAGAAAAAAATAGCGAAAAAAAAAAATGAATGAAATAAAAAAAAAAAACAGAAAATAATATTACAACTATTTTACAGAAAGGATGAAAATAATGCTTATTCACTAAGCTTTATTTACTTACTAGAAGTGGCTACCCGCTGTTGCCTGGGTAGAGGAGGGCATAATAAAAAAGTTACTCTCGCAGATCCATTGATTGTTTTGGTCTTATCATATATTATAATTACACCCCATAGGATTACTTGTAGCGAGATGGAAGGTCCTGAGTTTTGCGAGGAATACTATTAGAAAAGAGAGGAAGAAGAAATAAGAGATAATAAAGGTTTTTAAAAAAAGTGATGAGCACAAAACGGTTGTCGTGAGTTTGACCGGGGCGTGACCCCCCCCCCAAATGGAGAATTGAAAGCCAACCTGAGGTTTCGGGTGTTGACCCGAACCGTAAGTCACGCGGTGACGTAGAACGACGAAGAAAAATATCGGCCTCTTTTTGCTTTCGGACGCGTAGGGTACCGACCGAACCTCTGGTCCCTGTTGTGGGATCACAATAATTTATCAGTGTCCTCTCTCTCTCTCTCTTTCTCTCTGCCTTTCCTCCTCTTCCGAACAGAGCCCAAGATACGAGCCTGGAAATAAAAGCTAAGCAGCTTGTGACAATATATTTCTCGCGTTGTACTTTTTTATCGACAAGATGACCGCCACGGGCCGACACCTTTTTAGTGTCGTGAATTTGGAGGCACGTCGACAAGACCCGCTATACAACGTATATCGCTATATTTAATATATCGTTTTGATACCGTGAATCTACCGCTACATTACACTACTTAATAGTTATAAAATCAATAGTAGTTTTTTTTTCAGAGTTGAGTGCCAGTAGCATTTGACACTGTATCTTTGGGTTTCTCTGATGACTGACCAGACCAGCCCTGGAGAGACATACTCTTCTACATAAACAACATGCTGGAACTTCTCCAATTTGAATTTTGCTGGACTGAAAATTACTCTTTTTAATAGCACGCTTCAATTTTTGGTGTTTAATTCGGTTGGATTCAAATTTTTTCACAGACCAATAGATGGTGGTTCTCCAGCCATGTCTATTACAAGCTAGCTTCTCTTATACACACATAGATTCAAACGTACATACACACTAACTATCCTTTATATATGTATAGGTGGCATAAGTAGAGTATAGGTGGTTTTATAGAGAATCTATCAAACTAATGAATGTCAGCATGTGAAGGTTAATAATAATTACACTACATGCGACGCTTTAGTAGTTATAAAAAACAATGGTGTAATAAGTAATTGGGAGTTACCTCCCCTATTTTATGGTTGCCTCCACTTTGAAGAACTCTCTAGGAAATACTGGACTATATCAACTCTTAATTAGTGTACCAATTATTATAAGTTGAATAAAACTTTCGGTGTAATCGTTTGTCATTACAAATGGTAATTTTCAAAGATCGGCTTATTCATTGAGAACCGCAGATGGCGTAACAGTTCTCATCTGTTAAATCGATTTTAGAGAATGGATTAAAATAATGAGCATTCACTAAGAATTCTTTAGTTAAGGCACAAGTAGAGATCTATGTGGAACTTCACTAATGAATATCAACAAGCCAAGGTTAGTATTAATTTCTTTTATAAGTCTGCAGCAGACGACGTTGACGTCACTCCATGTCTTCAACAGTTACGAACCCTCTGGTGGCTAATTAGTCCAATTCTGGACTCGCAAATGCAGTCACGTGAATTTCAAGGAAAATTCCCCTCTGAATTTGGGTGTACATGGTGTCGCGGCTCTGCAGTCCTGTTAATCTCTATATTGAGTCGCTTAGCTCCTGTGCGGCAGACGTCTTCAGTAAAAATAAGTGATGATTGAAGAAGAAGCAAATAAATGTTTTGAAACATATTTCGAAAGAATGAATTTATTAGACATGAGTTTTGTTTAGAATGTTTGTTGAAATTCCATCAGAGATTCGCTGGGGTTGAATATTTTCGAGAGAATTATAAACACTATCAGAAGAATGTCGAATTGTTTTGGCTAAAAATTCCAGTATAGCAATAGGACAATATAGCACATATATGATAAAAAGAGTTGTGGGTTGCCACATATATGATAGATTAAAGGAATAGAGAGGATTTTCTGTATTTGGTTAGAAAATGGTAAAAAAACAAATCAGAATTTTTCTAGTTAGTCAGCGCTTAGCTATGATCTAAAATAGTTCTGAGGATATTCGTTCGATAAAAGAATATCCTTGATTTCTGATCGTTTTTTACAGAATGTTTTTTAAATAAATCAGATGACGAACATATCAAGATCATAGATGGGACCCTAACAGGGGTTACATTATTAGAGGGCCGTTTATAATTAAGGTTTGAAAAAGGATAAGTTTTAGTAAAAATAAGTTTTAGTAAAAATAAGTTGTGATTGAAGAAGAAGAAAAATTGTTTTGAAAAAAATATTTTGAAAGAATGAATTTATTTTGAATGCGTTTTTTATTTTTTTTATTTAGAATGTTTGTTGAAATTCCATCAGAGATTCGCTAGGGTTGAATATTTTCAGGAGAATTATAAACACTATCAAAAGAATGTCGGATTGTTTTGGCTGAAAATTCCAGTGTGGCAATAGAACAATATAGAACATGTATGATAAAAGAGTCAGGGGTTGCCACATATGATAAATTAAATCAATATCATATTTCTACTTCTCTGGGATTTCCTTTTGTTATTCCATTATAACCCAGTCTGTGTTCCTTTATCCAATCTATATATTAATACTCGTGTTTCTTAATTGTACAACCGTTATCAACTTGCAAGTCTCTGGTTAAAAATAAGAGTGTCTGTATTCGGTTAGAAAATGATAAAAGAAGAAATAATAATTTTTCTAGTTGTCAGCGGTTAGCTATGATCTAGAATAAACGAACATCATTGACTTCTGATCGTATTTTTTTCGCAGAATGTTTTCTAAATAAATCAGATGACGAACATATCGAGATCATAGATGGGACGCTAACAGGTGTTGTACTATTAGGGTGCCGTGATAATTAAGGTTTGAAAAAGGATAAGTAAATAAGTTCAGCCGACAGCCTTGAAGGATTGAATGACAAGGCTTGACCTCAATCCTGATCCTGATCCTTCCGGTGGATACCGTGAGAATTGGTGGTGAAAACCCTCTTCCGGTTTAGATTAGAAATAGATTTTTAGTCAGATAGGCCAAAAATCACGACGGTGGTAAGTCGTGTTATGCACGCTCCGACTCAATCTTTGCAGGTAGTCTGGTGGGGATTTCGAAATAAAATATGATCTAAGTAAATCGAAGTCTTGTATTATTATCTAAAAATACCAATGACACAGGGCTTCTGATAAAGAGAAATCCCCAATGAAAGACCAGACACGAAGTCCCCAAGAGAAGTCCAGACGCTAGAAGAGACGCTAGAAGAACAGAAGCAAAATAGATGTAAGAAAGTAAAGAACGAGATTATACAACAGAAGGAAATAAATGTTCGGGTGAATTATAAACACTAGCAGAAGAATGTCGGATTATTTTGGCTGAAAATTCCAGTGTTGCAATAGAACAATATAGCACATGTATGATAAAAATAGTTGGAGGTTTCCACATATATGATAAATTAAATCAATAGAGAGGATTTTCTGTATTCTGTTAGAAAATTGCAAAAGAACAAATCAGAATTTTTTCGAGTAAGTCAGCGCTTAGCTATGATCTAAAATAGTTCTGAGGATATCCGTTTGATAAAAGAACATCCTTGATTTCTGATCGTATGTTTTTCGCAGAATGTTTTCTTGATAAATCAGATGACAAACATATCGAGATCATAGATGGGACCCAAACAGGGGTTACACTATTAGAGGGCCGTGTATAATTAAGGTTTGAAAAAGGATAAGTTTTAGTAAAAATAAGTTTTAGTAAAAATAAGATTGAAGAAGAAGAAAAAAATGTTCTTAAAAAAGTATTTTGAAAGAAACAATTTATTTTGAATGCGTTTTTTTTTTATTTAAAATTTTTTTTTTTAGAATGTTTGTTGAAATTCCATCAGAGATTCGCTGGGGTTGAATATTTTCGAGAGAATTATAGACTCTATCAGAGGAATGACGGATTGATTTTGGCATAAAATTCCAGTGTAGCAATAGGACAATATAGCACATATATGATAAAAAGAGTTAGGGGTTGCCACATATGATAAATTAAATCAATATTAAATTTCTATTTCTCTGGGATTTCCTATTGTTATTCCATTATAACCCAGTCTGTGTTCCTTTATCCAATCTATATATTAATACTCGTGTTTCTTAATTGTACAACCGTTATCATCTTGCAACAGCCTCTGGTTAAAAATAAGATTGTCTATATTCGGTTAGAAAATGGTAAAAGAAGAAATAAGAAATTTTCTTGTCAGCGCTTAGCTATGATCTATGATAAAAGAATATCCTTGATTTCTTTTTTGCAGAATTTTTTCTAAACAAATCAGATGAGAAACATATCAAGAATATAGGTGGGACCCTAACAGGGTTTACATTATTATGGGGCCCTGTATGATTAAGGTTTGAAAAAGGGTAAGTTTTAGAAAAAAATTGTAAAAATAAGTTTAAGTAAAAATAAGATGCTATTGAAGAAGAATGAAATAAATGTTCGGGCGAATTATAAACACTAGCAGAAGAATGTCGGATTATTTGGGCTGAAAATTCCAGTATAGCAATAGACTAATATAGCACATATATGATAAAAAGAGTTGGGGGTTGCCACATATATGATAAATTAAATCAATAGAGAGGATTTTCTGTATTCTGTTAGAAAATGGTAAAAGAACAAATCGGATTTTTTTCGAGTAAGTCAGCGCTTAGCTATGATCTAAAATAGTTCTGAGGATATCCGTTTGATAAAAGAATATCCTTCACTTTTGATCATATGTTTTTCGCAGAATGTTTTCTTGATAAATCAGATGACAAACATATCGAAATCATAGATGGGACCCTAACAGGGGTTACATTATTAGAGGGCCGTTTATAATTAAGGTTTGAAAAAGGATAAGTTTTAGTAAAAATAAGTTTTAGTAAAAATAAGTTTTAGGAAAAATAAGTTTTAGGAAAAATAAGTTGGGATTAAAGCAGAAGGAAAGAAATGTTTTGAAATATATTTTGAAAGAAAAAATTATTTGGAATGAGTTTTGTTTAGAATGTTTGTTGAATTTCCATCAGAGATTCGCTATGGTTAGATATTTTTGGGAGAATTATAAACACTATCAGAAGAATGTCCAATTGTTTGGGCTAAAAATCCCAGTCTAGCAATAGAACAATATAGCACATATATAATAAAAAGAGTTTGGGGTTGCCACATATATGATAAATGAAATCAATAGAGAGGATTGTCTATATTCGATTAGAAAATGCTAAATAAAAAAAATAAAAAATAAAAAAAACAAATCAGAATGTTTTCTAGTTGTCAGCGCTTAGCTATGATCTAAAATAAGTCTGCGGATATCCGTTCGATAAAAGGATATCCTTCACTTCTGATCGTATGTTTTTCGCAGAATGTTTTCCAAATAAATCAGAGGAAGATCAAAATCATATCAGGATCAAAAACACCTGTATCGTCTTTGTCTTTTGACCACAATGTTGAACCTCATTTAATAAAAGTCAGATTAACCATAAAGCTTTTGGAAGTTGAATCATCTGTGATTCACCTTTTTTCTTTGCTCTCTATTCAAAGAACTTCTGTCCGACAATCTTTGATGTTATTCCCATTGTACCAGATCTTCCATGCGTTCCTTTTGAGTTGCTCTTCTATTTGGCCCCTGTCTTTGTGTTCTGTTTCATCTGGCCAAACGTACGATGCAAAATCGTGGCCCGCGGGTTAGAGCAATAGAATTGAGGCCAGAAGATAAAGGAGGTGGAATTAATTGTTTCAACCGCATCTGATCTCAGGTGAAGTGCTTGTTCTTAGGAGCAAACATCATCTTTCATATCACGTTAATTCTATGAAATATCAAGATGGAAAATTCATATGCTCCACTATAAAAAGATTCGAAGCAATTATTGCTTATTATTAAAAAGGGTCGGTTTAGCTCAGTCGGTAGAGCGTTCGGCAAGGAATCAAAAGGTTCCTGTGTTCGATACCGGCCCTCGCTAATTCAACGTACGAGTAGCACAGGTGTATGTGTGGTAAAGTGGGGAGCTGATTGTAGATGCGGCGCTCCACCTCAGATGCTAAAATAATCTCCTTGGTCTAGCGCTAATGAAAAAGGGGATAGACCCCCTCGCTGTCTGGCTGATACCGACATTAGGTCGCCCCGACCATTTTACTTTCTTTTTATTAATACTCGTGTTCCAAAATCGCTGGTTGTTTTGGGTTTTACGGCATGCCAACCAATTGGGGTTATTTTTTGCCGAAGACATTTTTGTTTCATTCATTTTGATGGGTACTCGATTTTTTAACACATTTTTCCAAATTAATCCATAAATGGGACCCTAACAGGTACTACCACTCCGGATCGGAGTGTACCGGGGAGAAATGGTGATAAAGGAGCGCTCCACATTCCCCAAACCTCCAGAACTGGAACCTCACCATCAGAGTTTAACATCATTCCCAGGACATATAGTCACCACCTTCTAGCACATACATGACGAAAAGATTCGGATTTGCTTTAAGAGCAATAGGGTTGGGACAATGATATCGGTGCTAGGGCTTGACATGGCCAGCCGATTGATCGAAGGGAGCTCTCCGACCACCCGTCTAGCCTAAGTAAGGGCCAAAGTAGTGTGTTGCATGTCATAGACTGCTTGGTCACCAGAGTTCCATCCTTAAGCATCACAGGGCACCACATACGGTCAACAGGTAGCCCCATTGGGAACGTCTTACTCTTCTGTAGAGGTGCAGTCATTGTATTCTGAAAGCCTCAGCTGAGAGAGCTGTCCTTAACTGTACGACCGTTATCAATTTTCAACACCCTCTGGTTAAAAATAATACCGTCCAAATCATCAAAGATAAAATCTGTATATTAATATTCGTGTTCCTTAATTGTACGACCGTTATCATCTTGCAACGCCCTCTGTTTAAAAATATGACAGTCCTAATAGAAATGATGAAAATGCAAAAATGTAAATTCTTGTTATATGGTGTTGCTTATGCACAGAATTGAGGCGCGTGGTCTAATGGTTAGAGTCGTAGGAAATGGACTCGCCAACACGAGTTCAATTCTTGGACGAAGCTGTTGGCATTTCACATGGCGCTAATACCCTTGGGAAAGGTATGAATCCAATTCTCCATCCAGCTAGGGGTAAATAGCAGGACAGACTGGACTCTTTAACCATGGCTATGTAATCAGTCTAGGAGAAGGGAAACTCTGATTTCAAACCTGTTAAATTCCGCTTAAAAATTGACTTTGTGTCGCATCCTGCTCGTGCGGAGGGGTTGGTAAATATATATAAACAGAATTCTTATTTCTTATGCGTATCGTCCCCTCAGTTAAATAATATTATCATTTCATTATAGTTTTCATTATAAAAACAGAACGGTAAGAAAAAGGTGTCTTTGTGTCCTGTGTATGATGTTAAAATGCATTAAATGAAGTTTTATTTTTGATCTTGGTGGAATGTGTAATACTCGTTCATTGCCATTACTCCCAGTTCCACTTTGGACCGTAGTGGTAGTACATGCTAGGGTCCTATCTATGGGTTAAATAAGAAGAAATGAGTTTAAAAATATAGAAAAAATGAGTTTAACAATTTTGAATACCCATCAAGCAAGAATAAATCAAAACATCTTCGGCATAAAATAACCCAACAAGGGTTGACATGCCGTAAAATCTAACAATCCAAGCCAAACTAAATTACAGCTGAGTTACTAATTTTAAAAGAAATATGTTTATATTTCATGAAACCTTTTATTTCTTGTGGAAATTGTTGACTTTTTTCTGATATAAGGTGTGTGCTGGACGCCCGCTCCTACTTATAGAACTCGGCGATAATCATGTGACCAACTTCTTGGCCAATCACTGTCAGTACTCTGCTGCTGTTATGATATTTATACAGGCTGTTCGGATCTTAACTACACTCAATTGCTTTGAACCTTCGTGGACGACGGAACATAGGATTATATCACTGGACCTTTGACACTACGTAGGATTCCATAAACGCAGGACTTATTCACTTACCAAAGGATTCTATACCACAGGACTAACTGACTTACTTACTTAGTAAACCTGATTATTAATTAAACCTACAAACACATTTGAATACCCATTAAACATAAATGAAAACAAAACATCTTCAGCATAAAATAACCCAACAAGGGTTGACATGCCGTAAAATCTCACAAACTAAGCGAAACCAAATTACAGTTGAGTTACTAATTTTAACAGAAATATGTTTATATTTCAGAAAACCTATTATTTCTTGTGGAAATATCTATTAATTAAAGCTAGAAAAATGTTTGAATACCCATTAAACATAAATAAAAACAAAACATCTTCAGCATAAAATAATCCAACAAGGTTTGACATGCCGTAAAATCTAACAATCCAAGCCAAACTAAATTACAACTGAGTTACTAATTTTAAAAGAAATATGTTTATATTTCAGGAAACCTATTATTTTTGGTGGAAATATCTATTAATTAAACCTAGAATTTTTTTTGAATACCCGTTAAACATAAATAAAAACAAAACATCTTCAGCATAAAATAACCCAACTTGAGTTGACATGCCGTAAAATCCAACAAAGCCAAATTACTTACAGCTGTGTTATTAATTTTAACGTATTGCTGATTATATTTTATGAAGGATATTATTTCTTGGGGGAAATATTTATTAATTAAACCTAGAAACATTTATTATCGCTTTGGGATTTACAGCCTTATTACATAGATGACATAACAATATTATATTTCCACCTTTTTGGGATTTCCTGTTGTTATTCCATTATAAACCAATCTTGTGTTCCTGGATCCAATTTCTTTTAATGTTGCTTCATATTCCACCTTTTCGAAACGTCAAAGACTTTTCTTACTTAGCTTTACTGATCGTCGATTATGTAAGTAATTCTTAAAACAAATACAGAATAACGCGCAATAGATAATATCATTAGAAACGTATTTTACGAATAAATAACATTAGATTACGGAAACTCCCGAAATAAAAATTGTACAATTAAAAAAAGAGAAAAACGATTAAATAAACGATTGCGTATCCTGTACAATGAAATATTACTACAACTTTGAATCAGTAAAAATGTAGATTTAATATGAAAAAAAATTGAAAAGAAAAGCTTCCGTTATTTATTTGTTTACTTTTTAGCGAGAAACGCCGAAGAATGGCAGAGTATGATTTTAACGTTATTTTATAATGGTGTTTAATTTTTAGATGTATTCGAAAATAATTCAAATCATCATTATTTTTGCTCAAAAACCATGCCTTGATTATATTTAATGTGTATATATATTTACTTTGTCGTTAATTGTTTTATTTTCAAAGTTTTCTCCGAACATACAGATTCATACAACTGCTCTTTATATATGTACTAGCAGCGGCTGGGTAGAGGGTGAATTGTTAGGTTAGTCCTGCAGATCAATTATTACTGAATCGTGAGTTGGATCCTCAAAGGATGCCTCTTTTAAATCCGTATGTAAAAAATTAAACCTTGCATTGATCCAGCTACTCTAAAACGAAATGTGAATGTCTACTATCTAGAATATTAAATGAAATAAACGTTATTATCATTTAAATTTTATTTCTTAATTATCTTCACGAATATAAATCAAATCTCTATTATTTTTGCTCAAAAACCAAGCCCTGGTGATATTTAATGTATATATATATTTACTTTGGCGTTAACTATTTTATTTTTGTAGTTCCCTCCGTACATACACACACATACATGCACACAACTGCCCTTTATATATGTATAGATAGATTTTACTCCCCTTTTGAGAAGCATAAATATTCAAATCCTTAAACAAATATAAATCAATCAATGAGGATGTATTTGTTTAGGTAGGTGGTGGGAATTAGCTTGGTCTGCTAGACATATATGCTTGAATACAGAACCAAGCTTCGACAAGGCAAATCAATTGTAGTAAGGCACCCATGAGGGTCGAATTCTCATCCCTAATTGGTCTACGAAACAAACATATGTTGCTTGCCAGACATTCAAGAAAACAAATTTTTGTGTCTTTAAATGAATTATTTTTGCTCAAAACCCAAGCCCTGGTGATATTTGATGTGTATATATATTTACTTTGTAGTTAATTATTTTATTTTCGAAGTTTCCTCCGGACATACATATTCACACTACTACCATTTATATATGTATAGAAAACCAAGCCCTGATGATATTTAATGTGTATATATATTTACTTTGTCGTTAATTATTTGATTTCGAAGTTTTCTCCGGACATACATATACACGCAACTGCCATTTATATATGTATAGAAAACCAAGCCCTGGTGATATTTAATGTGTATATCTATGTACTTTTTCGTTAATTGTTTTATTTTCGAAGTTTTCTCCGGACATACATATACACACAACTGCCCTTTATATATGTATAGATAGATAAAAAAAACCAAGCCCTGGTGATATTTAATGTGTATATATATTTACTTTGTCGTTAATTGTTTTATTTTCGAACTTTTCTCCGGACATACATATACACGCAACTGCCATTTATATATGTATAGAAAACCAAGCCCTGATGATATTTAATGTGTATATCTATGTACTTTTTCGTTAATTGTTTTATTTTCGAAGTTTTCTCCGGACATACATATACACACAACTGCCCTTTATATATGTATAGATAGATAAAAAAACCAAGCCCTGGTGATATTTAATGTGTATATATATTTACTTTGTCGTTAATTGTTTTATTTTCGAACTTTTCTCCGGACATACATATACACGCAACTGCCATTTATATATGTATAGAAAACCAAGCCCTGATGATATTTAATGTGTATATCTATGTACTTTTTCGTTAATTGTTTTATTTTCGAAGTTTTCTCCGGACATACATATACACGCAACTGCCATTTATATATGTATAGAAAACCAAGCCCTGGTGATATTTAATGTGTATATATATTTACTTTGTCGTTAATTGTTTATTTTCGAACTTTTCTCCGGACATACATATACACGCAACTGCCATTTATATATGTATAGAAAACCAAGCCCTGGTGATATTTAATGTGTATATATATTTACTTTGTCGTTAATTGTTTTATTTTCGAACTTTTCTCCGGACATACATATACACGCAACTGCCATTTATATATGTATAGAAAACCAAGCCCTGATGATATTTAATGTGTATATCTATGTACTTTTTCGTTAATTGTTTTATTTTCGAAGTTTTCTCCGGACATACATATACACACAACTGCCCTTTATATATGTATAGATAGATAAAAAAACCAAGCCCTGGTGATATTTAATGTGTATATATATTTACTTTGTCGTTAATTGTTTTTTTTTCGAACTTTTCTCCGGACATACATATACACGCAACTGCCATTTATATATGTATAGAAAACCAAGCCCTGATGATATTTAATGTGTATATCTATGTACTTTTTCGTTAATTGTTTTATTTTCGAAGTTTCTCCGGACATACATATACACACAACTGCCCTTTATATATGTATAGATAGATAAAAAACCAAGCCCTGGTGATATTTAATGGTATATATATTTACTTTGTCGTTAATTGTTTATTTTCGAACTTTTCTCCGGACATACATATACACACTACTGCCATTTATATATGTATAGAAAACCAAGCCCTGGTGATATTAATGTGTATATATAATTACTTTGTCGGTAACTGTTTCATTTCGAAGTTTTCTCCGGGCATACATATACACACTACAGCCATTTATATATGTATAGAAAACAAAGCCCTGGTGATATTTAATGTGTATATATATTTACTTTGTCGTTAATTATTTATTTTCGAAGTTTCCTCCGGACATACATATACACACAATTGCAATTTATATATGTATAGAGAACCAAGCCCTGGTATTTTAATGTGTATATATATTTACTTTGTCGTTAATTGTTTTATTTTCGAACTTTTCTCCGGACATACATATACACACAATTGCAATTTATATATGTATAGAGAACCAAGCCCTGGTGATATTTAATGTGTATATATATTTACTTTGTGTCGTTAACTGTTTTATTTTCGAAGTTTCCTCCGGACATGTATACACACACAACCGCCATTTATATATGTATAGAAAACCAAGCCCTGGTGATATTTAATATGTATATATATTATATATTTATATATGTATAGAAAACCAAACCTCGGTGATATTTAATCTGTATATATATATTATATATATATATATATATATATATATATATATATTACTTTGGCGTTAATTGTTTTATTTTCGAAGTTTTCTCCGGACATACATATACAGACAACTGCCATTTATATATGTATAGAAAACCAAACCCTGATGATATTTAATGTGTATATATATATTTACTTTGTCGTTAATTGTTTTATTTTCGAAGTTTCCTCCGGACATACATATACACACAAATGCCACTTGTATATGTATAGATTAAACCTAGAAACATTTATATCGCTTTGGGATTTACTGCCTTATTACATAGAAGCAACAACCATATTATATTTCTACCTTTTTGGGATTACCTGTTGTTATTCCATTATAAACCAATCTTGTGTTCCTGTATCCAATTTCTTTTAATGTTGATTCATATTTCACCTTTTCGAAACCTAAAAGACTTCTACTACTTAGCTTTACTGATCGTCTCTGATGTTGGTAATTCTTAAAACACTCTTAAGCAATGGGTACACGAAGGGTTAATGCAATTTTGATTATTATTGTGCTTTTTATATGTTTTTTTAATTATCTGCTTTCCAAATAAAACAGAGGGGTGGGGTCATCGTGGTGTAGTAGCTAACGTATTCGACTGCATAATATATATATACATACTAACCTCTCCACACGAGCAGGATGCGACACAAGGTCAATTTCTTAAGCGGAGTTTAACAGGTTTGAATTCAGTTTTCCTTTTTCTAGAATGGGTACTAAGCCACGTTTAAAGAGTCCAGCCTAGCCCACTATTTACCCATAGCTGAAGGGAGTGCAGTTGGATGCATAGCTAAAACCTAAATGCTTGTCCAGATCCCTTTGCTTTTATGGCAAGACATTGTTTTATGATATATGTGCTAAAAGGCGGTAGTTTGGTTTGGTTTGTTTTGGTTTAGTTTTACGGCATATCAACCTCAGTGGGTAATTTAATGCCGATAAAGTTTTGAAATAAATCAATTCTTAAAGGATAATACAATTTTTTATAAATACATTTTTCTATTTAACCCATAGATGGGACCCTAACAGGTACTACCAATCCGGGTCAGAGGATGAATTTATTTATCGATGTTTAAGCATTTCGGTTTCTTTAAACCTTCATCAGGATGTATCTTGGGGTGAAGAAATTGATGGATGTTTTATAGATACATCCTAATGAAGGTTTAAAGAAACCGAAATGTTTAAACATCGATAAATAAATTCATCCTATTTTCGGAACACTTGTTTTTTCAAATTTCTTTATATATATATATATATATATATATATATATATATATATATATATATAACAGATGGTGCTGCAATATGATAACGGTCGTATAATTAAGGAACATGAGTATTAATATATAGATTCAGCGAGTATCGCTAAGAGGGCAGTACCCAACAGAAAGTAGTATTTTATGTTATCGTTGATTTCTAACACTAATGATATATTCGAAAATATCTAACTTTAAACACTGATGTTAGTGCCATGTCGTCTATTCGAAGACATTTCCATCTTTTCGTATTATTCTTGGTTCTTTCCAACTATTCTTTGGTAATTTATGGTTCCTGGCAGAAATTCTGCCATGGATTTCTTCGGTCAGACCCATTTATTTTCCGTTGGAGCAAACCTTTTTTTTTGTGTGTTTTTTTAAATAACTCTTTTGGTTATTTTAAGTTCACTTTACAGAGAAAAATTTATGACTGGCATTTCGAGTGTGTTCTGAATTCATCTGTAGAGTTATTTTCAACGCTTGAGACAAAAGAATCATTTTTGTATCTGAGGAGGAGTGGCACACCTACCGACAGATCCTCACTTTACCACACTCTTCAGATTACTCAATCTGTGCCACTCATACATTAAGTTGGCGGGGACTGGCATCGAACTCAGAACCTTGTGATTCCAAGGCCGGTGAGCTGGACTAAAATGAAATGTCTTTTCGGAATCTCAAAAGCAAAACGTCTATTTTCATTTGTCTAAATTCTCGAGTTAATTTTAATATGTATTATTTTGATTTTTCGGACTGTTGTTCTCATCGTTAGCCGTGATATATATATATAATATATTATATATATATTATATATATATTTCAGCTCTCTTAATGAATGTGAAATAATCATTGTATAAATCTCTAGGTGTGGATCTGCATGGGAATGCATTGTGTATATAAGGAGGATATTACCAATATATATATATATATAATATATATATATTATATATATATATATATATATATAACCCCCAGGTATAGGTAGATGTTAAAGTGTAGCCACACTGATGAGAGGTTGAAACCTCGAAACACGTGTCTTTGGATTAACTTATTTATTATATATACTCCCAAATGGTTGAGTTCTCTAAATAGGATTTAATTGTAAATTCACCGCCTGACGTAAAGTTAACCTTCACTTTGTTTACAAAGTAAGAGGACTCTAGTGAATTCATTTCCGCTTAGAGATGTATCAATCAAATATTCTCCTATATTCGACAGCTGCAATGGCCGTATGGATAGGAGACTTGGCAGACGAAAATTCAATCAGGTCTCGATCCCAGCTATGGGTAGCCGTTAAAGCGTAGCCACACTGATGAGAGGGGAAACCTCGAAACACGTATCTGTGGATTAACTTATATATATATATATATATATATATATATATATATATATATGAGAAGTAAATACACAAACGATGTGTTTTATGATATGGCTTTTTTTAGCCGACAATTTTGGGGAGAATATGTGCTTAATTGAAGTCGTACCTAATTTTGAAACTTAATTATTAATTAACTTTCAAAATTAGGTATGACTTACCTAATTACCTAATTTTGAAAGTTAATTATTAATTAATTAACTTTCAAAATTAGGTACGACTTCAATTAAGCACATATTCTTCCAAATATATATATATATATAAGGAGGCGCGTGGGCTAGTGGTTAGAGTCGTGGAAAAGGGACTCGTCGATTCCAGTTCAATTCCTAGACGAAGCTGTTGTCATTTCACATAGCGCTAATACCCTTGGGAAAGGTATGAATCCATATATTCTCCCTCCAGCTATGGGTTAAATAGTAGGGCAGTCTGGGCCCTTCAACCTTGGGTAGGTAACCAGTCTAGGAGAGGGATAACTCTAAATTCAAAATTCCTGAGGTCGATCGTTGATTGGATTTGTGGCAACCCTTGATGCACCAATTCTTTCCTATCAACTGTGCCAAAAAGTGTGGATGGTCCAACACAAGCCTTCACCACTATAAACAAATCACTGTGTGGGTGTTCATTGTATGTATGAACCCTCATACGTCAAAAATCGACGTGAGAGACCATAATATATATATATATATATATATATATATATATATATATATATGCACATGTAAATATTTTATAATGTTTTCCGAAAATATATCGCAGACGGTGAAATCTATCTGTGTCATGAAATGAAACCTACTCGAATGATGCATATTAATATTTATTGAAAGTTAATAATTTCAAAAATGTAGAAAGCATATTCCTCGGATTGTCTATTCTCTAAGATGTCGAATGTAATCTTATGTAAGTACATATTTAATGGTTTCATCACGTGATCTCACTAAACTCTAAATGGAAATTATGTTATTATTGTAATACGAGGCGGTAATTGATAGCAAGTGCTTTAATGTTACCATAACAACGGAATTCTCATTAGAGAATAGGTAAATAAGGTTTCTTATATATATATATATATATATATATATATATATATATATATATATACGTGTGTGTGTGTGTGTGTGTGTGTGTAAAGTAAGTAGAGTCTTGGTCTTTGTTTTACGGCATATCAACCTCAGTGGGCCATTTAATGCGATAAAAATTTTGAAATAAATCAATTCTTAATGGATAATACAATTTTGTTTATCAACCCATGTTTTTCTATTTAACCCATAGATGGGACCCTAACAGGTACTACCACTCCGGGTCAGCGTGTACCAGGGAGTAATGGTGATGAAGGGGTGCTCCACATTTCCCAAAACTTCAAAACTCACCATCAGATAGAGTTTAAAGTCATTCCCAGGACATGTAGACCCTCAGCCACCGCCTTATAGCACCCATATGATAAAAAGGGATTGGGGCTTGCCATGAGAGCAATAGGGTTGGGAAAAATCATATAGGTGCTAGGGCTTGACGTGACCAGCCGATTGATCGGAGGGGGCCTCTCCGACCGCCCGTCTAGCCCAAGATAGGGCCAAAGTGGAGTATTGCATGTCATGAACTGCTCATCCACTTGGGTTCTATCCTTAAGCATCACGGGTACCCAACCACGGCCAACTCTGATGGTTTGTGTGATAGGGTGCAAGTGGCCAAACAGTTGTTTTCAGTCCGATACAATGTCCACTGCTACGAAGACGCAGCTTAAATTTACCGAATGCCAGGGAATATCGTATCTAGTTCATTTTCGTTTCTGTTTCTCTTGTGCCTGTGTAAAGGGTACGCTATGTCATATAGTTTTATTATTGCATATTCTATGTGTAGTGAAAATAAATATTGGCGATTCTGTTATGCTGAACCCAGTGTATGCTTACAGGCCTGGTTTCTCTACCATAAACAAGGAATGGAAACAATACTGGTTGTTAAGGTGAAACTTCAATTTCTAAGCATTTTATTGGTTCTTCCTAAAATAGTATTTTCTCACACACATACGTAGTGCGAAATATATTTGTATATAAGAATTTCAGTTTAATAGCTGTATTTAGAAATTAAGTTCTTTGTGAAAGACATGAACTAAAATATCATATCTCTGAATATTTGAGATGAGGCTTGATGATTACTATTATCTGCGTTATTCGGACTATTGTCATCATCTTCATTGTTATCTGTACAACTCTGTGGCCGATATGCTCTCCGGCCTTCTTCAGATATTTCTTGTCGGACACAGAAACCTTC
>CM042169.1:70789487-70794487 GCA_023376005.1 Doryteuthis pealeii
GAAGAAAGGAGGAAGGAGAAAGAAAGAAAAAGAAAGACAGAAAAGAAAAAGATAGAAAGAGAGAGAAAACAAAAAACAAAGGAAGGAAAGAAAAAGAAGAAGAAAGAAAAAAAGAAAGAAGAGGCAGAATAAAATAAAGAGGGAAGCAAGAAAAAGAGGAAAAAAAAGGTAATTGAAGGAAGAGGTAGAAAGAAAAGAAAGGGAAAAGAAACACGGTGTAACTTTTCTGTGTGTCTTTTTTTTCTTTCTCTTTCTTTTAATTTCCTTACTTTAATTCTCTTTTCTTTTCTACTCCCTCCTTTTTTTCTGTTCATCTTTTTTGTTGTCTTTCTTTCTGGTTCAGAGTATCAAATCACTCTAATGAGTGATATGACAATCAGAAGCAAGATTGTCCAGTCCGAAGTTATTGAACATACTAATTGTTTGTTGATAAAAAGTGTCGGGGTTGCTTAAGAGCAACAGGGGATTGGACAATAAAATATGTGCTATGACTTGACGTGACCATTTGCTTCTTGGTCATAGTAACTAAAAAAGCTGCATTTTGTGTAAATGATTTAATTCATACTAGCAGCACACATCGAATTTCTGCGAAACGAAACAAAAATCAAGAGGAGCTATTTAAGCCGTAAATGATGATTTGCAATTTAATTTCTTATAAATCCTACCCAAATTAACAAAATATCTTCAATTTTGATATTATAAATAATGTTCCATAGTCTTCTTCTTCACTTACTTCTATATCTTGGACATCTATTCTTCTGTCCGTCTTTGGTATTTCTAACATCTTGTCTTGGTCTGGAATCTTCTAAGGTCTGGACTTTCTTGGGGTCTGGAATCTTTTAAGGTCTGGTCTTCTTTTGGGGATTTCTCTTTATCAGAAGCCCTGTGTAATTGTTAGTTTTTAGAGGTAATAACACAAGACTCCGATTTACTTGATCTTACTTTATTTTTATATCCCCCAACTAGACATCTGCGCAGAGAAGATGGGAGCGCGTGTAACGCGACTACCCTTTCGAGCTCGCTGCTACCTTCTAACTGACTGCAACTTACTTACTATCTAAAACCGGAAGAGAGGGTCCTCTCTGCCGGTTCTCACGGCTATCCCCGGAAGTTAGGGTGAGGACTGCGGTCAACGCTGTCACTCATTCCTCAAGGCCATCAGCTGCACTTAAAACGACATTTTGTTTCTATACTACATTACATAAGTATTAGGGTTCTAATAATCATTTAACAATAAAACAAACACGTAACTTTTTTATTCTTATTTTTTTGTTAATTCTTTAATTTTACGTTGGGCATCTAAGCGATGCAAGACAATTTGGAATGTTTCATATTTAAAGCTGAGTGAAATAAAAATGAACAAATAAGAAATCTTCGATTAAGCAACACCAGATAATCTTTATTCACATTTTTACATTACATCTTGGACAGGTTGGATGGTGCCATTCTTAAGCAGAGGGTGTTGCAGGATGATAACGGTCGGAATATTTAGGAACAAGCTCATAGAATAATGGGTAGATCGATGGATTGTTCTATTGGTGGAAGACAAGCAACATAAGAATTTGACAAGATTTTAAAAGAAAGAAATTGAGACAAAGTTGTATCTTCCATTATAATATATAAATATATATTATATATAATATATATATATATATATATATATATTGTTTATTTATTTTCTCAAACGATATAAATATATATATTTTTACATTGCATCTTGGACAGTGAGTGGTTGCCATTTGTAAGCCGTTGGTGTTGCAGAATGGTAACAGACGTATTATTTAGGACCAAGCTTATATAATATTTATATATATATATATATATATATATAATATATATAGTATATATATATGGTTGTGTGGTGTGTTGTGTGTGTGGTATGTGTGAGTATATATATATATATATACTATATAATATAATATATATATAATAATGATAAGTAATCCACACACACGTGTTTCAAGTTCATCTTTTCATCAGTGTGCTAATACCGTAACAGCTACCCCTGGCCGGGTTCGAGACCCGAATGAACTTTCGTTCGCTAACCTTTAACCCGTACGACCAGAGGCAGCAGTCAAATATAGGAGAATATTTAATCGCTACATTTCTAAGCGGAAATGAATTCACTAGAGTCCTTAAACGTTTGTAAACAAACGCGAGGGTTAGCTAGACGCCATAACGGCGAATCTGCAATTAAATCCCTATTCAGAGAACTCAACCATTAATGGGAGTATATATATAATAAATAAGTAATCCACAGACACGTGTTTCAAGGTTTCACCTTTCATCAGTGTGGCTATACCGTAACAGTTACCCTTTTAAAATTCTTCATGTTGCTGTCTTCCACCATTAAGACAATCTATCTATCTATCTATCTATCGATCTATATATATATATATCGATAGATAGATAGATAGATTGTCTTAATGGTGGAAGACAGCAACATGAAGAATTTGACAAGATTTAAAGTAATAAATGAGACGAAGTTGTATTTTCATAATATATATATATATATATATATATATATATATATATATATATATAATAATATATATACACTTTGTTGAAAATACAGTCTGTTAAAGAGGAGACCAAAATATAATGATAACATATATACGTTTCTTGCTTTTTTATTCCAAGATTTTATTTTTGTTTACTTTTAGTCAAAATAAAACTAAAACGAAAATCATTAAATCTAGAATTTCTTTCAGACAATGCGAAACAATACGACGGAAAATCAGACTATGAAATTTACATTCTATTCACGCTTTCCGAATCTTTCTCGAAAAAAAACAAAAAGACGTAAGAAAATAAGCAACCAGTCATTTTCTTCTTTTTTTTTTTTTTTTGTCTCCGAAACAAAAAGCAAAGTTACAATTCCCATAAACTTCAGACCAATTGATTGGTTATCGACCTTTGACAATTAATTACAGGGTTTCTGGGGTATTTTTTGGGGGGTAGGGGTAGGGCGGGGACTTGTAAGGATTACCGGTTATTCTTTTCTTACACCGGTTGACATTGATATATTTAGCAACACCTCCACACGAGCAGGAATGCGGCACAAGGCTATTTTTAGGCAAGTTTAACAGTTTTGAATTCAGAGTTTTCCGTCTCCAATATATATATATATATATATATATATATATATATATATAAATATATATAGTTAAATTTGTTATTATTATGGGGAAATGATTATAAAGTGCTCAATTAACTTCTGTAAGAGCTGTATTATTTACTTATTTATTTATAGTCACCAATACAATTACAATTCCGTCTTACCAATGGTTTCGGAATTTCACTTTTATGTGATTATCCGTCATCAGAAACGTTCACAAAAGTGAACGTTTCTGATGACGGATAATCACCTAAAAATGAATGTTCCGAAACCATTGGTAAGACGGAATTTTTGTATGGTGACTATATATATATATATTATATATCTATAATATATATATATATATATATATATATATATATATAACGAGAAGGGAGTCCCTGTGTTTTGAATTGAGAGTTTTCCTCCTAGACTGGTTAGCTAAACAAGGTTAAACATCCCAGTCTGTCCTACTATCTACACATAACTCGTTTCAAAATAGTTGGATTCTTACCTTTCCCAAGAGTACTAGCCGTATATGAAATACAAACAGCTGCGTCCAGGATTTGAATTCATCTCGCGGTGTCCATTTTACATGACAGTGACCATTGCACCACGTGCCTCTGCAAGATAGATATAATTTTTGTTGTGGGGTGGCATGCATTGTTTTGACTAATCTGAAATTTTTTTCAAGATAATATTAACGTTTCTAGAAGGACGCAAAAAAAACACAAGAAGTAAAATTTATTTGAGGAATACAAACAGCTGCGTACAGGATTTGAACTCATCTCGCCTTGACCATTTTCCATGACAGTGACCATTACACCAAGCGCCTCCACAAAATAGATATAATTTTTTGTGGAGGCGCGGTGGCAATCTGAAAATCTTTACAAGATAATATTAACGTTTCTAGAAGGACGCAAAAAACACGACAGTGACCATTGCACAACGCGAAAATATAGATCGATTCTTGGGGTGGGGGCATGAATTGGTTTGATTTACCTGAAATTTTTTTCAAGATAATATTAACGTTTATAGTAGGACGCAAAAAACACAAGTAAAAGGAACATTTATTTGTGGAATACAAAGAGCTGCGTCCAGGATTTGAAATCATCTCGCCATTTCCATTTCCCATGACAGTGATCATTACACCATGTGCCTCTACAAGATAGATATAATTTTTGTGGGGAGAGAGGACATGCTTTATTTTGACCAATCCTAAATTCTTTTCAAGATAATATTAACATTTCTAGAAGGATACAAAAACACAAGAAGTAAAAAGAACATTTATTTGTGGAATACAAAGAGTTGCGTCCAGGATTTGAACTCATCTCACCGTTTCCATTTCCCATGACAGTGACCATTGCACAATGCGAAAATATAGATAGATGTTTTGGTTGGGAGCATGAATTGGTTTGACTAATCTGAAATTCTTTTCAAGACAATATCAACGTTTCTAGTAGGACGCAAAAACATAAGGATTAAAAGGAACATTTATTTGTGGAATACAAACAACTGTGTCCAGGATTTGAACTCATCACGCCGTGTCCATTTCCTATAACAGTGACCATTAGACCATGCGCCACTACACGATAGATATACATTTTGTGGAGAGAGGGGGAATGCATTGTTTTGACCAATCTGAATTTCTTTTCAAGATAATATTAATGTTTCTAGAAAGACGCAAAAACATAAGAAGTAAAAGAAACATTTATTTAAGTTTACAAACAGCTCCGTCCAGGATTTGAACTCTTTTCGCCGTGTCGATTTCTCATGACAGTGACCATTGCACAACGCGAAAATATTGATAGATTTTTTGGGTAGGGGGCATGAATTAGTTTGATTAATCTGAAAATGTTTTCAAGATAATAATAGCGTTTCTAGAAGGACGCAAAACACAAGG
>CM042169.1:70799487-70800851 GCA_023376005.1 Doryteuthis pealeii
TATATATAATACAATTGCATTTTATCAGTATGTATTATTGGTCAACAAGTCTTAATGATGTAAAACAATTCTATTATATTGAGGTTTAAATAAAATAAATCATGGAGAATGTGATGTAAATAACTAAAGGGAATTGTGACTTGAAATAGTAATATAGTTTCGGTTACGACATACAAAACCAACAATCTCCATTATATATAACTAGCAAATATATGCACCCTCCGGGTGCAAGTATTTAAGTTTTGATACAATATAAATATCATATTAAATTAGAAGGCTAATGAAATGAATAAGAATTCAGATAGAACATATTTGGAACAGAGGGGGTATGATTTGCAAAATAGAACAACTTTGAAACTAACTATTCCATCATTTTTCATACTCCCCTGTTTCATTGGTAAATTTTCCTAATTTAACTATTTAGTTAAAATAGGAAGTAAAGGATATATTACAGATATTTCTTCTTGTAAATAAATTTCTTTAAAATTTATCCACGAGATTTTTGTTTATATTTCTTAAGATAAAACCAAACAATTAGAAATCAATAATACCAAGCACATATTTATTAAAATACAATTTTAAATATCAATATGCAAATTAGCCTTCTCGTTCAAACTGTAAACGCGCTATTTTGTTGTATATATAAAATACAATTGCATGTTATTAGTACGTAGATATGATCAACAGTATTAATAATGTAACACATTTTTATTAATAACTTTAGTTTAAAAGAATGAAATCATGGAGAATTTGACGTAAATAATTAAGGAATTGTGACTTGAGTAGTAATATAGTTTCGGTTACAGACAGAAAACACAATCTCCATTATAAATAACTAGCAAATAATGCACCCTCCGGGTGCAAGTATTTTAAGTTTTAATATAATAAATATCATATTAATTAGAAAGGCTAAGGAAATGAATAAGTATGCGAGATAAAAAGATTTGGGAACAGAGGGGGTATGATTGAAAATATAACAACTTTGAATCTAACTCTTGCCATCATTTCCATTACCCCGTCTATCATTGGTAAATTTTCCTTTATATCTCTTTTAGTTAAAAATAGAAGTAAAGAATAAAATGACACTTACTTTCTTGTTAATGGATTTCATTAAGATAATTGAAGAAGATTTTTCTGATATTCACTTGAGAATAAACCAAAGCAGTTAGAAAACCAATAATACTACAGCATAGTATTGTATTAAAATCAAATTTAAATATTCAATATGCAAATTAGCCTCTCGTCACACTGTAAACCGCTATTTTTGTTGTATATATAAATACAATTACCATGTTATTCAGTACCGTAGATATGGTCAACAGTATTAATAAATGGTATAACATTTTATCAATATTGAGGTTTAA
>CM042169.1:70800951-70820951 GCA_023376005.1 Doryteuthis pealeii
GAAGAAAAAAGGGAAGGAAAAATTTAATAAATTGCTCTTTTTTGGGGTAAATATAAAAAAATCCTAAAAGGTTTTTTTTATTTTTTTTTACATTGGAGGGCCTTTTTTTTCTTCTTTTGTGGATTTTAAAAAAAAATGATTCCCACTGTAAATTTTATACATACCTGGATCAATCCAAATATTTTCGTAAAAACAGTGGGGATCTTTTCAGAAAACTCGCAAAATATAAGAATTCAAATCCCTTAACTAAAAACCAAGTTTTGGATAAATCTCAATATTATATATTGTAATATATATATCCTATATATATATATAATATATATATATTATTGTGGGTGTGTGTGTGTGTGTGTGTTGTGTGTGTGTTCCATATATAGAAAACGGCTGTTTTCATTGTATACTTAAAATTTTTATATTTCATATTTAAAAACTTTAATTTTTTGTATTTTATTTTTTTTTAACATTTCATATTTTAAGATTTTATATCTTTCTATTATTGATATTTATTTCATATTTAAAATAATAATAAATACAATACAATGTGTACATAGACAAATGCTCGGGCGAAACACGTGTTGGCATTACATTAAACCATTTTTATCCATTCAACATTTTTTTCTTTATTTAAATTATCCTTTCAACATATTGTCGGATTCATTTCCATTTTTCAACTTATATATTTATATATATAATATTATATATATATATATATATATATATATATATACTAAAAATCACCTGGGAAGAAAAAAAATTTTGGAAAAAAGAAAAGACCAAGATAGTCGTAACAACAGAAATAAATCGGTTGATACTATAATACTTGGGCAAAAGAAAAAACAATTTATATATATATAATAATATATATATATTATTTTTGCTTGAAGGCAATTATAAATGCATGTATCGCATAAATTATATTATAGAAAATAATCTTGACAAGTAATCCCGCAAAGGATGGCTCGCTATGCAGAACATACAGACTGTTTCGACTTTATTAATTCAGCGATGTATACTAACGACTCCCTCCGACAGAATCGAACCGGGACTTCACAGGCATAGTCAGAGACCATATCCGTTCGGCCGCCGGTACATAGCGAACAATCCCTGCGAAATTAACCTTATATGAAAAGCATTTATATACATATAAAAACCGCCAGGATATTCTGAAGCTAATAAGTAAAAAGTGCTCAATACCTAAGTAGAGCAAATAATAAAGATAAACCTAATGAGTTAGACATACATACTAAAAGTTTCGCTTAGTGCTCTTCAGGGCTAAGATCTGAGAAAATAACATTTAGAATGTGTCCTATCGTTATGGTTCACACTGTATAATGGGAAAAGACGTGTATTTTAACAAAAGATGGCATAAAATATTTTCTCTTGTGCTTTCTCTCTCTTGCTTACACACTTTCGCCTTGGCTATCTCATATTTTACATTTTTGGGTCACTCTCTCACACTCTACCCTTTTCTATCTCTCTATCTCTCGATATACCCATCTATTTTCTCTCCCATTCAATCTCTCTATATCTCTCTCTAACTCCCACTCCTGTCTTTTTCTACCCTTTCTGTCTATCTATTTCTCTCCCGCTATTTCTTTCACTTTTCTCTTTTTTTTTCATCGCCACTAACACCACCAAAATACAAGCACAAAAACTTAAATGTATTCAATAACGAACTTTAGAAAATCCGAGAAAAAATCCACAGCCAAAGATATGCACTATATATTTTTTGTTTTGTTGTTAATTCTCGAGAGTGACTTGACTGTCTCAAGATGCTAAATGTCTTTTAAAGAGAATTTTAGCTGAAATAAATATTTATAATTGCCAATAGGACCGGACTGCAAGTTTTTCTTATTTCAAATTTACACACATACAGACAGAGACACACGCTCACATACACACGCACAGAGAGAGAGAGAGAGAGAGAGAGAGAGAGAGAGAGAGAGAGAGAGAGAGAGAGAGAGGAGAGACACGCACACACGCACACACACACACACACCACACACACACAAACGCACACAAACAATCACTCACGCACACACATATATATGTATATATATATGTGTGAAGAAAGGAAGTGAATCCGACGGTATGTAGTATATTAAGAAAAATGAAAAAACACAGGTTTAAATGGTTTAAGTGGTGAGTTTATTGCCGACGCTGCAGTGTTTCGATCTATTAGTTAGATCATCTTCAGGGCATAAGATAAAATTAATTTTATCACAGAATAACGAGAAAAAGCGAGTGGTAGTCCTTGTCAATCAATCTGTTTAAAAAATTTTGAGGTTTTGAAAAAGGAGACGGATTTGAAATATGACATCAAATATTCTATTTTATGGCGTGAGTATGGGACGCTGTAAGTGTGTTATATCATATATATATATATATATATAATATATATATATATATTTATTTATTTATTTATTTATATTTATATATTGTGCATTTTGGCAGTAATTATTATTATTAATAGGTATTATTAAAGGTAATTTATGAGGAAGTGCTTCCTGGTCTCCTGCATCAAAAATTGCTACCCGGTGACTATCAAAATAACAACCCCAGATCGTCGTAGTTCTTGTTTATTTATCGTAATTTGTCGTAATTCTTGTTTAGATATGAAGATGGATATATAGTTTGGAATAGACTGAGATAGATAGATAGATAAACAAACAAAATAATATAGACAGATATGAACAAATGGAGATAGATATTTTCGACAAGTAAATGTATTTTTTTTTGGGGGGGGCGCTTCTTTTTTTGTCGTAATTCTTGTTTATTTAAACTAAAAACAAGACATTAAACAAACATGAATAAAAAAAATCTTAGTATTTAAAGTAATATAGATAAATCTGAACAAATTGAGATAGATAGATAGATATGAAGATGGATAGTTTTGAATAGACTGAGCTGGGTCGTTATTTTAATAGTCACCGGGTAGCAATTTTTGAGGCAGGAGACCGGGACGCACTTCCTTATAAATTACCTTATTACAGACCCCGGAATATTTCTTCTTTATGATTTTCAGTTGTAGACGTTTAAGTCTTTCGATGTAGATAGTGAGAAAAATGACTCATATTTTTCATCTAAGCTCTTTCCACCATTTCGCTGGTTGAGCTCAATTGGATTGTTGACTGTAGTGTTTGTAGTGCTTGTTTGATTTTAGCCATTTGGGTATATATATATATATTATATATATATATATATATATATATATATATAATATATATATATATTGCTGTAGATAGAAGGAAAGTGGTCAAGAAATGATCAACTCAAAACAAGTCACAGGGTGGTACGTTTCGTCTGTATGCACAGACTTTCTCAGCCGATCTGAGACTTTATCAAAACGTATGCTTTGCCTCAATAAAGTCTCAGATCGGCTGAGAAAGTCTGTGCATACAGACGAAACGTACCACCCTGTGACTTGTTTTGAGTTGATCATTTCTTGACCACTTTCCTTCTATCTACAGCATATCGTCGGATCCTAAACCCATCCACCCTTCCTTCATATATATATATATATATATATATATATATTGTAGATTTTGCGTCTCCGTATACTTCTAGTGCGTGTATATATTTGAGATATATTTTTGTATCTGTATCCGTTACGATTCACGGTCAGGAAGAAGGGATTTCACTATCCTGAAAATTTACCACTACGTCTAAATAAAAGAAACTAAAAAAAAACTACAGAGTTTTCTGATATTTATTCCTTGACTAACATATTATGGTACCAACATTAGCATAATATAGTACGTTAATGCTTCACACCTATGCCCAAACCTGGTATATGTATTTCGAACAACGGATACAGATACAAAAATATATCTCAAATATATATATATATATATATATATATATATATATATATATATATTTGGGAATAAAAGGCCTTAAAGGTCATAAATGAAAATCCTGTTGGTCAGTCAAACTAAACTTAGGAATTTACCAAACAGACTAGGCAGACACATAAAAACACCGCCAACCAGGCAAAGGATGAAGGAAAAAAAATTCCACCAATAAAAAAGACACCTGATAAAGAAAAAAATGCAATATGACCACCCCTGAATGAGGGAGGTGAAATGTATGAATATAAAATGAATTTGGACATGTGCCTGTCTAAATAAAATATATCAGTGGTCTGAAGAAGCTCGTGGGCATACTCGCGAGTGGAAATGGACCATAACCACGATACCCATGGTATTTAAGGCCTTTTATTCCCAAATAACTTTGCTCTGTTTACAATAATCAAACATTGAGCTCTCAACGGAACCTGAACTCTACAACAAACTACTGTAGAGAATTAGGACCCGCCAAGAATCACCTTTGTACCAAGAAACTTGGTACCGCACCAAAGTATTATATATATATATATATATATATATATATATATATATATATCTTAGAGTACTAATATACAAAATATATTTATTACATAACTGATACACATGTTATCTAAGATTTGAATATTACCTAAAGTTTTTATTACTTTCAGGTATTGATTTCAAATGACAACTCTTTTGAACACATTTTCGCAGACATCTCATTTCGAGATTCGGTGATATCCATTATCACCTGATCTTACCCCAGTGAACTATTTTCTGTGGGGTTACCTGAAAGATCGGGTATACGCAGGCAGGCCCCACACGACAGCGGAACTGAATGAAAGCATCCGTAGATAGATAATAGCTATTCCAGTTCATATGCTAAACCACACATTACGTGATATAAGAAATCGAGCTCGCGAATGTTTTCGTCATGATGGTGACCATTACAAGGACATGATATTCAAATCTTAGATTACATATAAAACTACTGTATAGCAGTTATGAATTAAATATACTTAGTACTATGGGGAGTTTGGTCCCCTATTTACGTGCATGTGGATTTGGATACATTAAAATAATTAAGTTTTCTGAAACAAGTAATTTTACAATTGTATAAGTTAAGTTTAGAATTATGTAAACAAAAGATAATCGAATAAATATTAGTTTAGAAATATTTTTGCAAAATTAGAAACAATGGTTTAAATTCAATTCAAAATATGTACGCCATCGGATAATTTATGTCAATAAAGTTTCCTGTTATGAACTTGGTCGTGCCGTTAATAATTTGGTGAAACGAACAGAGCTGATGATTGAAGAAGAAGGCGGTATAATTGAACATTTGTTGTAATGTTACAAACCCCATTAACTCTGCTTTCTTTTGATTACATTTAGTTTCATTTAATATTATTTAATATCTTATTATAATGGAGAATGTGTGTTTTTCTGTCTGTAACCGAAACTTATTTCTAATCGAGTCACAATTAACATAGTTATTTTTTCATTCTTCCATGATTTTATTTATATTTAAACCTCAATTATTAATAAATTGCTTCAACTTTTTATTAGTTTTGTCCATAATCTACATACTAATAACATGCAATTGTATTTATATATACAAAAAATAGCGGTTTAACAGTGTGAATGGGAAGGCTAATTTGCATATTGATATTAAAAATGTGATTTTATTAAATATTGCTTAGTATTATTGATTTCTGACTGTTTGGTTTTTATTTTAATGAATATAAGCAAAATCTCTTCAATGAATCTTAAAATGAAATCCATTAACAAGAAAAAATAAGTGTAATTTTATTCTTTATTTCCTAATTTAACTAAATAGTTAAATAAATAAAATTCAGCAATGAAAGACGGGAGTGATGGAAGAGTAAGTTTAATTTCTATTTTTCTATTATACCCCCACTCATTCTTATTAGACTTTCTAATTTAATACGATATTTCATTACATTAAAACTTAAATACTTGCACCCGGAGGGTGCATATATTTGCTAGTACATTTAATAAAGACTTTATAATTTGCGTGCATTTTGACTCACTCTGTAAATAGGCATTCATCTGATTACCAAGAACGCATTAATCCATTTTACACTATTTCTTATGGGAAATATTGTTTCAGTTTTCAAACAAATCGTTTCTTAAACATAATTTTGGAACGAATTATGTTCGAGAACAGAGGTTCCACGTTTAAAAAAAGAAAAGGAAATATGTAGGAAATGGAACATAAACCCCCGTATAAAAAGAAATTAGATTGTGTTCACCTACAAAATAATATGGAAGCCCAGATTATTTATCTTTGGATGAAGCCTTTCATTGCTTCTTTGGAAAACTTACAAGGGTGAAACATCTTAGCCCTTGGATCTTAGAAATAGGAACAGTGATATGATAATTCTGGAAATATATATGTCGTTTGGAATAACCCTATTTGGAAGAGAAATATTCATTATATATATATATATATTATATATATATATATATATATATATATATATATATATATATATGAAGAAAATGTTTTTCAAAAATATGATGTAATAATGCAAACGTGATATGTCTATGTATGCGTATATATATTTAATAAGAGACAAAACAATATATAAGCTTATATATATATCCATATATACGCAGATCAATATATAACCATACACAGACACGTATTCGGCTCGGCCAAATCTCACTTTGTTTACAAAGTTTGAGACCTCTAGGTGAAGGTCATTTCCCCTTAGAAATATAGCAATTAAATAGCCTGCTATACTTGGCGACTGACTGTGGATGTGTGGGTAAGAGCTTGGCGAGCGAAAGTTCGTTCGGGTTTCGAACCAGCCAGAGGCAGCTTGCTAAAACCGTATAACTATACTGATGAGAGGTGATACCTCGAAACATGTGTCTATAGTTTACGCCCCCCCTATATATATATATATATATATATATATATATATATGTCTGTGTGTGTGTATGGTTATATATTGATCTGCGTATATATGGATATATATAGCTTATGTATTTGTTTGTCTGTATATATAATTATATATATATATATATATATATTTTGCTTGAAGGCAATTACATGCATGTATCGCATAAAATTCGATAATTTTTTTATAAAAAATGAACTTGACAAGTGTAATCCCGGCAAAGGATTGCTCGGTGTGTAGAACATCGTAGCAGACATATATATATATTATATTATATATATACAGACAAAACAATACATAAGCATATATATATCCATATATACGCAGATCAATATATAACCATACACACACACACACACACACAGACATATATATATATATATATATATATATATATATATATATATATATATATATATATATATATATATATCTGTGTATGGTTATATATTGATCTGCGTATATATGGATATATATATAAGCTTATATATTGTTTTGTCTCTTATATATATATTAAACGTTTTATCTCTTTACAATTTTCTTATTTTCTAAATATTAATATCCATATGAAATGCATCATATCAATGTTAACATTTCCTATCAGCCTATTCACGATCTACATGCGTCATCTTATGATCTTCATTTTCCGTTTTTTCACATGCAATGATCACGTCATCAGCTTTCGTATATAAACGCACATATAAAAAAATAACGGTAAATAACATTATATTCACACATTCACCATACACTTAACATTTTTCATTTTTCTCCCTTACAAAATTTATTTTGCATTGTCCTGATGATGGTTTATCATAAACCAAAATACTCAAGTATAGACATATAACATTTTTCCTTTGATCGTAACATCCTGTGTCTGTTATATTTTTGAAAACATTTTCTTCACATATTGTCGGCAAAGGGAAATACTTAATGATTTTCATTGACTGGGATAGCCTCCTTCTTCAGCAACTCAAAAGAAGGATGGGGACAATGGGTTAATAACTGACTGTCTCTTAACAACACATTGCTCTAATGAAAATAAACGACAGTTTTCACACAGGAATTTTTGGCAAAAACTGGGGTACTTTAAAATCGCCTCATGAGAGTGCAGTCTGCGAGCAGGCCACACCTGTGCTTACTGAGGGACTCATCCACTTTTATACTTATCTTGTGTTTCATCTATAAAGTAAAAAAAGTAAAGTCGTCGAGGCGGCCTAATGTCGGTATCAGCCAGACAACAGAAGAGTCCATCCCCTTTTCACTAGCGCTAGACCAAGAAGATTATTTTAGCGTCTGAGTTGGAGCGCCACTCCTGCCATCAGCAAACATTACCGCACAGTTCCCTGTGCTACTCATACATTGAGTTAGCGAGGACGGATATCGAACCTGGAACCTTGTGATTTCTAACCGGACGCTCAAACTGAGTTAAAACTGTTATCTTATCTGCATGACTGGATATGTCTGTCTGTTTGTCTGTGCTGATTATAATATCTTCTATCTGGATCTTCTTGATTGATCTTCTGTGTCTTGGTCTGTTGTTAGTTCTTAGTAACGAACACAAGACTTTTTATTTTATTTAAGAACTCTTTATTATTTAAGATCCAGATTTTCTAAACTAAATTTCTCACGCTCACACTGGTGAATCAGAGAAGATCAAATACAGGTCAACATATGTCCATCAATTTCCTGAGCTTTCGGGATTGTCGAATTTCCTTTCATCACCATTATTCCCAGGTCAACTCTGACCCGAAATGGTAGAACCGGTTACTGTCACGTCTATGGACAAAATAAATACAAATGAGTTTAAAAATGGTGTTAAAAACATTGAGTTTTTAAAAAAAAAAATGAATACCCATCAAACATGAACGGAACAAAATGTCATCGGCATAAAATAATCCCAAAATGTTGGCATGCCGTAAAATCTTACAATACAAACCAAACCATACACACAGTTTCACGCCTACACGATCATCAGCCTAAGACACTGTGTCTACAAATGTTGTATCACCGATATTATGTACTCGTTATTTATAAATATAGCAACAATATATAAGTATACTATTAATTTTCATGTATACATTAATATACACATTAATGAGAAAGAGAGAGGGAAGGGGTGCGTGTATATGCATGAGTTGGGGGGAGGGTGAAGGCGGGTTATTGAGATCGAGAGACAAATGACGTCAAAGAAAACAAATGAGATATGAAAATTAAGCGAAATAATGGAAAAGAAAGAAAAAAGAAAGAAAGAAAGAAAGAGAGAGAGAGAGAGAAAAAATTAAAAAAAAACAACATTTGTACTAAAAAGAGACAGAAACAGGAATCAATATAGAAAGAAAAAAGAAAGAAAGAAAGAAAGAAAGAAAGAAAGAATAATCAAAAAACGTGTTAAAAAAGAAAAGGAAAAATAAAGCAAGGGTTAAACAGATACAGAAAAAAGATTACAAAGAAAGAAAGAAAGAAAGAAAGAAAGAAAGAAAGAAAGAAAGAAAGAATAAACAAAAAACGTGTTAAAAAGAAAGCGAGGAAAAAAAAAACAAATATATGAGTAAACACAATTGTTGTTAAACAATACAGAAAAAGATTACAAAGAAAGAAAGAAAGAAAGAAAGAAAGAAAGAATAAACAAAAAACGTGTTAAAAAGAAAGGGAGGAAAAAACTCAATTGTTGTTAAAAATAGAGAAAAAGAAAAAGAGAAAGAACGCAAGAGTTAAACAAATACGGAAAAAGATGACAAAGAAAGAAAGAAAGAATGAAGTAAGGAAGAAAGGAAGGAAGGAAAGAAGGAAAGAAAGAAAGAAAGAAAAAAGAAAGAAGGAAAATGTAAAAAAAAGATTGGTGTTAATAATGACAGAAAATGATGACAAAGAAAGAAAGAAAGAAAGAAAGAAAGAAAGAAAGAAAGCAGAAAAGAAAGATGGAAAGAAAGAAAGAAAATGATTGGTGTTAAAAAAGACTTTCTCTCTCTCTCTCTCTCTCTCCTCCCTCCTTCCCTCTCTCTGACACACACATACTGTCTCCCTTTCTCTCTCTTCCCCTCTCTCTCCTCTCTCTTCTCTCTCTCCTCTTTCTCTTTCTGACACACACATACTCTCTCTCTCTCCTCTGACACACACATACTCTCTCCCCTCTCTCTCTCTCTCTCTCTATCTCTCTCTCTCTCTCTCTCTCTGACACACACATACTCTCTCTCTCTCTCTCTCTCTCTCTCTCTCTCTTTCTCTCTCTCTCTGACACACACATAATCTCTCTCTTTCTCTCTTCCCCTCTCCTCCTTCTCTCTCTCTCTCACACACACTCGCACACATACACGCATGCGCACTCACGCGCATGCGCATACAACCCAATGAGAAATTAAAAAAAAAAAAATCCAATGAAAATAAAATAAAATAAAATTAAAAAAACTCAACGGTATAAATACTTGAAAAAGAAAAAGCGATTATATTTGTTTCTGAAAACAATACAAAGAAAATTCAATTCACTTTTCCGATTTTGCAGTTGTTAAATGTTAAATGAAATAATAAATCAAATAAAAAGAGTCGAGCTTTGATTTTTACATTTCATAACAAGATTAACAAGAAAACAGTACAAACGATTTGATTCCATTGAACGGAATATTTTCTTTGGATATTTCCAAATTTCCGGTGTATTTAACAGTTCCAGTGTTCGTGCACTCCAAAGACGCTCTGACGTTCATCGGATAATGTCAAAACAGAAATTTAAATTAACGTGATTATTTAGGTTTGTGGGTCTCATAATTCAACGGACTTTATTTTTTTCTTCTTCCTCTTTTGATACGAATGAACAGGTAAATAAAAAAAAACTATGTAGCTTTTTGGTGACAATTTTATTTGTCGGCCATCTTTGATTTATTTATTATTTTAACATTTTTTTCTATTCGTTTCTTAGATTACGCATTGTGAATTCATTTTATTATTAATTTTGCTACAACGTTTTATTCATGTTAAATTATTAGGTGCTTAGATTTAAATGATGCTAGGTTATGATATCTTTGTGAAATAAGACTTTTGAATGATTTAATATTACTGTCTTTATTGTAGAAAGTGTATTAATGTATAAAAGAAGAATTCTAATGAGAGTTTGTGCTCTTTGCTAAGTTTAACAGGTTTGAATTCAGAGTTTACCTTCTCCTAGAATGGTTGCCTAATCAAGGTTAAAGAGCCCTACTATTTACCAATGGTTAGAGGGAGAATAGTCGGATTCATACCTTTCCCAAGGTTATTAGTGCAATGAGAAATACAGATAGTCTCGTCCAGGATTTGAAAAAAAAGAAAGAAAGAAAGAAGAAATGAAAGAAAGAGTAAACACAATTTGGGTTAAAAGAAAGATCGATAAAATATGAGGAAGAAAGAAAAAATGAAAGAAAGAAAGAAAGAAAGAAAGAAAGAAAAGAAAGAAAGAAAGAAAGAAAGAATATAAAAATATGTACACAAAATCCGAATTAAAAACGTCAGAAAATGATGACAAAGAAAAGATGAAAGAAAGGATGAAAAAAAGGACAATTAAACAAAATTTGGGTTAAAAAGGATAGAAAAAAATATGACCAAAAAAGAAAGAAAGAAAGAAAGAAGAAAGAAGAAAAGAAAGAATGTGCAAACAAAACTCATATTTCAAAAAAGTCACAAAAAGACGACAAAGAAGGAAAGAAAGAAAGAGAGAAAGTGAGAAAAGAGAGAAAGGAGGAGAGAAAGAAGTAGAAAAAATGTCTTAAGAAGACAATGTGATGGCAAAGAAAGAAAGAATGAAAGAAAGAACGAAAGAAAGAAAGAAAGAAAGAAAGAAAGAAAGAAAGAATATGAAAACAAAATTTGTGTTAAAAACGTTCGAAAATGATGACAAAAGAAACATGGCGACGATCCTAGCGTTCGGTTGTACGGTCCGAAAGTAAATCGCTTCAGGTCATATATCTCTACAACTTTACTTGCTAAAGATACTTGCTATTTAAGAAGCTTTGCTTTTTATCTCTTCTGAGTTTATGTTGCCGTTGAAGACGTTTCGATGTCCATGGCAACAAGGATTTCTTCAAAAATTCTCTTGCCCACGGAAAATAATCGATTTGCTTCAATGTGACAATAAGAAATATTATTCCATATTTTTATGTTCTGAATAAAATCAAAATAGTTCCTAGGGGAAATTATATTCACTTTCATTGTTTTCTTTCTTTCTTTCTTTCTTTCTTTCTTTCTTACTTCCTTCCTTTCTTTCTTTCTTTCTTTCTTTCTGACTTTCTTTCTTTCTTTCTTTCTTTCTTCCTTCCTTACTTCCTTCCTTACTTTCTTTCTTTTTTTCTTCCTTTCTTTCATTCTTTCTTTCTTCCTTTCTTCCTTCCTTACTTTCTTTCTTTATTTCTCACTTACTTTCTTTCTTTCTTTCTTTCTTTCTTTCTTCCTTCCTTCCTTCCTTTCGTCCTTTCTTCTTTCTTTCTTTCTTACTTCCTTTCTTTCTTTCTTTCTTCCTTACTTTCTTTCTTTTTTTCTTCCTTTCTTTCATTCTTTCTTTTTTCCTTTCTTTCATTCTTTCTTTCTTCCTTTCTTCCTTCCTTACTTTCTTTCTTTTTCTTCCTTTCTTTCATTCTTTCTTTCTTCCTTTCTTTCATTCTTTCTTTCTTCCTTTCTTTCATTCTTTCTTCCTTCTTTCTTCCTTCTTACTTTCTTTCTTTTCTTCCTTTCTTTCATTCTTTCTTTCTTCTTTCTTCTTCCTTTTTGTCTTTCTTCTTCCTTTCTTTCTTTCTTCCTTCCTTTCTCTTATTTCTCACTTTCTTTATTTCTTTATTCTTTTTTCCTTACTTCCTTTCTTTCTTTCTTTCTTCCTTCTTTCTTTCTTTCTTTCTTCCTTTCTTTTTCTTTCTGTCTTCCTTACTTCCTTTCTTTTCTTTTTTTCTTTCTGTCTTCCTTATTTCTTTCTTTCTTTCTTTCTTTCTTTCTTTCTTTCTTCCTTATTTCCTTTCTTCCTTTCTTTCCTTCTTTCCCTCATTTCTTTCTTTTTTCTCACTTTCTTTTTTCTTTCTTTCTTTCTTACTTCATTGCTTTCTTTCTTTCTTTTCTTTCTTTCTTTCTTACTTCTTTTCTTTCTTCCTTACTTTCTTTCTTTCCTTTCTTTTCCCTTGTTTTCTTTTTTTTTTTCATTTTCCAAATCCCAATAAAATAAGTCTAATATCTTTATATTCGTTCTTATTTAATTTCATTTGTCTTTCTAATTTAATAAAATATCTAATTACATAACAATTTAGATTCTTTTTTCCAGGAGCGCATACGTTTGCTAGTGTATATAACAATAAAGATGGGGATAACAACCAGAATGAACCCATTAAAAATGTTTTTTTTTTTAAATTAATGTACAGGATTCATTAAAAACTTTGGACCCTATGACCTTTAGGAACCCCTTTTGCGATCTCGATTCGTGGGGACATTTTTTCCATTACACCGTCAAAATCCGGTTAATTCTTAACAGATGATTTTTAGATTTTTTAAATTATAAAACTAACCCCTAACCCTAACCCCTAACCCCTAACAAACAATCGGATTTTGACGGTGTAAATGAGAAAAGTGTCCTTGCGAGTCGAGATCTCGGAATGGGTGCCTAAAGGTCATAGGGTCCAAAACTTTTTTTGTTTATCTATCTGTCGTCTGTTTAGAAAGAAATCTATCATGAAGCATTTATCACCATTGCTCTCTGGTCCACTCTGACCCGGAGTGGTAGTACCTGTTAAGGTCACATCTATGAGTTAAATAGAAAAAAATGAGTTCTAAAAAATGGGTTTTTAAAAAATAAAATAACTCAAGCGCATTAACACGAAATTAAACGTAAAATATGTTCATCCAACTTTTCCACCAAGTAAAACGCAAACAGCCTCGTCCAGGATTTAAACTCGGGTTGCCGACATCATTTTCAACGACGATATAAAACTGTTATTTGTCGACGTCTTTTCAATTATATGAAGTTCTTTTTATTCACTCAATTACCGATTGTAACCGTTCGGTGTGAATATTTAATTGACAAAAAAGATTGTAAAATTGACATCATTTAGACGAACAAAATAACTTTGATAGACTTTTGATATTTGTCTTTTAGCCTTGGGGAGTTTTTTCCATTTATAGCCGAATGAATAATCCTCTAATAAGCATAGCTTCTCACCTGAGAGAAAGATCTAACGCAATTTACCTGCACTAATTATTCTGTGCAACGAAACCTTTTGTTCTTGTAGGTCAAGTGATTCGTAACATTTGTCTTTTCTGGTTTTAGCTTCAAAGGTCATCAAGCAAAAAACAGACAAGTTGTTGGAAAAACCCTTTCCGGGTCATTTAATAATGAAACAAGTCATTTTGATAAAAAGTTGTTATAAGTTCTTAATAACTGAAAATTGGTATATATAACTTTCATTAACTTCATTTGGTTTGGTTACGTTTCGTTTGTTTGTTTTATGGCATATCAACCCTTTTCGGGTCATTTAATGCCAATACAAGTAATTTTATTAAAGTTCCCTATGTTTTAAGTTCTATAACATCTTCAAATTGGTATAGATTATTTTCATTGGCTTCATTTGGTTTTATTTGTTTGGTTTACGGCATATCAACTCTTTTTGGGTCATTCAATACCGAGATAAGTCATTTTGATAAAAAGTTGTTATAAGTTCTTAATAACTGCAAATTGGTATATATAACTTTCATTAACTTCATTTGATTTGGTTTTTGGTTTGGTTTGGGTTGGGTTGGGTTGGGTTGTTTTATGGCATATCAACCCTTTTCGGGTCATTTAATGCCGAAACAAATCATATTGATAAACGTTTCTATGTTTTAAGTTATATATCTTCATATTGGAATATAAATAACATTCATTAACTTCATTTGGTTTGATTGGGTCTGTTTTGTTTGTTTTATGGCATATCAACCCTTTTCGGGTCATTTAATACCAGAACAAGACATTTTGATAAAAGTTTCTATGTATCAAGTTCTTAATATCTTCAAATTGGTATAAATAATTTTTCATTGATTTCAGTTGGTTTTGTTTGGTTTGTTTGTTTTACAGCATATCAACCCTTTTCGGTCATTTAATGCCAGTACAAGTAATTTTGATAAAACTTTTCTTTTTTAAGTTCTCTAATATCTCCAAATTGGTATAATTTTCATTGACTACATTTGGTTTGGTTTGTTTGTTTTACGGCATATTAACACCTTTCGAGTCATTTAATACCGATTCAAGTCATTTTGATAAAGATTTCTGTTTTAAGTTATATGATCTTCAGATTGGTATAAATTAACTTTCATTAACTTCATTTGGTTTGGTTTGTTTTGTTTTACGGGCATATCAACCCTTTTCGGGTCATTCCAATGCCGAAACAAGTCATTTTGATAAAAGTTTATGTTTTAAGTTATTGATATTTCAAATTGGTATAAATAAGTTTCATTAAATTCATTCAACAGTTTAACTCAATCGCTGACGCGTCCACCTGGTACTGACAAAGTTCCTTGTTCAATACGGGCCTCCACCAACTCAGCACATGAGTAGCACATGGATCTGTACGGTAAAGTGAAGGAGCTGATGGTAGGTGTGGTGCTCCAACCAGATCCTAAAACCAATCTCCTTGGTAGAGCGCTAGTGAAAAGGGGATACACTCCCTCGCTATCTGGCTGATACCGACTTTAGTCCACCCCGACGACTTTACTTAATGGTATAATAACCCTGTGGGTTATTTACAGCAAAAAAACTGTTAGAGTGTGAGTTTCCTTTACCAGTGTGTTTTTGTAGATGTATTTCGTGGATGCATGTTTATCTCTGGTTCATAATTTTCCGTATATTTTATTTCTCTCAATAACGATAAGGTTAAATCGAATTTAATGGACCTAAATTCTACCATTGTATGTCAACCCGCCGAAAGAAAAAAAATTAGGGAATTAACCGAATTTAATGAAATTTTCAGTGTTGATATATTAATGAATAAAATATATAATGCACGAGTTATCTTATTATAATGGAGATTGTGGGTTTGTCTGTCTGTAACCGAAACTATATTACTATACAAGTCACAATTCCCTTTATTATTTACATCATAATCAACATGATTTTATTTATATTTAAACCTCAATTATTAATAAAGTTGCTTCACCTTTTTATTAGTTTTGTCCATATCTACATACTAATAACATGCTATTGTATTTATATATACAAAAAATAGCGGTTTACAGTGTGAATGGAAAGGCTAATTTGCATATTGATATTAAAAATGTGATTTTATTAAATATGTGCTTAGTATTATTGATTTCTAATTGTTTGGTTTTATTTTAATGAATATAAGCAAAAATCTCTTGAATGAATCTTAAATGAAATCCAATAATAAGAAAAAATAACTGTCATTTTATTCTTTATTTCCTGATTTAACTAAATAGTTAAATAAGTAAATTCAGCAATGAAAGACGGGAGTGATGGAAGAGTAAGTTTCATTTCTATTTTCTATTATACCCCCAATCTGTTACATATCTTTTTATCTGCCTTCTTATTAGACTTTCTAATTTAATACGATATTTCATTACATTAAAACTTAAATACTTGCACCCGGAGGGTGCATATATTTGCTAGTTTTATTAAAAAACTTTTACATTTTTTTCAGCTCAGTTAACTTTGAACCACGTATCTTCGAGAATATGTGCTACGCCTCAATCATTAGCTGAGTTGGTGAGGGTCGGTATCATAACAGCTACCTTTCCGATTCTTAGTCAAGTCCCCTACCGACTGAGCTAAACCGGCCCTTACTTAGTAAATCAAGAGCCATTATTTGTAATATTTTATTATTTTTTCGGGTAATCATTGGCTATAATTATTTATTTTATGCGATATTCCTTTTATCATAATTTCAGTTTTTTTTATTGCAAATTACTGAGACCGTCGGTATATTGTCATTAATAGGAATATTAATAGATTTTTTGTCAGATGAAACATTGCAGAACTATTTTCCCATTATCTTTACTTTCATCTTACTTTCAGTTACTTTTAAACACTGCTAATCAGACGGCCAATCTAGAGTCATTAATAATAGTATCCGCTTGAATAAATAATTATAGTAAGTTTGGCAAGTATTTCTTTCATCTTCATTTTTATTGCTTTTTATCGCATCGAATGAGTTTTTCAATCAAAGGACATGAATTGTTTAACAGTATATTCATTTTCTGAATCATGGGTCCTCTTAGGTTCTTTCTTGCTTCCGTTGTCAATTTTTATAACGAACACAAGACGTTCTTGTTTTTTCTGAGCTCATATATTTTTATGATTGTCAATGCTTATTAGTAAATCTATATAAAAATAACCATTTTTTATTGATTTTTATGGCATCGAATGAGTTTTTCAATCAAAGGACATGAATTGTTTAAAAGTGTATTCCTTTTCTGAATAAACGTTGACAATTATAAAAAAATAATAAATGAGCTCAGAAAAAAACAAGAATGTCTTGTGTTCGTTATTCCAAAGTGACAACAGAGGCAAGGAAGAACACAAGAGTGCCCATTCTAATTAGAATAGGTCGGAATGTTATACTGAATAGTAATTTAAATAATCTGAGGACATTAATAAGCGTTGGCAGTGATAAAAAATAAATGAGCTCAGAAAAAACAAGAACGTCTTGTGTTCGTTATTAGAAATTGACAACAGAGGCAAGGAAGAACCCAAAAGGACCCATGATTCATCCAGTTAGAATAGGTGGTAATTCTATACTGAATAATTATTTAAATAATCTAAGGACATGAATAAGCGTTGACAATGATAAAAAATAAATGAGCTCAGAAAAAAACAGGAATGTCTTGTATTCGTTATTAAAAAGTGACAACGGAGGCAAGGAAGAACCCAAAAGGACCCATGATTCGTCCAGTTAGAATAGGTGGTAATTCTATATTGAATAATAATTTAAATAATCTGAGGACATGTATTGTTTTACAGTATATTCCTTTTCTGAATAAGCGTTGACAATTATAAAAAATAAATGAACTCGGAAAAAAAAACATCTTGTGTTCGTTATTAAAAAGTGATAATGGAGGTAAGGAAGAATACAAGAGTGCCCATGATTCGTCTAATTAGAATAGGTTGTAATGCTATACTGAATAATGATTTAAATAATCTAAGGACATGAATAAGCGTTGGTAATGATAAAAAATAAATGAGCTCAGAAAAAACGAAAACTTCTTGTATTCGTTATTCCAAAGTGACATCGTTATTCCAAAGTGACAACAGAGGCAAGAAAGAACCCAAGAGGACCCATGATTCATCCAATTAGAATAGGTGATAATGCTATACTGAATAATAATTTAAATAATCTAAGGACATAAATAATTTAACAGTATATTCCTCCTCTGAATAACCGTTAACAATGATTAAAGAAATAATAAATGAGCTCAGAAAAACAAGAATGTTTTGTGTTCGTTATTAGATATTGACAATGGAGGCAAGGAAGAACCCAAGCGGGCCCATGATTCGTCCAATTAGAATAGGTGGTAATTTTATACTGAATAATAATTTAAATAATCTAAGGACATGAATAAGCGTTGACAATGATAAAAAATAATAAATGAGCTCAGAAAAAACGAGAACGTATTGTGTTCGTTATTCAAAAGTGACAACAGAGACAAGGAAGAACCCAAGAGGACCCATGATTCGTCCAGTTAGAATAGATGGTAATTCTATACTGAATAGTAATTTAAATAATATGAGGACATGAATTGTTTTACAGTATATTCTTTTTCTGAATAAGCGTTGACAATGATAAAAAGTAAATGAGCTCAGAAAAAATCAAAAACGTCTTGTGTTCGTTACTAAAAAGTGACAACGGAGGCAAGAAAGAACCTAAGAGGACCCACGATTCATCTAATTAGAATAGGTGATAATGCTATACTGAATAATAATTTAAATAATCTAAGGAGATGAATTGTTTAACAGTATATTCCTTTTGAGAATAAGCGTTGGCAATGATAAAAAATAATAAATGAGCTCAGAAAAAACTGGAAAAAAAATAACATCTTGTGTTCGTTATCAAAAACTGCCAACGGACGCAAAGAACAACCCAAGAATATCCACGATTCGTCTAATTAGAATAGGTGATAATGCTATACTGAATGTATTAATAATTGATATTCACTCTTCATTTTTCTGTAACCGAAACTATGTCACTGCTTACTTCACATTACCCAAAATCGTCAATACAGAGAATAAAGAACAGCCTTGTATTATATACGCTCATAATCTGAATATGCCATCTTAGACAGTTCTTATTGTTACTTTAAAACAAGTTTTAATGATTATATCGATATTATATATAGTTTGTTTTATTTTGATTATTTTAATATATATTTAAAGTTATCTAACGTATAGTGTTTTATAAGAAAATTATTTACAAGCAAGAAATTTTCAGTTTTCCGTATCCATAGGTTAACTAAAAGGTTTACAAATAGATAAATACCTAAGATTTTGTGTAAAATTTATGTGTAAAATATTCAGTAATAATAATAAATTTATTACTTAATTAATAATTAATAGATACACGCAACATCTTGTTTGAGGTGGGGGGGTCGGAACTAAATTTCCATTTCAAATTGTTATATTTTTTACTCCTTTAATAAATTTTATGATTTTACTTACTTATGATACAAACCCTCAGACATTGAATTTTTAAGTCCCACTCTCCTCAGACAATATATTTTAAATATCAAATTTTACACCGCCCGGGGGTTGTTTTTTTTTTTTTTTTTTTTTGGTTAGTAATAATAAAAAATATCAAGTGTCGTGCGAAAGTGATTGGAGCAGCTGTTGTCCATAATTTGAAAATCCAGTAATAGTTATTTACTAAGATTAGCTTACATGTGGCACAAGGCCAGAAGCATGGGGCGCCCGGTGAGAATCGAATTCGCTAATAATGGTTTGTGAAGCTATCTTGCTTACAATTACTCCGTTAGTACCGATGTTTCATTGTTAGTTTATCTTCTGTTCCTATTTCTGTAACGGCATTCGCCCGAGGTTGGTATTTACCAATCCATTTGTACGAGTAGGATGTGATGCAAGGTCAATTTCTTAAGCGGATTTTAACAGGTTTGAATTCAGAGATTTCCTTCTCCTACACTAGTTGTCAATGAGAAACTTCACGCAATGAATTATGTTAACTCATGCGCAGTAAGGTCCCCTCTGAGAGGTCGTCTAAATAGTTTATTAATTTTACTAATTTATTACACATAAATTAAAGAAAATTAT
>CM042169.1:70825951-70835951 GCA_023376005.1 Doryteuthis pealeii
TAATAGTCCCTTAGAAAATATTTTAGTTCGTTTGTAACAGATTAGTTCTTTTTCTTTTCTTTTAGAATAGTCATAAAATAAATGAAATGCACATTCTTTCAAATGCATTAAACTTTAAAAGATCTAATTCTGGCCTCCTTCTTGACACCAAGAATATCCCTCGGACATTCCAATTCCGGCCTTGACTATGAACATACACTACGACTGGCACAGGAAGAAATTTCCTCTCCATAAAATAGCTATGAACCTAGAATAAAAGTGTGAAACCTAAAAAATGCCTACTGTCTTTGTCTCTTCTTTTCCCTCTCTTTAATTCCTTTTCAGGCTAACAACGTACAAGAAGGAAGAACCACACACGATGGGTTTTTTTTTCTTAAAATTGCGAACACACTAAAAAAAAAAAAAAAAACAAAAGACAAAACACACATAAACTAATAACCTTACCCCACACTTGAACTCCGATTAGAAAAAAAAAAAAACGAAATTATCTGGGATCCTCACACTAGTTTTTTTTTTTTTTTTTTTTTTTTTCATTTTCATTCAACCCGTTTTCTACTAAACGACATCTTTCTTTCTTTCGTCCGAAATGTCCGTTCGCGAGTCATTGTTTGGTGGGTTTCACATGTCAGCGTTGTCAGTAAAAGAAGATACGAGGACAAAACGAAGTTACGATGTAACGAGACAACGAGAAAGAGATTTCCTACTAAAACGATTACCGGCTAAAGAAATATACAGCTGTACGTACTTAGAGTTTAGACAGCTTAATAACATTCTTAAATAGCTTAATATCAGCGTCTCTTTTTCTCGAAGGTATATGAGGAAAATATTGCTTATTAAGTTTTACATGACAGCTCTGTAGATTGGGCAATAGAATATAAGTGATTAGGTCATTTCGCCAGTCAGAGACTCTACAGCCATTCTTTTCGTAAAAGGCTGTAGAATATAGAATCAATGCCAATTCATTCGCAGAGCCGAGATATTACCATTATTCTATTGAAAGAATTCTTTGACTGGAGGATATTGGGTGCGAGTCTTTGAATGACACGTTATGAGCTGAACAGCCGTACAATGCGCCAGAGATTTGAACCTAAAAGCACACCGTCTCAAAGGCGTTAGCTATCAGTTTGGTGACATATCAGCGACAATTTAAGAGTTTGCAAATTAACTTTTCAACAGGTTTCATTTTGGCTAAATATTTACCGTTCCTCCTTATATCATGTATCGTCTGAAGCTTGAATTTAGGATGTGAAATTGATCAGTTTAGCACTTGAATTCATCGATATTACTTATTTCTTGTATTTGCCCGACTAGACATAACGAGCAGGATGCGACACAAGGTCAGTTTTAAGGAAATATATAAAAGATTATGTTTAAGATTATTTTGTATATATATATATATATATTTATCAACCCCTTCGCACGAGCAGGATGTGACACAAGGTCAATTTCTTGAGCGGAGTTTGAATTCAGAGTTTTCCTTCTCTTAGACAGGTTGCCTAACCAAGGTTAAAGATCCCAATATGCCCTACTATTTATCCATAGCTGGAGGGAGAGTAGGATTCATACCTTTCCCAAAGGTATTAGTGCTAAGTGAAATGCAATTACTACATCCAGTATTTGAACTCGGGGCGATGAGTCCATTTCCCATGACTTTAACCATCACACCACGCGCTTCTATTATTTTGTATATAAGGCATGTTGCAGTCCACCACTTAAATCTATAGATTAAGCAAGGTCACGTGGTTTAAACCCCAGCCAATCAACAGCTCGAATACGTGGTTAGTTAACTATTTAATCGCTGATATTGACAGCCGTCCATTTGCACTTTATTCGACATTGACGAACGGACCTGCAGCATTAAGGAACACCAAGCACTAATGAACACCTAGGAACAACCAAAGGATCATACCCAACATTAAGGGACACCAAGAAACAAGCAAAGGATCATATCCAACACTAAGGGACACCATGGAACAACCAAATGATCATACCTAACACTAAGGAACACCAAGAAACAACCAAAGAATCATACCCAACACTAAGGAACATCAATAGGCAAGCAAAGGCTCATACCCAACATTAAGGATCCCCAAGTAACAACCAAAGGATCATACCCAACATTAAGGAACACCAAGAAACAACCAAAGGATCATACCCAACATTAAGGAACACAAAGGAGCAACCAAAGGTTTCTTCACTGTGAATAGAGTCAGCGGTGTTGCCTAAATATTTATCTTTCGTTTCATACATTTTTCATAGGCATGAACACTTGTATGGAGATTTATTGAATCCAAAAGAAGATTTAAACATAATAATATTGTTACTAAATAAAAAGTCTGTACCAAAGATATGTCCCCTTTTCACGAGTGCAAGATCAGGGGGATTGTTTTGTGTTTGATTTTTGGATTGATTTGTTTTACGGCATTTCAACACTTTTCGGGTTATTTTATGCCGAAACAAGTCATTTTTAGTTGTTTTGTTTGTTTTACGCCATATCAACTCTTCTCGGGTCATTTACTACCGAAACAAGTCATTTTTAGTTGTTTTGTTTGTTTTTACGGCATATCAACTTTTTTCGGGTCATTTAATGCCGAAACAAGTCATTTTTAGTTGTTTTGTTTGTTTTTACGGATATCAACTCTTTTCGGGTCATTTAATACAGAAACAATCATTTTTAGTTGTTTTGTTTGTTTACGGCATATCAACTCTTCTCGGTCATTTACTACCGAAACAAGTAATTTTGATAAAAGTTTCTGTTTCAAGTTTTAAATATCTTCAAGTTCGTATAAATAATTTTCATTAACTTCATTTGGTTTAGATTGGTTCGATTCGGTTTGTTTAACCGTATTTAAACCATTTGTTTAATATCAACCCAGCATCTAGTGGTGAGACTCCAGTTCTTGAGATCTGGGAGCTTATAGATATGATTTGGTTTGTTTAGTTTGTTTTACGGCATATCAACTCTTTTCGGGTAATTCAATGCCAAAACAAGTCATTTTGATAAAAGTTTCTGTTTCAACTTCTTAATATCATCAAATTGGTATAAATATAATGGAGATTATGTGTTTGTTTGTCTGTAACCGAAACTATATCACTACTCAAGTCACTATCCATTTAGTTATTATACATCACATTCTCCATGAATCATTTTTATATAAGCCTCAATTATTAATAAAATTGTTTTTCATTATTAATATTGCTGGTCATATCTATGTACTAATAAAATGCAATTATATTTATATGTACAACAAATAGCAATGTACAGTATTAACGACAAGCCTAATTTGCATATTGATATTTAAGATTTAATTTTAATAAATATCTGCTTGGTATTGTTGGTTTCTAATTGTTTGATTTTATCTTAATGAATATGAGCAAAAATCTCGGAGATAAATCTTAAAAGAAATCAATTAACAAAAAGAAATAACTGTAATTTTATTATTTACTTCCTAATTTAACTAAATAGTTAAATTAGAAAAGTTTAGCAAGGAAAGACTGGGGTGATGGAAGAGGAAGCTACAGCTGTTATATTTTTCGATTATACCCCTCTCTGTTTCAAATCATTTTATCTGCATTCTTATTCAGTTTCTTTAGAATTTCTAATTTGATATAATATGTTATGACATTAATACTTGCACCCGGAGGGTGCATATATTTGCTAGTTGGTATAAATAACTTTTATTGACTTCATTTGGGTTTTTTTACGGCATATCAACCCATTTCGGGTCATCCAATGCCGAAACAAGTCATTTTGATAAACATTTCTATGTTTTAAGTTTTTAAAATCTTCAAATTGGTATAAATAACTTTCGTGAACTTTATTTGGTTTAGTTTGTTAGTTTTATGGCATATCAGCCCTTCATTTGGTTTGGTTTGGTTTGGTTTGGTTTGGCTTGGTCTGTTTAATGGTATAATAACCCTGTGGGTTATGTAATCCCCAAAACTGCTAGAGTTAGATAAAAGTTGGTATTCAAGTTTCCTTTACCGGTGTATTTTTGTAGATGTATTTCGTGGATGTATCCCATATCGGATTCATAATTTTCCATCATTTTTTTCTCTGGTCTGGAATTCAAACAAATAATTCCCAAAATTCATTTCAGCTATATTCTTCCTTTCGAAATATTTTTCCAAAATATCTCTTTCTCTCTTTTTTGCCAATAATTTAATTTTTCTTAAAACTGATTCTTTTACAACCCTTGATTAAGTCCCTTAATTATGTTACGCATGTAAAAGAAATATTCGGGTAACTACAGGGACATATCTATGCGATTTTGTTTTTTAAGTAATTAGTTGAAATCAATCTGCTATAATTATTTTCAAAAGTACAAAACTGCGATGACTTTGGGTATTACCGCATAAATGCGTCCTGGCATCCTACCCTAAAAAAACGCTAAGCTGTGCCTGCTGAAAATTCAACCTGCTGAAATAACTAATAATTACCGTTAATCAGCTGATTATTTTTTGTACGGCATCCTCTATTTATGTCTGTACTTTTTAATTCTCATGTGTATTGTTATATTGTATTATATAAGTAGATTGGAATTTTAACCAAACAATGTAATATTCATATAACCAGATTTTTCCTTTCAAAAATATTTTTAATTCCCCCCAAAATATTCAACATCGGCATTTTCTCTGCTTTGGAATTCAAACAAATAATTCACAAAATACATTCCAGCTAGATCCAAATATTTTTCCAAAATAATTCTTTCTTTCTTTTTCACAAATAGTTTTCTTTTTCCTAAAACTAATTCCTTTGCAACCCTTGATTAAGCTCCTTAATTATGTTTCACATGTAAAAAAAAAAAAAAAAAATATTCAGGAACTACATGGTCATATCTATGCGTTTTTTTTTATTTGAAAGTAATTAGTTGAAATCAATATGCTGTAATTATTTTCTAAAGTTCAAAACTGCGATGACTTTGGGTATTATCGCATAAATGCGTCCAGGCATCTTGCCCTAAAAAAACGCTAAGCCATACCTGCTGAAAATTCAACCTGCTGAAAATTCAACCTTCTGAAATAACTAATAATTTCCGTTAATCAGCTGATTCTTTTACGGCATCCTCTATTTATTTCTGTATATTTTAATTCCATTGTAAAAAAATGCATTCCAACCAGATTCTTCCTTTCAAAATATTTTCCCAAAAGATGTCTTTCTTTCTTTTTCACCCATATGTATCGTGCTTGATTTTTATTGTGTGTCTCTCAACTCCTGACCGTGTACCAGACAATGATAATCTAAATAACTTAAATAAATATTATTATATTGTATTATATAAGAACATTGGAATTTTAAGCAAACAATTTAATATTCATCTAGCCAGATTTTTCCTTTCAAAAGTAGTACAAAACTGCGATGACTTTGGGTATTATCGGATAATTGTGTCCTGGCATCCTATAAAAAAAAAACGCTAAGCTGTGCCTGCTGAAAATTCAACCTGCTGAAATAACTAATAATTACCGTTAATCAGCTGATTCTTTTTCGTACGGCATCCTATATTTATTTCTCTATTTTTTAATTCTCATGTATATTGTTATATTGTATTATCTAATTAATTTGGAATTTTAACCAAACAATTTAATATTCATCTAGCCAGATTTTTTCGTTCAAAAATGTTTTTAATTTCCACAAAAATATTCAACATCGGCATTTTCTCTGGTTTGGAATTCAAATAAATAATTCACAAAATACATTCCAGCTAGATTCTTCCATTCTAAATATTTTTTCCAAAATAATTATTTTTTCTTTTTTTTTGCCAATAATTTCCTTTTTTTTTTTTGCAACCCTTGATTTGCAACTGATTCTTTTGCAACCCTTGATTAAGCCCCTTAATTATGTTACACACGTAAAAAAATATTCGGGAAACTACAGGGACTTATCTATGCGGTTTTTTTTTAAATGTTATTTGTAAGTAATTAGTTGAGATCAGTCTGCTGTAATTATTTTTAAAAGTACAAAACTACGCTGACGTAGCACCTCCTATTTCATTTCTTTGAATAAATTTGCATAAAGATAGATGGCTTCATAGAATTATTGTAAAACATTTCGTTTTTTTTTTATCAAAATCCGTTGAGTGCTTCAAACAGCAAAATCGGAAACTATAATACATTAATCATTTTTATAACTGCTAATAATTCAATATCGATGAACCAATGAAATTTGTCTTTCATGTGACGTTAGCCAATCATCATAGCACACTAATCAAAGCTACGTAATCCAGTTGGTCATTACAAAGGTACTTTGATGACGTCAACATAAAAAGAAACGGTTACATTAAAAGAACCGTGTTTTTTTTTTGTTTGTTTTTTTTGTTTTTTGGTTTTTTTTCTCAGTTAATGCAATTATGACACTACTTTTCATGAAGTAATTTTTTTTTTTTAAATTTCGTATGTACTGTCATCATTGGCAATTCAGTCTGGAAAGACTATGCTAAAAGTTTTTGTGTGCCCCTGAAGTTGCAGCGCCTCCTGTGACTATGAAATCCTATGTTTGGAAACATTCTCGACCACAGATTTTGCATTTGTAGGTTGTCCCTGTAGATGATGATGTTCCGATGCTTTGTTGCCGTTGCTTTCTTTATGGACCTCTTAGCTTCATGATGTTGTATCAGGGTGATTCTGGCATGTACAGTCCTCTATGGATATTCTGCCGCCACCGAGGGCGGTCTTGAGCCAAATTTTCCCAGCTGGAAGGGACAATGCCAAAGCACCTGAGATCATTTTTGCAGATATCCTTGAATCGCAGTAGAGGGCGACCAATTTGTCTTTTACCAGATATTAGCTCTCCATACAGGATATCCTTTCGGGATTCGTCCATCATCCATCCGACATACATGACCCAACCACCAGAGATGACGTTGTCTCAGTAGAGAGTACAGGCTGGGGAGTTGAGCTCTCTCTAGAACTGCTGGGTTAGTGATCCTGTCCGTCCAGGTGATGTCCAGTACATGTCTAAGGCAGCGAAGGTAGAAGTTATTTACCGCCGCTCTTGGTGGGAGTATAAGGTCCATGTTTCACTTCCATACATGAGGGTGCTGATTAGTGACGTATGTACTGTATTTTTCGACTAATTATCTTAACTAGCTGGACCTGTGGATAGACCACAGTATGATAATTGGGGTATTATCGCATAAATGCGTCCTGACCTCCTGCTCCTAAAAAAAACCAAACCACACTGAGCAGTGCCTGCTGAAAACCCAACCTGCAGAAAATCCAACCCGCGCTACTATTGAACTACCAAGCTGTTCGAAGGCGTTTTTCCTGAAAAGTTAATGCGATATGAAAGCGATATGTTATCCCCTCACCAAGTCTTTTCTCGACAAGTAAATGTAAATATTTTAAACCTCCCCCTCTTTAAAATATTTTTGAGCGATTTACTTTTGAGCATTTACTTGTTGATAAAATAATAAAAAAACTTTGGTGGTGGCTAATTTTTAAATAGATGAAATGAAATATTTAAAAGCGAAACAAAAGCTAAATATATAAATTTTTCTATTGACGGTTTTTATTTATTTATTTTTTTTTTTTTTTAATTTTGACATGGCAACACACTTGAAACATTTGACTGGATGACAGACGATATAAAAGGAACATTTGTTCTCACAAACTTTTTTAAAAAAAGAGAGAAATAAGAAATTACAGTTATTCGCCCATTTCATTTCATAAAGAGGAGAAGAAGAAAAGAGCAAAAAAAAAAGAGAGGAAAAGGAAATAAGAAGAGAAATTGTAACCACCACAAATAAAAACATAAGTACGTCCATTTCTGAAAATAAACTCTGATGATGAAGCTCATGCTTCGAAATCGATAAGACAAAAATAACATCTTTTTGTTTTTATTTTTCATACGCATTGTAATGGCCTTCAAAATATTAATATATTATAAAATATTTAATATCTTCAAAAAATAATTATGTAAAAAGCATCGTATTCACTACAATCCACTGGGACAAATTTTAAAAAAAATAAACCCATTTTTCATAATGCTACAAAATTTTATTAAAATTGACCTAATATTTTAATTCTACATATAAAAAAACTTTTTAAAATGTTTAATCTCGATTTTAACGACGTCCAAACGTACGTAAATGGAATTTTTGCCACGCTCTCTCGTAAAAATATAAACAGATCTTTGAAATCTTGGACATGCACGAACCTAAACCGGATACAATTAAAAACACTGACATCTTCAAATTTGATATAGAAGAAAATTATGTTACTATTTCTTGTTTGTAGAAATAAAACAAACTACATATTAATCAATAATAGGCTGTGGTTATATCAGTACTGCTGTATGGCTGCACCACCTGGACCCTGACAAAGCGTCTCGAGAATAAGCTAGATGGTACTTACACAAGAATGTTGCGCATAGTCCTGAACAAGTCATGGAAGCAGCACCCCGCAAAGAAGCAACTATATGGTCACCTGCCGCCCATCTCACAAACCATCCGGGTGAGACGAAATAGACATGCAGGACACTGCTGGAGAAGCGGGGATGTGCTCATAAGCGACGTTCTCCTGTGGAAGCCAACACATGGACATGCTAACGCAGGACGCCCGCTAAGGAGCTACATTGACCAACTATGCCTAGACTCTGGATGCTGCACAGAGGACCGCCCAGGGGCCATGAGTAATAGGGAAGGTTGGCGAAAGATTGTCATGGATATCCGTGCTGCGAGCGCGACATGATGATGATGATGATGTATTTATTAAAACTTGTTTTTACAGGTAGTATGGGCCATTTAATGTTGTGTACTTAATTTCTGAGTATATCTTCTATTTATATACAAAGTGCAGTTGGCATGTATATGCGGGGATTATCTTCCCTTTGCCAGGAAGAGTTATCTTCCCGCGGTGTTGCCGTTTGTTCCCTCTAGGGGACCTCTGGTATTTAAGCGCCCGGTTTAAACTTCTCTTCCTCTTTTCTACCTCTCCTCATAGGTACCCTCATGGGTTAAACAATTGTATTTCCTTTGTCGTTGAGGCTTCGGCCCTAGTCACTGTTAGTGATTTATACAGCATGGACTATTCTTAGTCTCATGTCTGCACCTTTATATTACTTTTATATTATCTTGTCCGTGACTTTTATGTATGTATGTTTATGTACACTCTTCTATTCCATATTATATTGTTTATGTATCTTGTTTATTCATGAGCTGTATTATATAAAATGTTTTGTCTCAGAATTGTGTCGGAGTTGTATGTTCAATTATGACTTTGAACCTTAGATATGTATATCCGGATGAAACTGTGAAAATAAAACAATTAACGAAAAGTAAATATATATAAACATTCACTATCATCATATCTTTGTTTTTGAGCAAAAATAATGAAGATTGATTTATATTCGTGAAGATAAAAAGTAAATTAAATTAACAAAAGGAAATTTTTTTTTTTTTTTTTTGTATTCAATGTTGTAAATAGTAGACATTAAATTTTTATTTTCAGAGTGGCTGGTATACATGACATAAGGTCTTTTTACGTGGGATTTAATGGGAGATCAGTGGGAACCAACTTACGATTCAGAATAATTGGATCCATGAAAATAAATTTAACCCTCTCTCTACCCAGGCGATGCTGGGAGGCCGCTTCTAGTTAATATAGGATTGATCTTTAACTTTGTATTAATGATTTTTTACTGCAATCATCAGATGAGACGGTCAAAATGTTAAGATCATAAAAAAATGTTCAATTTAAAAATGGTGGTGGCTTTAGCGGTAACATTTCATCTCGTGGTGAACACGCGCTTCACATTATATAAACGCTAAACAAGCCTCCGTTTTTTAAAATTCTTAAACCATTTTTGACTGATGCTTGCAAACTGCAAGCAAACTTTAGTTTAGGGATATTCAAAACCCATAATATATAATATTTGATTAATTTATATATATAATATATATATATATATATTATATAGTATATTATATATATATATAATATAATATATTTTCACACACACACACACATATATAATATATATATAGATATATATATATGTGTG
>CM042169.1:70838059-70868059 GCA_023376005.1 Doryteuthis pealeii
TTACGTCCATTATCCTTGGTCTTTTCTTTTTACTTCTTTTCTTCCCGGTTGATGTTTGGTAGTATATTTTTAATAAAACTATTTGCTGTTTTTTTTTCTCACCGCGAGGATTTACCAACAAGTTTGGTATATTAAATTATATATATATATATATATATATATATATAAATATATATATATATATATATATGTAAACAAGGTTTGTTTAGAATGGCTTTTTGCGATAATTTTTGGGAGAATAAGTGCTTAATTGGAGTCGGACCTAATTTGAAATTAATTAATTAATAAATGAATTAGGCGGGAATACCTATTAAATGTATGGCTAAACAAATAGGTATTCCCACCTAATTCATTATTAATTAATTAATTTTCAAAATTAGGTCCGACTCCAATTAAGCACTTATTCTCCCATATATATATATAATATATATATATATATATATATATATATATATATATATATATATATTATATATATATATAATGTGTGTGTGTTTAATTCTATAGTGTTTTTTACAGGAAATATTGTATTCATTTTAATGAGTGACACTAGGGAAATTTATCAATTTAAAAGCTTTCTGTACCGATTGTTTGTCCTAGATAAACAATACAACAATCTAATTGTTTTACATCACCTACTCAAAAAAAATAAATAAATACATCACTAATTAGTAATGTTTTATAAAATGATATAATTATAGTTTCCCCTTTTCTCATGAGAAATATATATTTCATATATCAAATTTTACCATGGGTACAAGAAGTATTCATATGAAATTTTGTAGCTCTAAATCATCTGCGCATCTTTAGACAATATATTTTGTTTAAATAAGTGACCACCAACATCCTAATGTTACATAATCTATGAGGTTGCATAATATTATTGTCAATCCCCTGTAATTCTGAGGGGATGAAGCCCTTTCATACCAGGGCCGGGTCCTTCTTTGGAAAATTACAGAAGCCCGCCAAATATGTGAAGTCACGTGGGACCTTTTTCAGAGTCCCCAGTTTGCAGTTAGACGTCAGGCAGAGCAGTCGGTCATGATGCTCTGTCTAAAACTGTAACTCTGCATACGCGCGCTATGTTATGTCTGGGTTGGGGATTTACCGAATAAAGTAACATTAAAAGAAAATCGAAGTCTTGTGTTTACTAAAAACTAACAATGACACAGGGCTTCTTATAACGAGAAATCCCCATTGAAGACCAGACCGGAATCCCCAAGTCAACACCAGATCAGAATAGCAAAGCCGGTCAGAAGAATAGATGTCCAAGATATAGAAGCAAGTAAGAAGTAAAGAAGTAAATAAAGGGTATGTAATACTTAATCCTAATTGTCACTGTAGCATTACGCACGTATTTATATACCTTTGACTTTTGTCTCCGCTCTTAACAAACGGAGTATAAACACGCTCTGAAGATGATTTTTATAAAATCGAAATATTGTTCAATATCGGCTATGAATATGTTTTAAAATGTTTTCACTTTAACAGCATTTTGTGATGTTTTCATATCGTTTTTTTCTATACTCATATAACTTTTTATAATGGAGATTGTGAATATCTCTGTCTGTAACCGAAACAATATCAGTATCCAAAGTCCGTTAGTTATTTATGTCATATTCACCGTGATTTTATTTTTATTTAATTTTATTTTTATTGAAACCAATTATTAATAAAATTTTTAGCCTTGTTGTGTTATTATTAAAAACTATACATGGCACAAGGCAATGTATCCTCCAGCAATCCCAAGTTGATTCCAGACTCAAAAGAGCAAGAATGCCAGCCAACTCAACATTAGCCCAGATTCCAGCATCTCGACGTAAACCAGGAATAGAGATAAGTACAATCATTATTATTGACACGTCATCACTATTTTCTAAATGAGAGCCCCTACGTTACAATATCTTGGTTTGGTTTGGTTGGTTGGGTTTTACGGCATGTCAACCCCTTGGGTTATTTTATGCCGAATAATTTTTTATGGTATTCAAAAATGTTTAATGCTGACAAAGATTTGAAATAATTTCATTTTTAATGGATAATAAAATTTTGTTTATAAACTCCTGTTTTCTATTTAACCCATTTTCCACATCAATTTTCCACAAAATCGTAGTATTTATTTATTTGTAAACTTTTTGATAACTTCTTGTTACTGTAAAAAAAAAAAAGGACGAGAGTAAAAAACAATGTTTAAAATTGCTTACTCAAATTTTGGGTGTATATAGCATAAAATATTGTGACGTAAGCTGTGACGTAGAGCTATGACGTAGTTTTTTTTTTACAGACAGAAATACAGACAATCTCCAATTATTAATGGATATTTGCAATTCATACCTCTACATCTCTCCTGCTCCAGTTATCTTTATTACATGTCTCTGTACATTTACCAACCCCTGGACACGAGCAGGATGCGACACAAGGTCAATTTGTTAAGCGGAGTTTAACAGGTTTGAATTCAGAGTTTTCCTTCTCCTAGACTGATGACCAAGCCATGGTTAAAGAGCCCAGTCTGCCATGCTATGTACATATAGCTGGATGGAGTATTGGATTCATACCTTTCCCAAGTGTATTAGCGCAATGTGAAATACAAACAGCTTCGTCCAGGAATTGAACTCGGGTCGACGAGTCCATTTCCTACCACTACAATCTCTCTATATATCTCTGTAACTAATATCTCGATATATCTGTCTATCCCACCTCTTCTATTTATCGTTATCACATGTCTATATATCTCTGTAATTCATCTCTCTCTCTTCTCTGTCTCTCTTCTCTTTGTCTCTCTCTCTCTCTCTCTCTTTCTCTCTCTCTCTCTTCTCTCTCTCTCTCTCTCTCTCTATATATATATATATATATATATATATATATATATATATATATCACCCTCTATGTCTTTATCACATGTCTAGGGACCGGGTTAGCTCAGTCGGTAGTGCGTTCAGCTAGAAACCACAAGGTTCCTAGTTCGATACCGGTCCTTGCCAACTCGGCGTATGAGTAGCACAAGGATCTGTGCGGTAAAGTGAGGAGCTGATGGTAGGTGTGGCGCTCCACCTCAGATGCTAAAACAATCTCCTTGGTCTAACGCTATTGAAAAGGGGATAGACTTCCCCGCTGACTGGCTGATACCGACTTTAGGCCACCCCGTCGACTTTACTTTTACTTATAGATGTTTGTAATTCATATATATATATATCACACCTCTATTTATCTTTATCACATGTTTATATATCTCTGTAATTCATATCTCTCTCTCTCTCTCTCTCTCTCTCTCTCTATTTCGCTCTTTCTCTCTCTCTCTCTCTTCACTCTCTCTTTATATATATATATATATATATATATATATATATATATATATATATATATATATATATACCGCTCTTTATCTTTATCACATGTCTACATATGTCTGTAATTCATATCTATATATCTCTTTATCTCACCTCCTCTATTATCTATCACATGTCTATATAAATCTGTAACTTATATCTATATCTCGTTTATCCTACCCCTCTCTCTCTCTCTCTCTCTCTCTCTCTCACACACACACACACACACACAGACACACACAGACACACACACGCACACATTTTACCTACCTTTATCTTTACCTTTATCTTTCACATGTCTATATATCTCTGTAACTCATATCTATATCTATATCTTATTTACCCTACCCTAACCTCTCTCTCACACTCACTCTCTTCTGTCTCTCTCTGTCTCTCTCTCTCTGTCTCTGTCTCTGTCTCTCTCTCTCACACACACACACACACACACACACATATTACCTACACTTCTCTTCTTTCTAGTCTTTAGTACATGAAACCATTTCACATGTCTATATATCTCTGTAACTCATATCTATATCTATATCTTATTTAACCTACCCACCTCTCTCTCTCTCTCTCTCTCTCTCTCTCTCTCTCTCTCTCTCTCTCACTCAGACTCCCTCTCTCTCTCTCTTTCTCTCTCTTTCTATATATATATCCCCCTTCTCTCTCTCTCTCACACACACACACACACACACATATTACCTACACTTCTCTTCTTTCTAGTCTTTAGTACATGAAACCATTGAACTACACAACTAAAAGAATAACAAATATTCAACTCGCTTGTTAATTAGCTTAAATCGCAGGTTCTATAAGCTGAATCCTTGCAAATTTGGCGAACAGCTGTCAGGTTTCACAAGAATAAATTCCCATTAATGGTTTCCACGTACGGAAGAGAGAAATGTTATTTAATAGGATAAAATTATAATCTAATTAGTAGTGAATTAGAAAGTAAACAAAATTGATGAGATTAATTCATTTAATACAGTTTTACTTCCTGATTTTCGTTCATATGAGGGAAATATACCAAAAATTGGAATTCAAATCGGAAATCTTTCTACTTTCACTTTCGCTTTCATTCCGTTCGTTCACACATCTTTTTTCTTTTTATTTCATTAGTTAATTTTATTTTTTTCGAATGCTTTTGAGATTGTTAAAGTTTCGCAATAAGATAGAGAAAAAAAATCATCTAATTTAATATTCTAAGGAAAAAGCAGTTATTAAAAAACATTAAAGTATAAATGTAGCAATCAGTGCGAGTTACTTGGTCCGCGCTTGAAATTATCTAATAGAAAAGAAAGCAGTTTTTTAACGTTTGCTTAAAGAGAAAAATAAATTGGAATAAGAGTCAGCAATTGGCAATAGCCGTTACTGAATACAGAACTTGGCCACAAGCTTTTCTGAAACGAGCATTTGCCGATACCGTGACGCACAAACACACACACACTATATATCTTATTATAATGGAGATTGTGTGTTTTTCTGTCTGTAACCGAAACTATATTCCTACTCAAGTCACAATTCTCTTAGTTATTGACATCACATTCTCCATGATTTTATTTTTATCTAAACCTCAATTATTAATAAAACTGTCTTGCATTATTAATACTGTTAACTATGTCTACATACTAACAACATGCAATTATATTTATATATACAACAAAATAGCGCTTTACAATGTGAACGGGAAGGCTGATTTGCATATTAATATTAAAAAATCGAATTTAATAAATATGTGCTTAGTATTGTTGATTTCTAACTGTTTGGTTTTATTTTAATGAATATAAACAAAAATCTCTTCAATGAATCTTAAATGAAATCCATTAACAAGATAAAATAAATGTCATTTTATTCTTTACTTCCTCTTATAACTAAATACTTAAATTAGAAAAAATAACAATGAAAGACGAGAGTGATGGAAGAGTAAGTTTCAGTTGTTCCATTTTTTATTATACTCCCTCTGTTTCAAATCTTTTATTATACTCCCTCTGTTTCAAATCTTTTTATCTCTATTCTTATTTAGTTTCATTAGCCTTTCTAATTTAATACAATATTTTATTACATTAAAACTTGAATACTTGCACCCGGAGGGTGCATATATTTGCTAGTATATATATATATATATATATATATATATATATATATATATATAGTTAAGAGTAATGAAATGAATCTGACGGTATAAGTATAAATAAAGAATTTGAAAACACACAATGCTGTTAAAATGAAAATTCATAGCTAATATTGAACAATATATCAGAGCTTGTTTTTACTCCGGACTCATCGAGAGAGAAGCTTTTCACTTTTAAACAAAATTGTGTATTTTCATATCCTTTTATCAATCTGGTTAGCTCAGTCGGTAGAGCGTTCGGCAAGAAACCACCGTATGAGTAGCACAGGGATCTGGGCAGTAAAGTAAGGAGCTGATGGTAGGTGTGGCGCTCCACCTCAGATGCCAAAAAAAACAATCTCCTTGGTCTAGCGCTATTGAAAAGGGGATAGACTCCCTCGATGACTGGCTGATACCGACTTTGGGCCACACCGACGACTTTACATATTTACTTTATTATATTTACATTTATATATATATATATATATATATATATATATATAATAGTCATGCACAGATTTGTTTCGACGTATCAGGTCTCATTAATGTGGCTAGATACAGTAGGCCGGTTTAGCTCAGTTGGTAGAGCGTTCGGCTGGGAAACACAAGGTTCCTGGTTCGATACCAGCCCTCGCCTAGAGCAATTTTTTCGTTAGCGCGCTTTTGGTTAAAAGCATGAGTCTAGGCGAAATTTATGAAAAGAAAAAAAACTGTTTCTTCTTTACGAACAGGATAACATCACATTAAATGAATATAGTGTTTAACCCAAACCCCGAAAACCTGTCTGACCCCAGGGTTATCATTCAATGAAGACATTGTTCGAGGTATCATTTCCCTTTTGCCACTTGTATATGTATAAAACTTCTTTTTATAAACAGAACAGAAATATCCCACCAAATAAACATTCACCGTGGATGACCGTATCACAATTTCACATTTGTACATTTAATTATTTAAAAAAATACATCTAATTTGTTTATTTGAAAAGATTTAATTTCCTCCATTTATATACAAACATTATAACGAGGGCAAATGGAATTATTGGCTGGATGGTTAGAAATTTTATATCAACGGAGGCAAAAGTTGTATTAAAATATACAAAACCCTAATAAGACCTCATATAGAATATTGTACTCAGGCTTGGATTTATATGGGTTAGCGATCGTCGCATTTTTTTTGCGCAGGAAGTTCGAAAAGACAAAGAAAAATTGAACTAAGAAGACAATGGATAAGGTAGACAGAAAGTCTAATATAACAAAAGACTTCCTCTGTACAAACGGAAAATTGAACAAAGAGACTGGAAAGGGAAGTAAGGACTTCCGGTCAAGCTAGAACAAAAGATGTGTGGGCGGGTTGCGCTTACTTAAGCAGGCAGAGGCAGCAGTCAGCAGTCAAGAGTTGGGAGACTCAGTCGGTTGAGTGAGTTCATTCAGACAGCAGTCGTGGGAGAGAGTTGACATGCTCTCCCCTCCCCTGTGGGGGGGGGCGTACCCGTTACTTAGCAACCATTCAACAAGGCCCCACGTGTGGCAGATAGCAATTTTTGTAGCCTCATCTTGACTTCCTCATTTAGTAGCCGCCAACGTCAATTTCCATGCCCTGTGACATTGTAATAAGAAAGTTTGAACTGCGGTTGACCTATCACTTTCGGACTAATACCCTTGGGAAATGTATGAAATCTCTCAACCTCCAGCAATGGGTTAAATAGTACCATTACTATTTTTCTACAAGGATAGCTTTGTCATAAAATAACCCATGAGGGTTGATATGCCATTAAACAAAGGAACCTTTGACATAATTGAAATCAAATTGTAAAATATTTATTATAGAATAAAGGTCTGATTTCATAACAGGTTGATTATATTTTAACTAAGTTATTACAAACTGTTGAAGTAGAGAAGTTAAATATTCTTGTTTAAAGGTTCACAAATCAAAGCTTTAAATTGCTCTTGAAATACTTCATGATGATAATTTAACACAGTTTGTAGGTTGAGAAAATTGGGTAAAAAAAAAAAAAAAAAAAAAAAAAAAACTATAATATTTTAACCTACTTTACTTTGGGTTATTTATGAAATATTTACTATGATTTTGGCTGATAAGTTAGGGTTAGGGGTTAGTTTTATAATGAAAAAAAAAACCCTCTAAAAATCGTCTGTTAACAAACAACCAGATTTTGACGGTGTAAATGGAAAAAATCTCCTTATGAATCGATTTCGCAAAAGGGGTGCCTAAAGGTCATATGGTCCCAATCATATAAATGCTAGGGCTTGACATGACCAGCCGATTGATTGGAGGAGGCCTCTCCAGCCAGCTGTCTAGCCTAAGTAAAGGGAAAAGTGGGTTGCTTTATGTGATGGACTGCTCATCCACCAAACCTCTAAATTGGAACTTCACTGTTAGATGCAGTTTAACGTCATACCTAAGACACTTGTTGATTTGGATTTCAAATAAGTGTCCAAAACAGATTTTTTTAGGTTAAGTTTAAATTTATTTAAGACTTCAATTTTATTTTTTTAAATCTTTATTTTTTTTTAAATTCTCTTTATTTAGACAAAGGCCTTTTTATACAGATGATGTCATATCCAGTTTCATACAAATTAAATACAGAATTGGGATGAACATACTAGAACAATTTTCTGAGTTAGAAGAAGAAGCAAATAAAGAAGTCCTTTTAAATATGATAGAGATGTGTGTTGACTTCATTAAACTTCACATCGGCCAGCAGCCGGGACGATAGTGGTATCAAGATGATACGTGCTACGCAACAGGATTCCAGAGTGTAGTGTTGCAAGATGGGTATATTCCTGACTTTTGTGAGCTAGGACTACTAATGGAAGGAGGAGGAAGAAATGATGAAGGTTTAAAAAAGGATAGACGATGGTTTGACCGTAGCGTGACCCCAAACGAAGAATTGAGTGGCAAGCGGAAGTCGGGGGTTGACCGGAAGTCACGTGGTGACGTGGGGAAAAAAAAGAAAGGGTTCGTCCTCTTTTTGCCGGCGGCGGTGGTATGGTACGGACCTCATGAGAGCCCAGTAATCTAGTAGTGTCCTCTCTCTCTCTCTTTCTCTCTGCCTTTCCTCTCTCTGGTAGGAGCCCACTATACGGTACATGTATCGTTTTAGTGCCGTGAATATTACAACGTAACATGTAGACTTTGACATTGGAGTGTCATAGTGAGATTAGAGGCCATACTCAGAAGAATGTCAAAAATAATCAAAAGTGTAAATACATCTACTTCCGCTTCTTGGGTGTTCGACTTAAAGCTGGCCAGGAAATTACACTAAATCAATTGAACAGAAATGTTGGTATTAAACAATGAAGACTCAACTAAAATAAAAGACTGCTCAAAATGGATATAGGGCTGTGTGCCCCCACACCTAGATTTATATATATATATATATATATATATGTGTGTGTGTGTGTGTGTGTGTGTGTGTGTGTGAATCTGATGAGTATATATATATTTATCTATATCTATATCTATATATATATATATATATGTTGAAAGGAAAAATAAAGGAAAGAAAATGTTGAATGGATAAAATAGGATTTATCTTATTTTATTTTACTGACACGTGTTTCGGCCAGGAGTTTATCCATGTACACATGTATTCTGCCTATATTTATTATTTTAAATACAAAATAAAATAACAATAACAATAATAGAAAAACTGCAAAAAGTCTTTTAGTATACAAAGAAACAACGGCCTTCGTCAGAGTAAATCCTTATTGTTTTAAATGAAATCCGTTGAAATACGGAGAATTTCCGAGATGTTCGAAAATAAAACTTTTTTTGAAATCGCTTCCATTATCAACATACACCCCGACCAGAAATTATGAAATCACTGGCTAATTATATTAAAATACGTAGATTTAGTTAGCAAAATTTAATTGATGAAGTTAAACATTTTTTAATTGATGTACAATAGAATCTTCATGTGTACCAGAATCGGCTGACAATTTTATAGGGAAGCCAAGATACTCAGATGGAAAAATACTAACTGAGGGATATTTTTCAACATGTTGCTCCTTTCTGTCTACTTAATTCGTCTGTCGGTTTTGTAGTGCTTGAATCACATTGGTCATCATTTGAAACTTTCAGACATTAAACAATTTCCTGAACAAGTCCTGGAAGCAGCACCCCACAAGGAAGCAACTATATGGTTATCTGCAGTTACAGGGAGAGATTAAAGAAATTAGAGTTAACTATTTTACTAAAAAGAAGAATGTCTCCAAGACATTTTCAGGAATGGTAAAATTGTTTATTCTTATTGGATTAATTAAGGTTAACATTCATTTTCTCCAGCCATTTAAATCATCATCACATATCGCGTAATCAGCACGGATATCCATGACAATCGCTCGCCAACCTTCTCTATCATTCATTGTCCCGCGAGGTCCTCAGTGTGGCATCCAGTATCTGCGCAGAGATAGTCAATGTAGGTCCTTGCTGGGCGGTCCATATTAGCATGTCTATGTGTTGGCTTCCACAGGAGAACGTCGCTTATGAGTTCGCCCTTGCTTCTCCAACTGTGTCCAGTATATCTTGTTCATCTCACTCTGATGGTTTGTGAGATAGGGAGAGATGGTCGTACAGCTCCTCCCCTTGTGGTGTGCTGTTTCCCCGACTTGTTCAAGATTGCAAATCCATCCATTTAAAAATGGTGTAAATGGATATATATATATATATATATATATATATATATATATATATATATATATATATATATATATATTATATATATATATATTCGATAGATAGATAGATAGATAGATATGAACAGACAGATATAGATAGATATGAATAGACACACACACACACACACACACATATATATATATATATAAAATGGACTCTCCCGTCGATTTTCGACACACAATGAACACCTATACAGTGATTTGTTTATAGTGGTGAAGGCTTGTGTTGGACCATCCACACTTTTTGGCACAGTCGATAGGAAATAATTGGTGCATCAAGGGTTGTCACAAACCCAATCAACGACTGACCTCAGGAATTTTGAATTCAGAGTTATCCCTCTCCTAGACTGGTTACCTACCCAAGGCTGAAGGGCCCAGTCTGCTCTACTATTTAACCCATATATATATATACATATATATATATATATATATATATATATATATATATATATATATATTGATAGATATAGATATATAGATATAGATATGAGAAGACATGAAAATGAACAGATTAAAATAGATATATAGATCAATAGATATGAAGATACATTGATAGGTATATATATTGATAGGTTAGTCCGATGGTGCATTGATTATGTCATGCAACTGAAGGGTTCTCAGATACCCATGGAACTTGGTCTTCCAATTTTCGTAACTCGACTCGTCGCCATTGAAGAAGATCCAAGCGTACCTTGGCCCGTAATCTGTAAAGTTTTTAAATGTCATCCTTGGCCAGTTGAAAAGGGCTTAAAGAAAGTCCTGTGTTATGGAATCCTTTGGTAAGCGTAGAAGTCCTATCCTGCGTATTGGTAAAGGTCCAGTGATTTAATCCTATGTCTGTCGTCCACGAAGGTCACAGTAATTATGTTCAGTAAGGTCGGTTAAGTATAGTATCAACCTCAAAGTACTGCCAGTGATTGGCCAAGAGATAGATCACATAATTCTGGCCGAGTCTATAAGTAGGAGTGGGCTTTTAACAAGCACCTTATATGTCAGAATATAGAATAGAAAGAAAAGGATTTAGATAGATAGATAGATAGATAGATAGATAGATAGAAAAGAAACTGTTTGATAGATGTAAAAAGATATAGAGAAGAATATATGAAAATAAAATATAGATATGAGAAGACAGTGAGAGGAAAAATTGAGATAGATATGTACATACGTTTATAGATGGACATATGGGAATAGGGATAGATTATCACATTTGTCTCTGTATAATTAGTCTGCAATAGTTAACTACTGGATGAATAAGGGTTAAGTGGTGCTAAACTCTGGGGGTCATTAGAAAACGCATAGGTCAACTTAGTGCTAAAACTGTTATTTCCTGTAAAATAGAAGGTGAAAATGCGTTTACCTTGGATGGGTTGTTCAAGGGTGACAAAGTCTAAAATTGTCCCTTCTTGTCGAATGGACAGTCTTAGGCGATCCCACACGGGCAAAACAAACACACAGTTAATTGTTTATCCAGAATCATTATCAAAATATTAACTGGTTGTTTTGCGAGATGTAAGCCTATATATAAACTAGCATATATCAATATAATCAGGATTTACATTCTTGCATTTCATCTAGGGCGATTACCAGATAATCAGGATTTACATTCTTGCATTTCATCAAGGGCGATTACCAGATAATCAGGATTTACATTCTTGTATTTCATCTTGGACGATCACCAGATAATCAGGATTTACATTCTTGTATTTCATCTTGGATGATCAACAGATGATCAGGATTTTACATTCTTGATTTCATCTTGGACGATCACCAGATAATCAGGATTTACATTCTTGTATTTCATCTTGGACGATCACCAGATAATCAGGATTTACATTTTTGATTTCCTTTGACGATCACCAGATAATCAGGATTTACATTCTTGCATTTTCATCTTGGACGATCACCAGATAATCAGGATTTACATTCTGCGTTTCATCTTGGACGATCACCAGATAATCAGGATTTACATTCTGCATTTCATTTTGGATGATCAACAGATGATCAGGATTTCATTGCTGCGTTTCATCTTGGAACGATCACCAGATAATCAGATTTACATTCTTGCATTTCATCTTGGACGATCACCAGATAATCAGGATTTACATTCTTGCATTTCATCTTGATCACCAGATCAGGATTTCCATTGCTGCGTTTCATCTTGGACGATCACCAGATAATCAGGATTTACATTTCTTGCATTTCATCTTGGACGATCACCAGATAATCAGGATTTACATTCTTGCATTTCATCTTGGACGATTACCAGATAATCAGGATTTACATTTTTGCATTTCGTCTTGTACGATCACCAGATAATCAGGATTTACATTCTTGCATTTCATCTTGGATGATCAACAGATAAATCGGATTTACATACTTGCATTTCATCTTGGACGATTTGGACGGGCTCATTTTAAACCAGAGGGTGTTTCAAGATGATAACGGTCGTACTTTATGGAATATGTAAATAAATGATGGGTCAGATATACGTGCATTAAAACTTAATCTTAGTATAGTAAGTAAGGTAAGTAAAGTCTTAGGGGCGGACTAATGTCGATATCAGCCAATCAGCGAGGGAGTCTATCCTCTTTTCCATAGTGCTAGACCAAGAGGGATTATCTTAGCATCTGAGGTGGAGCACCACACCTACCATCAGCTCCTTACTTTACCGCACAGATCCCTGTGCTACTCATACGCTGAGCTGGCGAGGACCGGTATCGAACTAGTAACCTTGTGGTTTCTATTCGAACGCTCTACCGACTGAGCTAACCCGGCGCTTATCTTAATATATCACTATATAAATATTGTGATTTCAATTTAGTTATTCGGAAAATATATAATACAATTTATCTTTGATTCCACAAAAAAAAAAACACATTTAATTAGTTTATCCAGAAGCATTATCAAAATATTAACTATTTGTTTTGAGAGATGTTAGACTATATATAAACTAACATATATAAACTAAACTATTTCACTTAGCGCTAATACCCTTGGGAAAGGTATGAATCCTACTCTCCCTCCAGCGATGGGTAAATAGCAAGGCAGACTGAGTTCTTTAACCATGGCTAGGTAACCACTCTAGGTGAAAGAAAACTCTGAATTCAAACCTGTTGAACTCCGCTTAAGAAATTGACCTTGTGTGGTATCCTGCTCATGCGGAGGGGTTGGCGTAAATATAATATATAACTAAATGCGTTGGAAGCGCGGGTGTTAATGGTTAAAGTCATGGAAATGGACTAGTCGCCCTGAGTTACAAATCCTGGACGTTGTAATTGCATTTAAACTTGGCGCTAATACCCTTTGGGAAAGCGTATGAATCATTGCTCCCCCTCCAGCTAGTGGATAAATTAGTAGGGGCGCAGAAATCGGCTCTTTAACCTTGGTTAGGCATCCGGTTAAGAGAATGGAAAACTCTAATTCAAACCTGTTGAACTCCGCCTAATAGATTGACCTTGTGTCACATCCTGCTCGTGTGGAGGGGTTGGTAAATATATATATGTAAACTAAATTAAACCCCGTAGTGTAATGGTTACCATCGAAGAAAATGTGTTACAATTCATGAGCAGTCATGAATTGTGAACATACCTGTAGCTATGAATATTTGAATCAGGATATGTTGATTTCTAATCAAGGCGAGTCTGTGGAAACTTACCTGTGACGGTTATAACCTTTTGATCCATTGAAAACGTGCCATGACAGACAAATGAGAATAGTTTGGAGTTAGATTCGACCCGACGTGGAAGCAGAGCAGACCTGATTGTCGTCTCTTCCGGGTCATCTCCCCCCACCCCTAAGTGGAATCAATCAAATGGGCTAATAAACTTGATCAAGTAAAACAGGTTCTTGTTGTGTTTGTAAATTATTAAGACAATAACCAGTTTAGCCCAGCTCATAAGAAGAATTAGCTAGAAGGAAAGTCAACCCCCAGCAGATAGAAGTCGGCCAGAACAAAGATAGAAAGAAGTAAATAGACCAGCAGAGTACCAAAGTAAGACCACCATCTCTAATCTAATCTAATTCTCTCTCTCTCTCTCTCTCTCTCCTCCTCTCCTCTCTCTCTCTCTCACTCTCTCTTCTCTCCAGCTATGGGTAAATAGTGGGCAGCATTAAGGCAGTTTAACATTGGCTATGTAACCAGTCTAGGAGATGTAAAACTCTGAATTCAAACCTTTTGAACTCCGCTTAAGAATTGTCTTTTGTCAATTTGTCACATCCTGCTCGTGGAGCAGGGTGGTTGCGTATATATATATATATATATATATATTATATAATATATATATATACATATATATATGTGTGTGTGTGATGTGTGTGTGTGTATGTGTGTGTGTGTGTGTGCTGAAATACTCCATTTACTTAGCCTGAGTAAGGTCACTCATAAGAAATAAGAAGCAACATTCTGATAATCAGGATATTATATTTGTGCATTTCATCTTGGACGCATCACCAGATAATCAGGAATTTTACATTCTTGCATTTCCTCTTGGACGATCACCAGATAATCAGGATTAACAATTTTGCATTTCCTCTTGAACGAATTAGACGGTCTCGTTTTAAACAAGTGGGTTTTTCAAGATGACAACGGTCGTACTTTTAAGGAATAAGAGTAGTTATATGTAAATAAAAATGATGGGTCAGATATACGAGTATTAAACCTTAATATATCAGTATATGAATGTTGAGATTTCAATTTAGTTAATCGCGAAATATTTAATCATACAATTTATCTTTTAAAACAAGTGAATTAGAACATTGAATAGTATTACCATTTTTTTTTAAACCGCTTAAACTATTTTATATAAAAGAGTTTTTACAAAAGCCAGATTATCTTTTCTCTTAAGACATCGATGTATTTCGATCTGTTAACTGAAAAGATGACTACGTCTTCTGTTTGCTTGGTCGCATCAGCTGGACAAAAACAAAATATACTGTTTCAAAAAAAAAAATCAATTCATCAAAAATAAAAAATAAAATAAAGTACAGACATAGGTGTTAGCGGACTAAAGAAATACAGCATCTCCGCTGAGGCCGCATTAGATAAATAAAAAATCAACATATTTTTAAGAATCAGCCTAGAAAAAAGATATTTACCATAGACAGAAAAAAAAAACTGCTGTCATGTTTATGTTTTTTCTTAATCCCAATAATATTTGGTATACCGATCAAGTTTATAAACCAGGTTCTTATTATCCGCCTGGGCACTCATTGGTGTAATGGTTAGCAATGCTCGCTCGCCAAAACCATTGTTAGTGCATGTTCGATTCTCATTGGGAGCCCCATACTTCTGGCCTTGTGCCATATCTAAGCTAAGCTTAGCTAAATAACTATATCTTCCTTCTTCTCTTGGCTACGTCCAAATCGGCGTTGTTAATGTAACACTTATCCATTCTTTTTCCATTTTATTTATTTCATTATTTCTTTCTTTCTTTTTCATGTTATTCTTTCTTTTTCTATCACTATTTTCTTTCTTTTTTTTATTTCTTTCTCTCTTTCTTTACTTTCTCACACCCTTTGACTTTTTTCCGTTCTTCTTTCTTTTTATCTTCTTTATTTCTTTACTTTGTTTTCTTTCGTTCTTTTTTTCTTTCTTTCTTTACTGGTTATTCTTTCTTTTTCTTTTCTTTATTCTTACTGCGTTTTCTTTCTTTCTTTTTTTCTTTTCTTTTTCTTTACTTGGTTTTCTTTCTTTCTTTTTTTTCTTTCTTTATTTCTTACTGTTTTTCTTTCTTTTTCTTTATTTCTTCTTTATTTCTTACTGGTTTTCTTTCTTCTTTTTTTTTCTTTATTTCTTTACTGGTTTTCTTTCTTTCTTTTTTCTTTCTATTTTCTTTTACTGGTTTTCTTTCTTTCTTTTTTCTTTCTTTATTTCTTTACTAGTTTCTTTCTTTCTTTTTTTCTTTCTTTATTCTTTACTGGTTTTCTTTCTTTTCTTTTTTTTTTTTCTTTATTTCTTTACTGGTTTTCTTTCTTTCTTTTTTCTATTCTTTATTTCTTTACTGGTTTTCTTTCTTCTTTTTTCTTTCTTTATTTCTTTACTGTGTTTTCTTTCTTTCTTTTTTTTTTCTTTATTTCTTTACTGGTTTCTTCTTTCTTTTTTTTTTCTTTATTCTCTTACTGGTTTTCTTTCTTTCTTTTTTTTTTCTTTATTTCTTTACTGAGTTTCTTTCTTTCTTTTTTTTCTTTAATTTCTTTACTGGTTTTCTCTTTCTTTTTTTTTCCTTTATTTCTTTACTGGTTTTCTTCTTCTTTTTTTTTCTTTATTTCTTTACTGCGTTTTCTTTCTTTCTTTTTTTTTTCTTTATTTCTTTACTGGCTTTTCTTTCTTCTTTTCTTCTTCTTCCTTCTTCCTTTCGTTATGGCGCTATCTCTTAGTCTTTCCTTCTTTATCTCTCTCTCTTCCAATTTCTTCTTTATGGTTTGTTTTCATTTTCTTTTTCATTTATTTCCTCATTATTTCTTTCTTTCTTTTCCATTTATTCTTTTTTTCTTTCTTTCTTATCAATTTATTCTTCTTTTTCTTTCACTATTTTTCTTTCTTTCTCTCTTTCTTTCTTCACACCTTTTGACCTTTTTTCCGTTCTTTCTTTCTTTTTCTTTCTTTCTTTCTTCACTGGTTTCCTTTCTTTCTTATTTTCTTTTCTTTTTCTTTTCTATGTTTCATTATGCTCTTTTTTTTTCTTTCTTTCTTTCTTTCTTTCTTTCTTTCTTCTTTCTTCTTTTCTTAATTTTCTTCATTTTTTTCTTTTCTGGTTCATTATGCTGTTTTTTTTTCCTTCTTTCTTTTTTTCTTTTTTATTCACTGGTTTTTCTTTTTCTTATTTTCTTTTGATTTTTCTTTTCTATGTTTCATTATGCTCTATTTTTCTTTCTTTCTTTCTTTTGTTATAGCGCTTGTTTTCATTTTCTTTTTCATTTATTTCCTCATTATTTCTTTCTTTCTTTTTCATTGATTTTTTCTTTCTATCACTATTTTCTTTCTTTCTCTCTTTCTTCACGCCTTTTGACCTTTTTTCCGTTCTTTCTTTCTTTTTTTCTTTCTTTATTTCTTCACTGGTTTTCTTTCTTCTTTTCTTTTTTCTTTTCTATGTTTCATTATGCTCTTTCTTTCTTTCTTTCTTTCTTTCTTTCTTTTGTTATAGCGCTATCTCTTAGTCTTTCGTTCGTTTTCTCTTTCTTCCACCCCCAAATGGGCCCCCTGTTGGCCGTGGGTGGTAACCTGTGATGCTCAAGGACGGATTCTTGGGGATGAGCAGTCCATGACCTGCAACACTACACTTAGAACCTTACTTAGGTTAGACGGGCGGTCGGAGAGGCCCCCTCCAATCAATCGGCTGGTCACGTCAAGCCCTAGCACCTATATGATTTTCCCAACCCTATTGTCCTTATGGCAAGCCCCAACCCCTTTTTATCATATGGCTGCTAAGAAGGCGGTGGCTGTGGGTCTACATGTCCTGGAAATGACGTTAAACTCTATCTGATGGTGAGGTTCAAGTTCTTCATCACTATTGCTCCCTGGTCAACTCTGACCCGGAGTGGTAGTACCTGTTAGGGTCCCATCTTTGGGTTAAATAGAAAAATGTATTTATAAAAGAAATTGTATTATCCGTTAAGAATTGATTTATTTCAAAACTTTATTGGCATTAAATGACCCACCGGGGTTGATATGCCGTAAAACCAAACAAAACCAAACCAAATCAATCTTTCTTCCAATTTCTAATTCATAATTTATTTTCATTTTTGTTTTCATTCTTTTTAGTTTTCTTCTTTTTTTCATTCACTATTTCCTTACCTTTAACATTTTGCAAGTGCGGTAGTAGGTATTTGGAGAGCGCGGTGATGTACTGGTTGGAGTCGTAAGAAATGGACTCGTCGACGCGAGTTCAAATCCTGAACGAAGCCACAGTTCACATTCATACTCTTGGGAAAGGTATGAATCCAACTATTCGCCCTCTAGCTTTAGGTAAATAGTAGGGCAAACTGGACTCTTTAACCCTGGTTAGGCAATTCTGAATTCAAACATTTAATTCTCCGTTTGGAGTGGTCACTACTAGAAAAGGCTCAAACCTACTTAGTGATCTATTTCAATCTTTTTTAAATTACACATCTTCATTAATTTTTTTCTTTTGTAAAATCCCAAATAATCAATTTGTAAACTTTCTGTCCACCTTTATTATCAGAGAATTACCAAAATACTTTTCTTGTTAATAAATTATTTTATAAATAGCCATGTTAGTACTACTGTATGGTGGCACCTATTGGTCATTGATCTTGGCGAGTCTTCTAAATGCCATCAATGTGTGCTCAGAGCAGATGGGTGTAAGTTTTTGCTATTCAGCCCATCCCGGTGTGTCCATACATAGTAGTACCTATGACAACGTCGTTTAAAAGCCCATTCTTACTTCTGCAGCAGTGGCCAGCATATCTTGATCGTGTTACTTGAATGGAAGGTTAGTGGCCATAAGGCTTCTGTTTTGTAGAGTGTTGCTTCAGGTATTTATTTACAACAGCATTCTTGTTTTCGTTTAGCTTTACTTCATGGGTGTAGAATACACAGACTGCAACACTGCAGAGGGGTAAAATCCTCCAGGTGATCGCCTGTTAGCCATGTGTGCTGACCCATGATTCTTAAGAACGGAATCCTGGTGGCTGAGTAGTCCATGACAAGCAACACCCCACTTTGGCCTTTAGACTAGACGGGTGGTCGGAAAAGACACTCTGGTCAATCGGCTGAACCACCAACCCTTTTTAACATAAAGTTGTCATACCGTAAAATCCAACCAACCAACCTCAAAAATGTAAGTATGAACGAATCATGAAGGTGAATCGCTAAACCCTTGACATAAAATAACCCTAGACTGTTTGATATGCCGTTAAAATGAACCAATTAAATAAACATACATTTTAAAACGTGTTAGCTTTTAATATATCAATTATTTATTTTTTCTTATTTTGAATAAAATCATTACGAAATTTACAGGCCTGTTTTGCTCTATCAGCAGAGCATTTACATAGACATTGTATTTTTCCGTGTTCAATACCGGTTCTCACTAACTCAGCGCATTAATAACACTGTCTTAGTAATATGATCTGTTAGGTAAAGCAAGGAGCTGATGGTAGGTGTATAATTCACCTCAGAAATCTCACTGGTCTAGCACTAGCAAAAAGAAGATAAACTACTTCGTTGTCTGGCCGACACCAACAATAGGCCACTTACCCCACTTTTCTACCACAAAATAATTAACATACTAATCTTGTACCATAAATAATTAGATACATACTGTGTTTCCCCTGAAAATAAGATAGGCTTATATTAATTTTCCCTCTGAACTACCAAACTAGGGCTTATTTTCAGGGGATGCCGGGTGTTTGCGTCGCATGACGTGATTGTGAAGAATGCTTATTTCTTTCGTCTGTCTGCCGCTCTCAAATAGGGATTATTTTAAAGGGAAGAGCTTTTATTAAAATCATTCTGAAAAATCACGCTAGGTAGGTCTTTTTTTCGGGGTTATACGATAGATACATATCAAGTAAGAAGGTGTATCTACTCCTTGTTATTGCTGATAATAGATAGATAGATAGATAGATAGATACCGTCTTTCCCGGAAATAATATATTATATTAACTTTCAGTCCGAAATATTACACTAGGGCTCATTTTTGGGGGATATCAAGTATTTGCATCGCATGATGTGATTGTGAGGAATGCTTATTTCTTTCCTCTCTCTCTGCCGCTCTCTACTAGGGATTATTTTAAAGGAAGGGCTTGTATTAAAATCATCCGGAAAAAGTACGCTCTTATTTTGCAGGTAGGTCTTATTTTCGGGGAAAAATTGTATCTGTCAACAGTCTCTGGTTGAATAATGCTTATTTCTTTCGTCTGTCTACCGCTCTCAGCTAGGACTTAGTTTTAAAAGAAATGCTTATATCAAAATAATCCTGAAAAATCATGCTAAATCTTATTTTGCAAATAGGTCTTACTTTCGAGGAAACACGGTATATGCCAACGGTTCCTGATACTTTAGAAAAAAGGTAGGTCTTATTTTCGGGGAAACATGGTACATGGCAACAGTCTCTGTTTGAAGAATGCGTATTTCTTTCTTCTGTCTGCCGCTCTCAACTAGGGATTATTTTAAAGGTAAGAGCTTACATTAAAATCATCCTGAAAAGTCACTCTCTTATTTTGCAGGTATGTCTTATTTTCAGTGAAACACGGTATGTGCCTACAGTCTCTGGTTCTTTAGAAAAAAAATAGGTCTTATTTTTGGGGAAACATAGTACATACCGATAGTCTCTGTTTGAAGAATGCGTATTTCTTTCGTCTGTCTGCTGCTCTCAACTAGGGCTTATTTTATAAGGAATAGCTTATATCAAAATCACCCAGAAAAGTCACGCTCTTATTTTGCAGGTAGGTCTTATTTTCGGGGAAACACGGTATATGCCAACAGTCTTGGTTCTTTAGAAAAAAGGTAGGTCTTATTTTTGGGGAAAATGCGTATTTCTTTTCGTCTGTCTGCCGGTCTCAACTAGGGCTTATTTTAAAAGGAATAACTTATATTGTTATACACTGGACCCGTCAAAGAACGCAAGCACTTGTATTTAGGAAAATGTAAGATGAGATGTTTATTTTCCCCGGTTGTGTACAGCTGAGAGTCGTTGGCAGTGTTACACAACGTGGAGCCTTCGGGAGTTCTCTTAAAGTGACCTCGAACCTGATCGTCGTCTGTCTAATCGATCTCTACGGGTTTCTTTTATTGTAGTCTGACCCCCGGTGTCACGCCTCTTTGTTCGTGACACCTACGCAGTTTTTTCTGTCGACACGCCTCTTCGCCCACGCGGGCTGTTTTCATTGGCTTATAGGCTACGCCTACAGATTTCTGCACCGAACTCATGTCAAATATTCACCTGCATTTCCAGGTGCAAAAGGTCAGGTCAGAGCCACATCCTGTTTTCGTTTCCAGGCTGCACCTGACCCCTATGCACTTCCTATTCAGCCTGGTCCTTGGGTGCACTGATCAGACAATATATTACAATATTAAAATCATCCAGAAAAGTCACGCTCTTATTTTGCAGGTAGGTCTTATTTTCGGGGAAACACGGTATATGCCAAGAGTCTCTGGTTCTTTAGATAAAGAAATTGCCCATTCACGAAATTAGATTGTTCGAATAACACTTCTCTGCATGATATTAACTTGTTCCCCTTTCACTCTACGTTTAATTAGTTAAGAAGTTATTAAATTTTTGGCCATTGATTCACAATTCTATTTTTCAGGTTTATAGAACGTAATTTGCAAAGTTCAAAGGAACATTTTATACAAGAAAAAAATACCGCGTGTGGAATATTCTCTTGAGATGCCATTTCTTTGAAATAGTGGAATGGTACCATCTTCTCTGATCAAAGGAATTTATTGCTGGCTTTCTTTATTTTAGAATATTTACATACTATTTTTTTTTTATGTATGGAAAGGCTATTCACTGGTAAAGAATATGTATTCAAACGTTTAACATACAATTTTGTGTTCCTTCTACACATGCTCTTAAAATATGAGATGATTTGTTGGTCAAGTTATAAAATTATGAAATGATATCGACTGGCAGGACTTGTGGATATACCACAGTACATTGGCATTTCAGTTTCGGAAGACTAGGCACTGGCACTTTTGTCATCTGCTACGAATTTTAAAAGAGAATTAAAAATAATCAAATCTATTATTTAAGGTCAAACTTTGTCAAAATCGATAAGTAGTAATATAATAACCATCATTAAAAAAAATAAAAATATCATTACATATGCAGTTTTTTTTTATAGATTGAAAAAGATTTGTTTTGGTCAATTTCGACGCGATCTGCCATTTTGTCTATTTTTCAATAGTTTTACACGCTTGTTTATAATTTTTATGTAACATTCGCGATTGCAAAAAAAATTTACCAAAAATCAGGTAATTATCCGATTTTAATGAAATTTTCAGTATTGATTTATCAATTAATGAATTTTATAATGCATCAGTTATTTTATTTCAAAACTTTAATTTAGTATTTTTTTTAATGAAAAATTAATATATAAAATTCATTTAAAATGTGAAAAGTCTGATGTTAAGTTTAAAATGTTATATTTTTAGATTCTAGAAATAAATATCTATTTAATGCAAACCTTATTTTAGACACATAAAGTAATAAGTTTTGAAGAAAAACTCTATTGAAAATGTTTTCAGCATAAAAAATATCAATGTATTTTTTTTTCTTTTATAAGATAATAGCCAATTAAATAATTATCGAAATGAGTAAAAAAGAAATCTCCAAAAAATTAATTATTTATTATTTTTTTCATTTTATTTTTCAATTTTCGGTACATATTTTCTCATAGAAAAGGCACTATAAAATTTTCTTTTTTGTTACTATTCATAACTTCGGTCTTTTATCTCTTTATTTATACTGTAATTAGTATCGAAAATGACCAACTCGCAAAAATGTTACGCCCCCAACACAAGGGGGATCAAAATTAAGCGACCTGAAAAAAATGAGAAAGTTTTGAAATAAAATAAATAATGCATTATAACGATCATTTAGTGATAAATAAACACTGAAAATTTCATTAAAATCCGATAATTTCCAGATTTTTGGCTAATTATTTTCTGTAGGGGGGCTAAAGTCATTTTGTCAAAAACGCATTTTAGGCTAATTTTGCCAGTAGCTACGTAAGACTATGATAAAGTTTTTATGTACCCCTGAAGTTACAGCGCCTTCTGTGACTGTGAAGTCCGATGTTTGAAAAACATTCTTGACCACAGATTTTGCATTTGAAGGCCGTCCCTGAAGATGTTGATGTGCCGGTGCTTTGTTACCGCTGCTTTCTTCTGGACCTCTTAGCGTCATGGTACTGTGTCAGGGTGACTTCTGGCATGAACAGTGCTCTACTGAGATTCTGCCGCCACCAAGGGCGGTCCTGAGCCAAATTTTCCCAACTGGAAGGGGCAATGCCAAAGCACCTGAGATCCTTCTTGCAGACATCCTTGAATCGCAATTGGAGACGACCAATCTGCCTCTTACCAGACGAAAGCTCTTTCGGGATTCGTCCATCATCCATCCGACATACATGACCCACCCATCGGAGACTACGTTGTCTGTAGAGAGTATACCACAGTATGATAAGTTAATTGTTACAACGTTTCATAAATATACATATATACATATCTTTGAGAATCTGTATTACGCCTCAAAGGTACAAGGTTAAAAATTAAATGACCTGAAAAGATGTAAAAGCTTTTAAATAAAATAACTAGTGCATTGTAGATTTTAGGCATTGATATATCAAAACTGAAATTTTCATTAAATTCGGTTAATTCCCTGATTTTTGGGGGTTTTTTTTCTTTCGGCAGGGTGACATATAATAAGAGAATTTAGTTTGGTTTTGTTTTGTTTTACGGCATATCAACCTCGGTGGGTCATTTAATGCCGATAAAGTTTTGAAATAAATCAATTCTTAATGGTTAATACAATTTATTTATAAATACATTTTTCTATTTAACCCATAGATGGGACCCTAACAGGTACTACCATTCTGGTTCAGAGTGGACCAGGAAGCAATGGTGATGAAGGGGTGCTCCACATTCCCCAAACCTCCAAAACTGGAACTTCACCATTGGATAGAGTTTAACGTCATTCCCAGGACATGTAGACCCTCAGTCACTGCCTTCTAGCACCCATATGATAAAAAGGGGTTGGGGCTTACCATAAGGGCAATAGGGTTGGGGCAATCATATAGGTGCTAGGGCTTGACGTGATCAGCCGATTGATCGGAGGGGGCCTCTCCGACCGCCCGTCTAGTCATGAACTGCTCATCCACCTGGGTTCTATCCTTAAGCATCACCGGTCACCACCCACGGCCAACAGGTGGCCCCATTGGGGGAGTCTTACCCCTCTTCAGAGGTGCAGTCGGTGCATTCTAATACCACAGCCGGCAGGGCGGAGTGAATTTAGATCCGTTAATTTCAATTTAACCATAAATACGTTATAATACGGTAGAGCAGGAATTAAAAATTATGCTCATTTTGAATGAACAATGCTTGTCCTTTTTGCTGACTAGTGGCCGTTCTCTAGTTGGTCAGTTATGTTCGTGGGAACGGGAGAGGATTTTGAATTTAAGGAGTTGAAATCTATCTTTGGTTTTGAAGGAGATAGATGCATCTCCAACATGGTTATGTCGTCTGTGCGTAATGGTTAACTTAAGCTAACTTTCCCTGACTTTGGCGGCTGTTCTTTGGTTTGTTAGTTCGATTAGTGGAAGCGGGAAGTTGGAACTTGAAATTTAAAACAATCTAGCTTGGGTTTTGAAGAAGACAGACGTGAAGATAACTTGGATGTAAGGCGATCTAGCTTATGTTTTCAAGGAGACACATTATAAAAAATATATTGATATAATTTGAAAAACTGGAACACATCACCCTGATGATGGCACTTCGAAGTGCCGAAAGTACTCGGGACATGAACTTTGGTGGACTAATCCACGAATTCCACCCAAATATTAAAAACTTGGCCAGAAAACTTGAAAAAATCACAAATAAAATTGTTAAACAGGAGATGTGTGTTTTGTTTAATTCAACATGCATATATAAACACACACACACACACACACACACATATATATATATATATATATATATATATATGTGTGTGTGTGTGTGTGTGTGTCTCTCTCTCACTCTCTCTCTCTCTCTGCGTGTGTGTGTGTGTCTCTCTGTGTGGGTGTGTCTCTGTGTGTGTGTCTCTCTCTCTCTCTCTGTCTCTCTGTTTCTATGCGTGTGTGTGCGTGTGTGTCTGTGACTCTGTGTGTGTGTGTGTGTCTGTGAATGTGTGTGTGTACAAGCCCTGATGAAATGAGAGCTTATTTCGTATCTCTGCCACCGCGCTGGATTCCCAGAACTTTAAAAAAAACTGTGTTTCCAATGCAGATATACGATACCTATTTAGTTTATATGATAGGCGCAACCTAATCATGGCCGCCTAATTTCCTCTCCGCTCTCCGCTAAGCTAAGCTCAGTAAATATATTTTTATTTACACTTCGTAATAAAAGAATTAATTTTTATCTACACAAAGCGAAACGATGCCACCATACCTCTCCCGCGTTTTTCATATGCGCAAAATTTCCTAATCAAATTTACATCCGACTTATTTCTACGTTCTTTTCCCAAACTTTACCAAGATAATTGCGACGCAAAATTGAATGAGTCTTCCATTGCCAAATCGAATTTACTGATCAATACTGATTAAAAAATAATTATTGATATTTAGATATCTATATTTTCTTTGATGGAACGTTTCAAATGAGCCGCTGTGGTGAGTTACTGTATTCCATTTGGAATTAAAGGCATCCGAACCAATCGGTTTCTCTTCAACGTAAGATCAATGCAGCGTTTCGCCATTTCTTTACCGAATGATAATTTTATCTCAATCGGACATGGAAGAGACGACCGGGGGGCAAGTTTGGTTAATATGTGTAATTTGATTATTTCAATAGGTTGAGTTTTAGGAAAACTGACATAAAATGTGGGTTTTTTTTTCTTTCTTTCTTTCTAAAAGAAGAAAGATGAATCTAAAAGAAGAGAAGAGGAAAGGGTTGAAGGTTTGATGAGAAGAAGAAGAAGAAGAAGAAGAAGAAGAAGAAGAAGAAGAAGAAGAAGAAGAAGAAGAAGAAGAAGAAGAAGAGAAAATTCAGGTGAAAAATGAAGAAAAGAATAAAAAGAAAGAAGGATGAGGAGAGGATAAAAATGTAGTAGAAGAAGAAGAAGAGGAAGGAGGCGGGTAAACATGTAGAAGAAGAAAAAGAAAAAAGATGGATAAAAATGAAGAAGAAGAAAGAAGAAGAAGAAGAAGAAGAAGAAGAAGAAGAAGAAATTCAGGTGAAGAAATGAAAGAAAAGAAAAGAAAGAAGGAGGAAGAGGATAAAATATAGAAGAAGGAGGGGGAGGGTAAAAATGTAGAAGAAGAAAAAGAAAAAGATGGATAAAATGTAGAAAGAAGAAGAAGAAGAAGAAGAAGAAGAAGAAGAAGAAGAAGAAGAAGAAGAAGAAGAAGAAGAAGGCGGAGGAAGAGTAAATTCAGGTGAAAAAATGAAAGAAAGAATAAAAAGAATAAAGGATGTGGAAGAGGATAAAATGTAGTAGAAGAAGAAGAGGAAGGAGGCGGGTAAACATGTAGAAGAAGAAAAAGAAAAAGATGGATAAAAATGTAGAAGAAGTAGAAGAAGAATTAGAAGAAGAAATTCAGGTGAAAAAATGAAAGAAATAATAAAAAGAAAGTAGGAGAGAGGATAAAAATATAGTAGAAGAAGAAGGGGGAGGGAAAAATTGTAGAAGAAGAAAAGAAAAAGATGGATAAAAATGTAGAAGAAGAAGAAGAAGAAGAAGAAGAAGAAGAAGAAGAAGAAGAAGAAGAAGAAGAAGAAGAAGAAGAAGAAGAAATTCAGGTGAAAAAAATGAAAGAAAGAATAAAAAGAAAGAAGGATGAGGAAGAGGATAAAAATGTAGTAGAAGAAGAAAAGGAAGGAGGCGGGTAAACATGTAGAAGAAAAAGAAAAAGATGGATAAAAATGTAGAAGAAGTAGAAGAAGAAGAATTAGAAGAAGAAGAAATTCAGGTGAAAAAATGAAAGAAATAATAAAAAGAAAGTAGGAGAGAGGATAAAAATATAGTAGAAGAAGAAGGAGGAGGGAAAAATGTAGAAGAAGAAAAAGAAAAAAGATGGATAAAAATGTAGAAGAAGAAGAAGAAGAAGAAGAAGAAGAAGAAGAAGAGGAAGAAGAAGAAGAAGAAGAAGAAGAAGAAGAAGAAGAAATTCAGGTGAAAAAATGAAAGAAAGAATAAAATGAAAGAAGGAGGAAGAGGATAAAAATGTAGTAAAAGAAAAGGAAGGGGGCGGGTAAACATGTAGAAGAAAAAGAAAAAGATGGATAAAAATGTAGAAGAAGTAGAAGAAGAAGAATTAGAAGAAGAAGAAATTCAGGTGAAAAAATGAAAGAAATAATAAAAAGAAAGTAGGAGAGAGGATAAAAATATAGTAGAAGAAGAAGGAGGAGGGAAAAATGTAGAAGAAGAAAAGAAAAAAGATGGATAAAATGTAGAAGAAGAAAAAAGAAAAAAGAAGAAGAAGAAAAGAAAGAAAAAAGAAAGAAGAAAGAAAATGAATGAAGAAAGAATAAAAAGAAAGAAGGAGGAAGAGGATAAAATATAGTAAGAGAAGAAGAGGAAGGGGGAGGAAAAATGTAGAAGAAGAAAACGAAGTAGATGGATAAAAATGAAGAAGAAGAAGAAGAAGAAGAAGAAGAAGAAGAAGAAGAAGAAGAAGAAGAAGAAGAAGAAGAAGAAGAAGAAGAAGAAGAAGAAGAAGAGTAAATTCAGGTGAAGAAATGAAAGAAAGAAGAAAGAAAGAAGGAGGAAGAGGATAAAATATAGAAGAAGGAGGGGAGGGTAAAAATGTAGAAGAAGAAAAAGAAAAAGATGTAAAATGTAGAAGAAGAAGAAGAAGAAGAAGGAAGAGTAAATTCAGGTGAGAAAAATGAAAGAAAGAATAAAAAGAAGAATAAGGAGGAAGAGGATAAAATATAGTAGAAGAAGAAAAGGAAGGAGGCGGGTAAACATGTAGAAGAAAAAGAAAAAGAAGAAAAGAAGAAGAAGAAGAAATTCAGATGAAAAAATGAAAGAAAGAATAAAAGAATAAAAAGAAAGAAGGAGGAAGAGGATATATATATATATATATATATATATATATATATATATATATATATATATATATATATATATATATATATATATATTATATACGTTAAGAGGTAAAAGGTAATATATCTATATTGGGTTGAAGTTTATTTTCAAGTTCTCGTGTCTCTTGGACGGGTCAGATCTGTTTATCTTAGATTGTAACAAGACTCTCTCTCTCTCTCTCTCTCCCCCCTCTCTCTCTCTCTCTCTCTCTCTCTCTCTCTCTCTCTTTCATACACACACACACTCTCTCTCTCACTCTCTCTACCAATCTGTCTGTCTGTCTGTCTGTCTCTCTCTCTCTCTGTTGTCTCTCTCCATGTCCCTCTTACCCCACTCTTTCTCTTTTCTCACTCTTATTACATTTTAGCCCATTCACGTATGTTTCTCTCCACCCCCTCTCTCTCTACCTCTCACCCTGTTCATATTTATCCATATACTACATCTTTTCATTCATCTATCTATCTATCTCAATCTGTTGATATATATCTCAGTCTATATATAATATATATATATATATATTATATATATATCGTTTTTTTATCTCCATTTGAACAACCTTATTTTACTTTTTTTCTCAAATATTTTCACTCTTTTCTCAAATATCCTCGGGCAGTTCCTCATAATTAGAATTATCTAAAGTAATGCTTTTTAAGATATTCTTTTTTTAATACTCGTGTTCCTTAAATGTGCGACCGTTATCATCTTGCAACACCCTCTGGTTGAAAGTGAGATCGTCCAAACAGGAAACTGAACCCTTCACTTTTTAGCAGACCAATTAGCTTATGTAGTTTTTCTGACACCCCGATTATGTAACAAAACGATGAAGCCTTGATTCAAACTAAGCTAGACGTACTTAAGCATCACATAAACGCACTTGCTGTAGGAAAAAAATTTGGCAAGCTCTTCTTCCAGACCAATTAGTGAATGTTGTGTTTCTCACCGGGTGCCTAACATTTTTCACCCCAAAGCCAGACAGTGTTAAACTTCATAAATAACTACAGAGATGATATGAGTTAAGTAATTAGCGCAGAGCTTGAGATGTCAGTGTTTGTACTCATGTGGAAATCAAAATATCGAATATTGATCTATCACTGGAGACTCAGCTTCCTGTAGCGTAATTGTTATGGCCGACAGAGAATTTGGGGATTGAAAAGAAAACGGTAATCGGATTTCTGGAGAAAGAGTAGAAAAAGAAAGAAGAACAAAAAGAGGTTGAAGTTTGAAATTGTAAACACTCAACGGGTGCCAGCCATTGACCGATCAATGACCCCTGAATTAGATTTGAAAATAAAACGGAAGTCCCGGATTTTCTGAGGAGGGCGGAAGCGTCCCTTCCCCCACCCCGGGACGACAAACGGAAGAAGAGAAAATTAGGTCTCTTTTTCGTCTGGGCTTTCGTCGAATGCAGACGTGCGTTTCTGGGGGTCCCACTGTGACTTGTCTAGGCTAGCAACAAACAGCGCATATGAACGGGATTTACGATAGAACAGCTTGATCTCTCTCTGTCTCTGTCTCTGTCTCTGTCTGTCTGTCTCTCTCTCTCTCTCTCTCTGAAAAAGAACCTACGAGCCTAAAAAGAAATAAACCACCTTTTTTCGACTATAGGACATGTGTATGTTATTTTCCTGAGCTAACAATGGCGACTACTGTTAACGACTACTACTATAACTCGACCTTAGCACCGGCGCAAAACTCCTCACAAAACTGGCACAACACAATGGGGAATGGGGGAGGAGAATTGGCTGGAAATTATTTATGCCTCCCTCTAATTCCCGAAAGATTCTAACTAAAAAACAAACACATACTGCACAAAGAAAAAAAAAACTTCCTATACTCGAAGCCCTATACATTAAACCAAAAAAATACACCTTAAAAAGATTCACTTTGAATACAGAAATCACATCCGCAAATGCCTATAATTTCCCGCCAATTCTCCTCCCTTCATTCCCCATAACATATCTTATAACTCTGTGAGTTCCTCCTACTCGGTTTGTGTTAAAAAGAACCACGAAAACCTCTCATTACTCAACACCTGACGATAGCACTAGGTAGTGGCAAAAGTACTCGTGAAAGAACATTCGGTGCACAAATTAACCAATTCTACCGAG
>CM042169.1:70873059-70935559 GCA_023376005.1 Doryteuthis pealeii
TTTCACAGGGTAAATTGGTATTTTAAAAACATTGTTTAAAACGTTTTGGTGGACCTGATTATCTGGACTCCCCCCCCCCCCCATCTATTTTTTTTCCTTCAGTTGATTATTATCGATTACACACCAATCTATCAGATTGAAAAAAAAATTCTTAAAAGTTCTTTATTTTTTTAGTATTCACGGGTGCTCATTTCTCGTATAAGTTTATAGTAAATTGATCCCCCATATCGGAACCGCTTGAATGGAACCCAAATTATTTATTTATTTTCCCATTAAACTAACCCCAACCACTACCCTAACCCTACCCCTAACCCTAAACCCCCCTAGTTAAATTTAGTTTTATTACAAAATTTGTATTAATTACAAACCAACATTTTTCATAAAAGTTCACATGTCACATATGAAACCTCTATTTAAACATGCAATTTTTTCAGAACTGAAAAGCTGCACTATAAACTCAGCGATGTTTATTGACTTCACAATAAAGAGTTAAAATCATAAAACTTAAAATTTAATTTGTAAGGCAAATTCTGAGGAATATTTTGAATTGTATTTTGAATAATAATTTAAATGTTAGTTGTTTGTATGGGATATCAACTTTGTTAGTTGTTTTGTTTTATGGGATATCAACTTTTCGGGTAATTTACTAACGAATCATGTCATTTTGATAAACAAAGCGCTTTACAATTTTTCGTACTTACATATAAATTTTTTGTTCAATAACTGGATATTTGCGGAATACTTGAAATAATTTCGTCTTCAATATATTGACTACTTATCTCGTCGGGCCTTCGACTAAAGATAAAACACCGGATTTTGTCCGTATTAGTAACCTTTGTTTTTTTTTATTCGTGGTTTTAGAAAATAATTAGTTAACGAACCAAAAGAAAAACAGTTTCTAAGGACATTTGTCAATTTTATTGTTATTTTTAACCCTTTAAAACTCTAACAATAAAAATTAATAAATAAAATTAAAGAATTAAAAGTCATTTTATTCGAATGAAAACTTTAATAATGTACGTAAAGCGTAAATTTTGATTTTCTATTTTCTACAATTTTTATGCATTACTAAATTAAAATGAGTGTACTGTACAATTTAAGAATATGGACAAACTCGCTGTAAAAAATTTAAATCTATAAAAACATACAAATTACATATTCAGAAAGACTATTTCATCTTATTTCTAAAGATATAAATATTTTAAAGATTAGAATAGACCCTAAATAGGTAAGAGATTCCGAGCTGCCTTATCGTATTATCGCTATTCATCGGCTATACGTAGTATTTTTTTTTTTTTAACTCGCTGTAAAAAAAAAATTAATCTGTAAAAACACATACAAATTACATATTCAGAAAGACTATTTCATCTTATTACTAAAGATATAAATATTTTAATATTAGATCCTAAATAGGAAAGAGATTTCAATCTGACTGGTATAGACTGCACTGCTTGTATCGCAATAATCATAGGCAGCGTGGCTATCCGAAGCCATTTTTTAATTTTTTAACTCGCTGTAAAAAATGATTCAACTGATAAAACTCACACAAATTATATATTTTGAAAGAGCATTTTCTTACTCTTTCTAACGATATAAAAATTATTAAAGATTGGACCATAAATAGGCCATAAATTCGGAGCTCACACGGCTTAGACTGCAAAATTAATTCAGTAAAATCAAAACTTCGCTGCTGTTATCGCTTTAACAATAAGCAGGCAGAGACAATATTTTATATCAGGAGGGGCTGATATACGGACAGTTCCGCAAATTGGGTGATTTTGGATTAATTAATCGATTAAATCCTTAATCAGTAAAAATCAATAACCAAATTTGGAGTTTTTCTTAGTTAGAACGAATATCAATGTGTATGCAAGAGTTTTGAATCTGAGTGACCTCCCGTTTTTTTGTTATACGTCGACACGTACATACCAAAATCTCTCTTTTATAGATTAGATATGCATATACATAAACACACACACACATATATATATATATATAAACATACACACATATATAATATATATATATATACATACATACACACACACACACACACACACATATATATTATAATATATATATTATATATATTATATATATTATATATATATATATATAAATATATATAATATATATATATATTATATATATATATATATATATATATATATATGTATAAGAGAGAGAGAGAGAGAGAGAATAGAATAAATCTTATCTATTAATGACTAGTAGCAGCTACCCAGGTAGAGGTTTTTTTTAGTATGTCCCGCAGATCCATTATTACTGAATCGTGAATTGAATCCTCATGGCATGCCCCATTTAAAATCCCTATGTAAAAAAATAGACATTGCATTGATCCAGCTAATCTGAAAAGAAATGCTAATGTCTACTATCTAAAATATTAAATTTAATAAAAATCCATGCTGTTATCGTTTTAAATTCTTTTTTTTTAATTATCTTCCAAATATAAATCAAATCTCAATTATGTTTGCTCAAAAACCAAGCCCTGGTGATATTTAAAGTGTATATATATATATATATATGTACTTTGCCGTTAATTGTTTTATTTTTCGAAGTTTCCTCCGGACATACATATACACACAACTGCCCTTTATATATGTATAAATAGATTATCTTCCCGAATATAAATCAAATCTCAATCAATTTTGCTCAAAAACCAGCCCTGGTTATATTTAATTGTGTAATATATTTACTTTGTCGTTAATTGTTTTATTTTCGAATTTCCTCCGGACATACAGATTCACACAACTGCCCTTTATATATGTATAGATGTCTTTATGAAAATCTGATCAGTTTTGACTCAAAACTACCCATGTTAGTAGTGCGTTTAAAATCCTGTAATATATATATATATATATATATATATGTGTGTGTGTGTGTGTGTGTGTGTGTGTGTGTGCGTGTGTATATCACTAATAAATAAAGGTTTACATGATATATGGTCTGGTTAATATACACACTGATTTTAATAAAATCGTGTTTAATAAATAATTATTTGTTTATTGAACTCAAATTAATTGTTCCATTCTCCAACGTATTAAAATCAATTCTTTGAATGTCTTTATATAGAAACCAATTAAAATATAATTAAAATAAGTGTAATCTTTTCTATGCGTTCTTATTTAATTTCGATATTTTTCTAATTTGACATATTTAATTACATTAGAACTGAAATACTGAAGCCCTGATGGAGTTTATTCTTGCTATTTCATTTTTTTTTTTTAGTTAATTAGGGGATGGATTTAGCTTAATCGATAGAGCACCACCTAGGAACCACAAGGTCCGAAGTCGATACCAGCCCTCGCCAACTCAAGAGTAGCACAGCTTGGATATTTGTTTGGTAAAGTAGCAAGCTGATGGTAGGTGTGGCGCTCATATAACATATATGATGGCAGCAAACTCGTGTTCAAGTATTGCCATTGCTTGATAAAAAAAAATAAATAAATAAAAGTTCAACAGTTCAAAGAATATAACGGTGAACTTCAAAAAGTTCAACAATGATCTGCACGAAAGTGGCTCTTTAGTCCTGCCAAAGTCTTGCACATCTTCCCACATTTACAGGAAATTCCAGGGAGCACAGGGTATTTTATTAGTCCATGCCGCCGATGCAAAAATTGGTGATTGATCAGGCCAACCTTGCTCATACATAGCCTTCCACACCGGTCACATAGTAGACCGATTTGAAGCCCTTGGTGTCTACTTTTATATTCTTGCGAATATTCATTTCAAACTGCTCATGCTGTATACGGTTGGTCTCAAACTTTTTTGTGCCCTCCTGTAAAGCTCTTCTCCACTGCCCACGGTCCAAAGCCTTACTCTCCAGGTCTTCTCATCGATGTTACATTTTTTCAAGTTGACCTCAGGCAATCCTTGTATAACATACATACCTACATACATACATACAACACTATCCGACTTAAATATATCAATGTCGTAGTGTATCCAACCAGGACTGAACTCAGTACTTTGGAATAATACCCAATTTGATTTTTTTACCATTACTCCATAGCGGATTCTTACAGTTTAGTTTCTTTCTGTTCCTTCCTGTAAATAATCATTAATGGGGCCACCTGTTGCCGTGGGTGGCGACCTCTGATGCTTAAGGATAGAACCCAGGTGGATGAGCAGTTCATGACTTGCAATATTCTACTTTAGGCTTTTCTTGGGCTAGACAGGCGGTCGGAGAGCTCCGATCAATCGGCGGGCCACATCAAGCCCTAGTACCTATATGATTGCCCAACCCTATTGCCCTTATGGCAACCCCCAATCCTTCTTATCATATGTGTGCTAGACGGCGGTGGGTGATGGTCGACATGTCCTGGGAATGACGTTAACTCTATCTGATGGTGAGGTTCCAGTTTGGGAGGTTATGAAATGTGGAGCACCCCTTCATCATCATTGCTCCCTGGTCCACTCTAACCCGGAGTAGTAGTACCTGTTAGGGTCCCATCTATGGGTTATAGAAAAAATGTATTTATATAAAAATTATCCATTTATTCAAAACTTTATAGGCATTAAATGACCCATCTGAGGTTGATATACCATAAACAAAACAAAACCAAACTAAACCATACAGTAGGAAGCGCGTGGTGTAATGGTTAAAGTCATGGGTAATGACTCGTCGGTCCGAGTTCAAATCCTGGATGTGATAATTGTATTCACTTAGCGCTAATACCCTTGGGATTAATCTATCTATCTATATACCTATCTATTTATCTATCTATCTATCTGTATGCACGTATCTATGTATGTATATTTAAATTAATATCAGTTCATATCCATCTATCTCAGTCAGTCTGTCTGTCGGTCGTTATATTACACAAATATACCATACACGAATATATATATATATATTATATATATATATTATGGTTAAAGTCATGAGAAATGGACTCGTCGACCCGAGTTCAAATTCTGGACGTGGTAATTGCATTTCACTTAGCGCTAATACCCTTGGGGAAAGGTATGAATCCTACTCTTCCCTCCAGCCTAGGGCAAATAGTAGGGGCAGACTGGGCCTTTAACCTTGGTTAGGCAACCGGTCTAGGAGAAGGAAAACTCTGAATTCAAACCTGTTAAACTCCGCTTAAGAAATTGACCTTGTGCCGCACCCTACTCGTGCGGAGGGGTTGGTAAATATAAATACTGATAGTTTTACCATTACTCCATAGCGTATTCCCACAATTTATTTTCTTTATTATCTCTATAATAAGATTTCTATTCCTTCCTGTAAATAATCATTAATTAGTCGGTGTGAAAAGCAATTTCTTCGGTTGAGACTTCTTTCGGTTATTTTGCTTATAGATTAGTCTTTGAATTCTGTCTCTCCTCATAAAGTTGTCACCCTCCCCCAATCCCAACATTCCTCCCCCCCCCCCATCAATTGTGGGATGTGAAAATTAAAGATGGTAGAGATGCGAAGAGCGCAAAATGATTAAGAAAATTATTCGTAACCGAAAATTTCGATATCCGCTTAAAATTTAATTCAACAGAACACAAACGAACAATGTTATCAGCGTTCTATTGGATTTCCTCGGGATATTTTTCGCTGGTTTTCCATTCCAATGAAAGTCTTTTATAAGTCTGTAGAAAAGCTTAACGGCATTAGCTTGAAGTAGTGTATGGCAGAGTGAGGTGGGAATTATGGAGAGAGAAAGGGGGAGGAAGACAAGAGAGAGTGTGTGTGAGAGAGAGAGAGAGAGAGAGGGAGAGACGGAGGGGGAGAGAGAAAGATAAATTTTATGAAGGACTAATTGATTCTGGAGAGAGTGTGAGAGCGAAAGAGGGAGAAGGGGAAGGAGAAAGGACGAACGAGAGAGCGTGGGAGAGAGAGAGAGAGAGGAAGAGAGAGAGAGAGAGAAAGAGAGAAAGATGAATTTTATGAAGCACTTAATTGATTCTGGAGAGTGTGTGAGAGCGAAAGAGAGAGAGGGGGAGAATGAGAAAGGCAGAACGAGAGAGAGAGAGAGAGAGAGAGAGAGAGAGAGAAGACGCGTGGAGAGAGATAACTTTTATAAAAGACTAATTGATAATATAGAATGGATAAAAATTGTTATTAACAAGAGCGAGAGAGAGAGAGAGAGTAGAGAGAGAGAGGTGGAGAGAGAGGGAGAAAAAAGAGAAAGAGAAAGAGTGAGAGAAAGTGAAAGAGCGAAGAGAGAGAGAGAGAGAGGGAGAGAGAGAGAAAGAGCGAGAGAGAGAGAGAATAACTTTTTATAAAGACTAATTGATAATATAAACATACCACTTTAATTAACAATTTATTAACAAGAGAGAGAGGGGGAGATAGAAAGAGTGTGAGAATGAGAGAGTGAAAGAGAAAGCGAGACAGAGAGAGAGGGGATAGAAAAAAGAAAGTGAGAGACAGAGAGAGAGAGAAAGAGAGAGGGAAAGAGTGGGAGATATAACTTTTATAAAGACTAATTGATAATATAGAATAGAATCAAACTTTATTAACAGGAGAGAGAGAGAGGGGGGGAGAGGAGAGGAGTGAGAGCGGAGAATGAGAGGAGAGTGAGTGAGAAAGCGAGAAAGAGAGAAAGAAAGAGAGAGAAAGAGAGTGGGAGAATGAGAGAGAGTGAGTGAGAAAGCGAAATAGATAGAGAGAGATAGAGAAAGAAAAAGTGGCAGAGGAGAGAGAGGGGGAGAGGAGAGAGAACTTTTATAAAAGATTTTATTAACGAGAGCGAGTGAGAGACAGAAAACAGAGACAGAGACAGAGATACAGAGACAGAGAGAGTGGGTATATGAGAGAGAGGGAGAGACAGAGAGAGAGACAGAGAGACAGAGAGAGAGAGAGAGAGAGAGAGAGAAAGAAATAATTCTTATAAAAGACTAATTGATAATATAAAACGGAATAAAGTTATTAACATTTTTCCTTGATTGCGAAAGAATTTGGTAATTTTTTAATCGAAGACTTTTTGATAATTTCCTTAAGAAAAAAACAAAACAGTTTTTATTTATTATCTGCGATTCAATTATTTCATTAGTGAATATTCCATTTTGACTTGATATATTTATAACGGCAAGATGAAAATTGCCGGAATATTTACTGACTTCAAATAACACCAGTCTCTACGGAGGCGTGAGTTCGAATCCCACCGCTGCTACCAAATTTCTGTTTATGGACCGGTTAGCTCAGTCAGTAAGAACGTTTCAGCTAGAAACCAAAGGTTCCTAGTTCGATTTCGACCCTCGTCAACAGCGTTAATGAGTAGCACAGGGATCTGCACGGTAAAGTAAATATAATATATATATATATATATATATATATATACAATAAATATCACAAGGACTTGCTTTTTGGGCCAAAAATAAAGAAAATTTATTTAAAATTCATTGAAGATATTTAAAAATTGGGTTTTAAATAGTAAAGAAAGGAAAGTCCTTGCTTGCATTCGTGATTAAAACATTAAATCAATTATGGAAGACCAAAAAAAAGCAATGGATCTGCGAGACTAATTTTTTATACCCCTCCTACAGTTAACATCGGGTAGCCCATTCTAGTATATATACGAGGATGTCAAAAGTAATGCCATTTTTTTTTTATTTTCANGATAAAATCTCCTCCTTTTTTTATCCCAAATATTAATAATTGAGAATAAACCACGGCTTAATAAAACAACAGCCACAGTTACCTTCTTTTTCATTACACTGCATGTGAGCCTTTCAAACCAACAACCAACCAACCAATATAAACACAATGCTTCAAAGTTAAATTACAAAACCCTTTTAATTTAAAATTGTATTTTTATTTTTTATTTCACTAGTTATAATAGAAGTTAAATACATGTTTCTTACTTTATTTATCTAGTTGGTTAGGTGTACGAGATGTAACAGTTATAAATCTACGACCAGAACATGTCATATTTTCTCAATAATCTATTTTTTTCAAGACATAATATAACAAAATAATGCATTTTTAAAGAATGAGTATGTTGTGGGGTTTTATGAGTAAAAAGGTAGACAAACGAACTAGGTAACAATGTATGAACAAAAGGAGTAGAACTTTACAGCAAAGGAAAGTGGAGATTGCCGTTCCGACCAATACATTGTTACAGTCGTTTTGTCTTACTTTTACTCATAAAAACCCCACAACATACTCAAATTTTTAAAAATGCATTATTTTGTTATATTATGTCTTGAAAAAATAGATTATGAGAAAAATATGACATGTTCTTGGTCGTAGATTTATACCTGTTACATCTCGTACACCTACACCAACTAGACAATAATAAACGTAAGGAAACATGTATTTTTAACTTTCTATTATTAACTAGCTGAAATAAAAAATAAAAATACAAATTTTAAATAAAAGGGTTTGTATTTACTTGAAGCATTGTTGTTTATATTCGGTTGGTTGGTTGGTTGGTTTTGAAGGCTATCACAAATGCAAGTTAATGAAAAAAGAAGGTAACTGTGGTGGTTGTTATTTAACCTTTGTGGTTATTCTCAATTTATTAATATTTTTTTTTTTTTATTTTTTTATTTTTCGGGATAAAAAAAAGGAGGAGATTTATCCCGAAATATTAAATGAAAAAATAAACAGGAAAATGATATTTTAATTAAAGCATTTATAAGAAATATGAATTTAACTTCTGCGTATACTAGTAAATAAAAAATAAAACATACAAATTTTAAATAAAAAATAAAACAGAAAAATGATAAATCTTATTTTAAATGCAAAAATTGAATAAAAATCAGCAATTTCAAATTTTTGTTTACTTTTATCAAGAACTAAGAAAAAAATTACAAAACTATGGATTGTTTTAGTTACAAAAGAGATTTTTTTTAAAAAGTTGGATTATATCAAAATGTAGATAAAAAAAATCCTTGGCTCGTCGGGATTTGAACCGGGACCTCTTCGCACCCTGAACGAAAAATCAACCCCTAGACCAACTTGAGCAACTGTAAGAATGCTTTATTTAACAACTTAAATAGTAATTCAGAAAAAAAATATGTCAGAGGAAAATGGTGTTATGCGAGATTTTGACATGCCTACCGCTCGAAACCGAAATGTCAAATCAGCCAATTCTTAGTTTTCATTACTAGCTTAGAAAACTATGAATTATAATTTTCTTCACGATTAGCAAGATCAACCTGTGTTTCAGGGATTAAAAAAAAATGTAGGATAGCGAGGCATAGATGTCAACGGCTTTAGTTACTGTCAACGCGTTAAAAAAGAACAAAATTCCTCGTAAATTCCTACATAAAATAAAACTGAACACTGTCATTTTCTGTTCCGTTTTTCTATAAATGTTTTATTTTTCTTGCACCCGTTATTTTACAATACTAAAGATAATTTTATGATTCATTCTAATATTCACTTCTATTGTGTATATTCTAAAAAAGTTTTTTTTTTTTTTTTTTGTGAGAATGGATAGTTTTAAAGTGGGGGGCTCTTTTGTTTGTTGTTTGTCTAATTGTAAACGAGCCCAAATCAGGGAGTTATCCGATTTTAAATGTAAATTTTCAGTTATGAATATCAAGGAATGAGTTTATAATATATAATATATAATATATATAATATATATTATATATATATATATTATGAAATGAGTACAAGAGATAAACCTACTCGGTTTTCACCATAAAGGATCTTCAGGTAAAATCCACTGAATAATTGAGACCGATAAAGTAGTCGATCTCCCGTGTGGGTTCATTGCATTAAGTGCTTCGAACACTTTAAATGCCAATGAACACACGTGTGAGATCGACTACTATTAATCTGATGTCTCGATTAATCAGTGGATTTAACCCTGAAGCATCCTTATGTGAAACTCGGTAGTTATCTCTTGTACCCATTTCATGATAAATTGCTCTACTTAGTATTGAGCACTTTGTATTTGTTACATCCTGACTTACCCTCTTGAATTCGACACTTACTAAACATCGTGACCATATTCCACTGGTAGTCAACTTCTCCATTTATATAGATATAGTATAATATATATAAGAAGATTAATAGATAAGAAATATATATATATAAATAGATAAATATATATATATAATATATTATATATAATAATATAATATACCTTTATATATATATGTGTGGTTGTGTGTGTATGTTGTATAGTATGATGTGTGGTGTGTCTCATGACATGTAAATTTGTTTAATGAAACTATAGGAAAAAAATAGAGGGGAAAATAAAGTTTTAACTCAACAACTTCTTGTTGGGGGGGGTCAAAAAAGGCGAGTTCAACGCCTTTCTCGCAACTAAACTTTCTCTTTGCAAACACCGACTTCTTCTTCCTCCTCTCTTCTCCTCCATCTTCTTCCGCGTCGTCGTCGTCGTCGTCGAATCCTTTAGCATCTACCGTAGCAACATCTTGTTTTCTTGCACTCCCACGCTTCTGGGTGTTTCCTTCTATTTATACACAGGTCTGCTTCTATTCATCCGGGGTCTGTGCTTCACACACGGGACTCTTCAACTCAATGCCAGTTGCCGCGAATGCCCGCGTCTATCATTCCGGGCATCTGGCGTTCACATACGGACGAGGCATCGTTGATGTGTCCGCGCCAAAGTGTCACCTTTATCGCATTCTGAGGACGCGGGTTCATCCTAGTCAGTTCCCTACACGCCAGGCAAGACTAGCTACGGCTTTCCTATCGAGAATACGGGCAAGTTTTATTAGCCGCCACTCAATTCGTGTTCTCTTCACTTTTCTTTACAAAAATATGTTTTTACCAATAGCACAACATTACCCTAAATATATAAGTTGTTTGCAGATGGGTATATTCCTGACTTTTTGTGAGCTTGGAACTACTAATGGAAGAGAGCGAAGAAATAATAAAGGTTTAAAACAGGAATGAAACGATGGTTTGACCGTTAGGCGTGACCCCAACCGGGAGAATTGAGAGGCAAGGGAAGTCGGGTGTTGATCGCAAGCGGGAAGTCGGGTTTGACCGGAAGGTCACGTGGTGGGACGTGGAGCCGGTCGAGAAAATGGTCAGCTCTTTTGGCCTGCCGCGTCGTAGGGTTACGGACCTGACCTTTTGGTGCCCTCTTGGGATCCACAGTAATCTAGAGTGTTCTCTCTCTCTTTCTCTCTGCCTTCCTCCTCTCTGGATACGAGCCCACTATACGAGCACGATAATAAAGACTTGCAGTTGTACGACATGTTCTTCGGTATAATTTCTAGTCAACACCATCTTGGCACGGTGAATTTGCAGGCACGTGCGACGAGGCCGTTACATAGTATACACCGCCGCCGCCTTACGGGTTATAGTTTAGTACAAGAAAGAAAAGGACTACGGTACATAAGTAATAATAAAGACAAAACAAAAACAAACAATAAAACCTCTATAATTCGAATGGAAGTTGATAAAAAAAACAAGAACATGTGGGCAGGATCGAGAACTGCTTGTCTGTTTTCGAGCAAAATTTTAAAATACCTTTACCCAAAGAAGATTCCCGCGTAAGATAAAAAAAAAAATCTGAATTGATAAACAATGCAAACATATAAACAAAACTATTTATATCATTGCGTTCCAAAATTGATGATTCAAAAAAGAATGACATAAATACACATATAAGAAAAGATTACAAATGAATAAATTGCGGCATAGTTTATGATATCATATTCCTGTATTTTGCATGCGCTAGCCACATCTGTCACGCTGTCCAATTTTACTGTAGGATAGTGAGTGTGTCACTTTCCAAACATATGAATTTAAAAGTGTATCGAATTGAATTCTTTACATAATAAAACTTAAATTATGGCTGCTCGCCTGACATAGAAACTAAATAAAATTTAAAAAAAATAAAAAAAACGTCGGGCTCGTCCGGGATTTGAACCGACCTCGCCAGCGAAAATCATACACCTAGACCAAAGACCCAAGTGCCTGACATGTTTACATAACAAAATTAAAATTGTGGCCGCTTGCTGACATTGAAACAATAAATAAAAATTAAAAATAAAAAAAAAAAGAAAACGACATAGCGCTCGTCCGGATATTTGAACCCAGGACCTCTCGCACCCTAAGCGATAGTGAGTGTTATCACTTTTCACATCATGAATTAAAAGTTTATTCGAATTTCAAAAAACGACTTTCAGTTCTAATGATTGAGGTATTTCTGAAACCTGAAGAATAACCGAAGAAAATATTTGCCTTTAAAAATCTGTTAATTCCAGTTGGGCCAGTAAAACGAAGCCTGCGGGTGGACATAAGTAGCAAAATTGAGTTATCCCCCTTTGCTTGGTTCGTTCGGCTCGATAGGGGGTATTTGCACGAGCGGGAATTCTGAATTTCCTAAGTTCTTTTCAACTCAGCCCGGCAAGAGTAAAACATGCGTAGTGCCTGCCGCCTCTAAACCTTTGGTGGGAGGGGTTCCTGTGGCAGGGTTTTCCTCTAAACCTTTGGTGGGAGCGGGGCTTTCCTCCCAACCAGCACAAGAAGTGACATCCCTACGATCAAGTCGTACGCCTTATTTCCTCATAATAACGTTATGTATCTGTTTTGTATATCTTTTCATGTATGTGTTTCTCTGTCACTTACGGAATAAAATATTGTTATTTTTTACCACTGTTGTCGGAATAATTTTTATTACACAGATTGTACCCACGTTTGGGATGTTACTTTGAGGCCTTCCAACGTTAATATAACTACCTCATATGTTATATTGTTTTATCGATGGTCTTAGTTTCTGGATTATTTAAGTGTTTTTAGGGGAGTAAACCCCGAAAACAACCGGAGTCCCTTCACGTTGGTGTTGATGCTGAAATCCCAGTGCTAAACTCAGCAACTCCTGCGACACTACCGCTGCCAAAACTGAATTGCGACAGTGTGAAAAAAGGGGAAAATGTTGCTTTAGGCAACAGCTAATCATTCATATTAACCCGCCCATCTACGTTTTGGTCAAAAAAAATAAAAAAAAAACAAAAATGGACACTACTCCATTGTCTCTCGTAGACGGAAAGTGTTACCGTACCTCTCTTCTGGCCGGCTGCCTGGTACTTCTATCATCTAGTGGTCTGGTATTCTTCTACAGGTCTCGTCTGGTCTTTCTTATCTGGTCCCGTTGTTTTGGTTCTGCTGCGGGACCATTCTTATCAGAAGCCTTTGTGCATGTAGCTTTTTAGTAATAAACAAGACTTCGATTTACCTTTGATGTTATTTTATTCTGAAACCAGGACCAGAACACTGCGCGCTGAGAGTCACATCTTGCTAGCTTCTAACTCTGCAAGACTAACTGCAACTCTACTGCATACTGACTTACTGAGTTGCCACCTTAAACCGAGGAAGCTTTCTATCGCTTCCGATTTCTCACGATCATCCAGAACGCAAGGTTGAGAGTGAGGTTAAGCATTGTCACTCACTCTCAAGGCCATCAGCATGTACTCTGATCGCCATAAGGATTTCTATACTCCTTAAAAAGTAATATGCGGATCCAATTAATATTGTAACAAAAGGATGTCAACACAATTGAGATTTTATGGTTTTAGGGCACGCATTGCGTGCTTAACTTTGTTTGTTGAAAAATGTAACGTGCGAAAAAAAATTGTTTTTCATTGTTAGACATTGCGCGTGAGTACACAACACACACACACAGATAGCACACACACACACACAACACACACACACATGTGCGAGCGCGCTGAACTCGAACCGAGCCTTTGCTACCGTTGTGGTATATTTCACGGTAACCAAAATGATGTAAAGTACGATTTGTCCTTTTTTTCGAGCGCTACTACATAACGGTAGGTAGGCGGCGGCATTATATATTATATAGCGGGTTCTCGTCCACGTGCCTCTCAAATTCACAGCTAAATTGGTTGATATACAACACGAGAAAATGTATTCACAAACTGCTCCTTATTATCGTGCTGTCTATTGTTGGGTCTACCAGAGATGGAGGGAAAGGCAGAGAGAAAGAGAGAGAACAACTATTTGATTACTGTGATACCCCACACTGCCACTACGAGGCCCGATCCGTAACCCTACAACGGCCGAATGCAAAAAGAGGCCGATACATTTCTTCGTTGTCCTGTCACCACGTTGACTTCGCGTCAATAGATCCGGCCTCCGATTCCGGTTGCCACTCAATTCTCTCGTTCGTGGGTTCACGCTACGGTCAAACCATCGTTCATCCTGTTTTGGCTTCATTCACTATTTTTTAAAACCTTTATCATCTCTTTTTACTTTATTTATTCTTCCTCCCCCTTCCATTAGATTACGTCCTAGCTCACAAAAGTCAGGATAATAATACCCATCTTGCAACACCTTTTATGTCAATCGACAAGCAGTAGATTTTTGTTATCCCGTCATTCAAGTTAACCGATTGGGACCAGTAGAAGAGTTAAAGCATTTCGATGTTATTATAACCTTGCCAGGAAGGAACCTGCAACGTATATTATTGGTTCGAAGTTCCTGGAAGGCTCTCCGATTACACATTAAGCTTCCAGTGGGCAAGAATGCTCCGATTCGAAAAGAAAATTTTCCGAGTTCGAAAGAAAGTTCCCGATTCGAAAAGTAGGTCCGAGTCGAGAAGAAACAACTACAGAAGGCCGGAGCGAGCATATCAGCTGAAACTAAGTGTATATTACAATAAATATGAGACAATAGTCCGAAAAATCACTGATTAATATTAATCATCAAGCCTCATCTTTAAAAAATTCAGACAATAGGAAAACCTATTTAATAATCAAAACATACAATTAAATACTGTTTACTTTTTCAAATTCTAAAAAAGCATTATATATAGTTGTTCTGTTTCATAAGTTTTCTGAAAAAAAAGTAAAAAATATAAGCGTCTGAAAAAAAATAGATTTATCAAAACCAATTTAAAAACAAAAAAAAAAAAAACAAGCAGTATTATAGCACAAATTGGGTTGTTTTGTACGTATCTCTCTGAAATTAACAACAGCATTACAGTCAAAGAAATTAAGATTACATTAAAAAGTATCATTCGGCTCGTCCGGTATTACTAGAATTATTATTATTAATAATAATTTTAAGAGATCCCTGTTTACTTTCTACAATAAAAATGAATATGTTATATAATATAAGGTACAGTTTTGATTTTTTTTTTTTCTTTTGCATTAATCTCTAAACAAACTAAGATATATAGCAAAACTCTATTTAAAAAAAATCATCGGGCTCGTCCGGATTGAACCCGGGACCTCTCGCACCCTACGCGAAAACTCATACCCCTAGACCAACGAGCCAACTACTTGGGTTCCTTAGTGTGACAAATTTAAATTCTGGCTGCTTGCTGCAACGAGCCAACTTCTAAATAGGTTAATTACTCTTCTTAAATTGCTGGCTGCTGGCTGACAAAGACACATTGCAATGCAGATTACTGCTGACTATCGTCCAACCACAAAACGTTAAATCTACAATTACACTACATTATTTTTTAGTTTACATTTCTAGAAAACTACTAACTTCCATATTTACTTACTTACTGACGAGCAAAAAAAAAAAGGAGAAAAAAAAGAATATTGTATAATAAATTAAAAAAAAAATAACTTAGACTCGTCCGGTGAATTGAACCCGAGACTTCAAGCACCCTAAGCAAAAAAACCAAAATCCCAGACCAACGATATTATTATTTAACTTCCTTGTTGATGTTGTGACTATCAAAGAATAAAACAAAAAACTAATTTTCAATGCAATAAAAAGATCTATAAGTTAAATTAGATGAAGAAAATGAAAATAAGAAGAAACGGAGTAAGTAAAAAGGTATTATTTATTCTTTACAGAAAAAAAATTATACAGTAAGGGTTTATTTTATTTCAATTTTATTTTTTTCAACGTTAAAAAAGAACAAAACATCGGGCTCGTCCGGGATTTGAACCCGGGACCTCTCGCACCCTAAGCGAAAATCATACCCTAGACCAACGAGCCAACTACTTGAAAGCATAATAATTATCATTTAAATGATGACTGCTGGTGTGTTATATGATACCAACTGCTTAGGCTCGACCCTCAGGAAACGTCAAATCAGCAATTTCGTGTCTACTTTAGAATACTGAAATATTGTTAATGATTATCACAGAATAAAGCAGAACATTGATTTCAATGCAAATAAATAATGCAGATTACTTATCCGCTCGACCCCACAAGATTGAAATAAGCAATTTCTTAAACTTTTAGTTTTATGTACATACTCAACGACTAAACAACCAAACAAAACTCTAGTATAATAAATAAATAAAAAAATTGCGACTTGGATTTGAACCCGGGACCTCTCTCAAAAAAAAAGAAAAACAATATTGTAATTTAAATAAAGAAAAAAATAACTGACTGGCGTGATTGAACCCGAGATTTCAAGCACCTTAACAAAAAACCAAAAGTTCCAGACCAACGATACTATTATTTAACTACTTTATTATTGTTTATTGACTATCACAGAATAAAACAGAAAATTGTTTTCAATGCAATAATAAATATATAAATTAAAAAATCTATAAAAATAAATGAAAATAAGAATAAACAGGAGTAAGTAAAAAGGTATATTATCTTTACAGAGAAATCATACAGTAAGGGTTTATTTTATTTCATTTCATTCAGAGCTCGCCGGATTTGAACCCGGGCCTCTTCGCACCCTAAGCGAAAACTTGTTCTTAGAAAACTACTAACTCCTATTTACATACTGACGAGAAAGAAAAAGAATATTTGTATGATAAAGTTTAAAAAATAACTTGGACTCATCCGTGAATGATAAAGTAAAATAAAATAAAATGAAAATAAGAAAAGTAAAAAAATATTGTTTATTCATTACAGAGAAAATCCTTTTATTTTTTTCAACGTAAAAAAAAAACATTGGGCTCGTCCGGATTTGAAACCCGGGACCTCTCGCACCCTAAGCGAAAATCATACCCCTAGACCAACGAGCCAACTGCAAAGACACTTCATTTAACGAGTTAAATTCTGGCTGCTGATAGAAACTAAATATATCACAGCAATGCTAAACTGCTTCTCACTCGCTCACACAAACGTTAAATCAGCAATTTCTAACATTCATTGTTATAAAACTAATAAGTGATATTTACCTATGTGACTAAAAAAAACCCAAAAAAAAAAACAAAAAAAAAACAGGTAATAAAGGACTATTTGTTCGTAAATTCCTACCATAACACAACTGAACCCTCATTTTATGTCCGTGTTTTTGCAATAAATGTTTTATTTTTCTGTACCAGTTATTTCACAATATTAAATATATTTTCATTATTTATTTTAATATTCACATCAATATTTATATTCTAAAAGTTTTATTTTGTGAGAATGATTAGTTTTAAGTGTGGGGGTTCGTTTACAATTTAGGCATAAATTGCCAAAAACACTGACATAAAATGAGGGTTCAGTTTATTTTATGGTAGGAATTTACGAGCAAATAGTCCTTTATTACCACGAAACAAAACAAACAAACAAAAAAAAAAGAATCCAAAAAACTAGAATATAGCATATTTAAGAAATATCGGGATTCGACCGCGATTTGAACTCGGACCTCACGCACGCCAAAGAAAATCAAACCCCACATAAGCGAGATACCGGTAAAGTCGCCAATGTAACAGCTTTTATTATAACTAGCAGGTCCTGGTGATTATACCACAGTATGATAATTTAATCATTACAACATTAGATATGTTTACTGAAAGATATATTGTTAAATAGTTCAGTATTTTAAAAATATAATAAGCTTGATTTATACTCTCTCTCTCTCTCTCTCTCATTTTCACAGAGAAAAAAAATACTAATTTTTAATAAAACAAAATGAAAATAAGAACAAACATATCTAAAAAAAAATAAAAAAGTTCTGTTTATTTTTTAAAGAGGAACTTTTAAAGTAATGTTGTTTTGTTACATAATCGTCTAAAAAAAAATTTTTTTAATTATATCAAAACCAATTTTTAAAAAAGAAAAAGAAAAACATGGCTCGTCCGGGATTTGAACCCGGGACCTCTCGCACCCTAAGCGAAAACTTATTCGTAGAAAACTACTAACTTCCATATTTACATACTGACGAGAAAGAAAAGAATATTGTATGATAAAGTAAAAAAATACTTGGACTCGTCGTGAATTGATAAATAAATAGATAAATAAAATGAAAAATAGAATAAGTAAAAAAAAGTATTGTTTATTCATTACAGAGAAAATCATTTTATTTTTTCAACGTAAAATGAAACAAAAAATATCGGGCTCGTCCGGGATTTGAACCCGGGACCTCTCGCACCCTAAGCGAAAATCATACCCCTAGACCAACGAGCCAACTGCATTGGTTTCTTTATATAATCACGTTAAATTGTGGCTGCTTGCTACAACCAGCCAACTGCTAAACAGGTTTAATTACTCTCTTAAATTCTTGGCTGCTGGCTGACAGATAAACATTGCAATGCAGATTGCTTATCGCGTCGACCTCAGCAAGAGTGAAATAAGAATTTCTTAACTTTTAGTTGGTAATTTATGAGGAAGTGCGTCCCGCCTCAAAAACCGCTACTCGGTGACTATCAAAAATAACAACCCCAGCTCGTCGTATAATCTTGTTTATTTATCGTAATTTGTCGTAATTCTTGTTTAGATATGAAGATGGATATAAGTTTGAATAGACTGAGATAGATAGATAGATAAACAAAACAATATAATATAGAAGATACGAACAAATGGAGATAGATATTTTCGACAAGTAAATGTATTTTTGGGGGGGTCGCATCTTTTTTTGTCGTATTCTTGTTTATTTAAACTAAAAACAAGACATTAAACAAACATGAATAAAACAAATCTTAGTATTTAAAGTAATATAGATAAATATGAACAAATTGAGATAGATGGATGGATGGATAGTTTTGAATAGACTGAGCTGGGTCGTTATTTTAATAGTCACCGGCCAGCAACTCTTGAGGCAGGAGACCGGGACGCACTTCCTCATAAATTACCTTTTAGTTTTATGTACATGCTCAACGACTAAACAAACAAACAAAACTATATTGTAATAAATAAAATAAAAATTTACGACGTTTGGGATTTGAACCCGGACCTCTCACACCCTAAGCGAAAATCATACGCCTTAACCAAAAGCTAGTTACCGAGACACATTACTTCACAAATTAAATTGTGGCTGCTGCTGACATAGAAAATAAATATATCACAGTAAATCTGACTGCTGACTGATTATCGTCCGACCACAAAAAAGTTAAACCTACAATTACTCTACATTATTTTCTAGTTTACATTCGTAGAAAACTACTAACTTCCATATTTACTTACTGACGAGCAAAAAAAATAAAAATAAAAAAAAAGAATATGTATAATAAAGTAAAAAAAAAAAAATAACTTGGACTCGTCCGTGAATTGAACCCGAGACTTCAAGCACCCTAAGCAAAAAAACAAAGTCCCAGACCAATGATACTATTATTTAATTACTTTGTTTGTTGTTAGTGACTATCACAGAATAAAAAGAAAATTAATTTTCAATGAAATAAATAATAAAATAAATCTATAAGTAAATAGATAAATAAAATGAAAATAAGAATAAGTAAAAAAAAAAGTATTGTTTATTTCTGCACAGAGAAAATCATTTATTTTTTTTCAACGTTAAAAAAAAAAAAAAAAAAACAATATCGGGCTCGTCCGGATTTGAACCCGGACCTCTCGCACCCTAAGCGAAAATCTACCCCCTAGACCAACGAGCCAACTACTAAGACACTTCATTTAACATCTTAAATTCTGGCTGCTGAGAGAAAGTAAATATATCACAGCAATGTTAGCTGCTTCTCGCTCGCTCACACAAACGTTAAATCAGCAATTTCTTAACATTCATGTTATAAAACTACTAAGTATTTATATTTACCTAGTGACGAACAAAAAAACAAAAACAGAACAAAAAAACAAAAAGACTCCAATATACTAAAAAATAGCATAATCAAGAAATACCGGGGATTCGACAGCGATTTGAACTCGGACCTCACGCACGCTAAGAAAAAAATCAAAACCCTAGACAAGCGATTCTAACAACTTTATTATAACTAACAAGACCTGTGGATATACCACAGTATGTTATAATAATAATCATTTATAACATTTGATTGTTTACTTAAAAGCTATTGCTAAATAGTTAAATATGTAAAAAAATATAATAATCTTGATTCTCTTCCCCCCTCTCTCTCCCCCCTCCCCATGATTTCATTATGTCCGATTGAAACAGATTTGCGTTATCGCATCCGCACGCTCTCTATCTTTCCCCATACTCACTTTTTTTTTCTTTCTTTATGATAAAAACGGAATGATCCATTATTTAGCAGAGTTGACGACACTTATAAGAAATAAGAATTCGGTGATTAAGCGACACAAGGTAATCAGGTTTAAATTTTTGTATTTTATCTTGGACGGTCTCATTTTTAACAAGAGGATGAAAGATTCGGAAGATCAAGGAAAAAGAGTACTAACTAATATATAGACTAGTGTTTCTCACAGAAAAAAAGACATTAATTTTTATCAATCCAAAAATTTTAAAAAATTAAAATTAAAATAATAAAAAATAAACAAAATAAAACTAAAAACAAACATGAGTAAATAAAAAAGTAATGTTAATTTTTTATTGGGAAATTATAAAGTAAGGTTGTTTCTTAAATAAGTGCCTAATGTCTGAAAAAAAATATATTTCAATTTTTTTTTTTTAATCATCCTCACCCAGAATTTGAACCCGTTCCTCTCGCATGCTAGGTGAAAATCAAAAACGAGCGTAAGCCGACTTTAGAAAACTTTTTTTTTTATTACAAAAAAAAAACAACTTACTAATTTTCATTCAAAGCAAAAATAAACAAATAAAATGAAAATAAGAAACAAACATATGTAAAAAAAAAAAAAAAAAAAACAAAAAAACGGTATTCTGTTTTTTTTTTAAAGAGAAACTTTTAAAGTAATATTTTGTTACATAAGCTTCTAAAAGAAAAGCTTATATCGAAATCTATTTTAAAAAGAAAGAAAAGAAAAAAAAAAGACATTGGGCTCGTCCGGGATTTAACCCGGACCTCTCGCACCCTAAGCGAAAAATCATACCCCTAGACCAACGAGCCAACTGCTCAATGATCAATCACTATGTTAAATGCTGACAGCTGGGCTGACGGAATAATTGCAATGCAGATTGTTATCGTTCGACATCAGCAAAAGTCAAATAAGCACTTTAACTTTTATTTCTAGTTTCTTTCGTGGAAAACTACAAAATTACTGCCTAAGCAAAACAAACTAGAATATAGCATTCCATAATAAATATTTGGTTATTCCTAGTTGAGTAACATGATATTACAGGGTGCCCCCCCCCCAACAAAAAAAAAAAAACAGGACCCAAATTATTTATTTTCCCATTAAACTAACCCTAAACCCCACCCTAACCGTAACCCCCCTAGTTTTAGTAACATAATATTACAGGGTGGCCCAGAAAAAACAGAACCCACACATTTTGTAATAAAACTGTTAATTTTATTTTTTTGTCTAACAATGGTTAGGGTTAGGGTTAGTTTAATGGGAAAATAAAAAAATCATTTGGGTTCTGTTTTTTCTGGGTCACTCATGTTACTCAACTAGTAAATAACCAAAATCTTTAAAAAATAAAATAAAACATTGAGGTCGTACGGATTTGAACCCGGAATTCTCACACTCAATATATATATATTATATTTTTATAAATAAAAAAATAAAAAAAAATGTGAATAAGAACAAACAGGACTAAGTAAAAAAGGTATTGTTTATTCTTTATAAAGAAAATCATTCATGAAAGTTGTTTTCTTTTTTCTTACAATAAGGTCTGAAAAAAAGAAAGAAAAATAAAATGTTTATAAAATCTGTTTTAAAAACATTGGGCTCGTCCGGGATTTGAACCCGGGACCTCTCGCACCCTAAGCGAAAATCATACCCCTAGACCAACGAGCCACCTGATAAGACGCTATACTTAACAACTTAAATGGAAACTAAATATATCTCAGCAAGAAGAAAGAAGACAATTATAAACTTGGGCTGTCTTAAATGTCTAAATGTCTTAAAGAAAAACTTAGATTATATAAAAAAAATATTAAAAAACTAATTGGGCTCGTCCGGGATTTGAACCCGGGACCTCTCGCACCCTAAGCGAAAATCATACCCCTAGACCAACGAGCCACCTGAAAAACGCGCTATACTTAACAACTTAAATGGAAACTAAATATATCTCAGCAAGAAGAAGAGAAGACAATTATAAACTTGGGCTGTCTTAAATGTCTAAATGTCTTAAAGAAAAACTTAGATTATATTAAAAAAAAGTATAAAAACAATTGGGCTCGTCCGGGATTTGAACCGGGACCTCTCGCACCCTAAGCGAAAATCATACCCCTAGACCAACGAGCCACACTGATAAAAACGCTATACTTAACAACTTAAATGGAAACTAAAATATATCTCAGCAAGAAGAAGAGAAGACAATTATAAACTTGGCTGTCTTAAATGTCTAAATGTCTTAAAGAAAAACTTAGATTATATAAAAAAAAGTATTAAAAACTAATTGGCTCGTCCGGGATTTGAAACCGGGACCTCTCGCACCCTAAGCGAAAATCATACCCCTAGACCAACGAGCCACCTGATAAAGACGTTATACTTAACAACTTAAATGGAAAAACTAAATATATCTCAGCAAGAAGAAGAGAAGACAATTATAAACTTGGGCTGTCTTAAATGTCTAAATGTCTTAAAGAAAAACTTAGATTATATAAAAAAAAGTATTAAAAACTAATTGGGCTCGTCCGGGATTTGAACCCGGGACCTCTCGCACCCTAAGCGAAAATCATACCCCTAGACCAACGAGCCACCTGATAAGACACTTCATTTAACAACTTAAATTCTGGCTGCTGCTGACACATAAACTAAATATATCACAGCATTGCCGACTGCTTAACGCACAGAAACTTCGACTAAGCAATTTTTTTCAGTTTTTCATTTCAGTTTTTCCTTTGTAGACTACAAATTATATATTTACTCCCAGACTAGCAATACCACCTGGCATTTCCTGGGAATTTACCTCTGATCTTTTATGAATTAAAAAATATATATCATGGCGGTAAATAATAAATACGGTTTTGTCTGAATCTCTCAATCTGCGAAGTATATGGGGTTGCAAGAGGTTTAGTGTTTGTTTTAGGTTTAAGATAGGCATGTGTAAAACAACAACAACTTCAAGAGGTTTCCTCAAAAACCAAAGCGGTTATTATTTCCGTTAGATCCATCCATTAATAAGAATGACGACAATTTGTAATTCAAACATTATTTTCAAATTTAAAAAAAATAAAAACCGAAATATGTTATGTCATTATTTTTAGCTATATATTCTTTATACAATATTTTCTTGAACAAAAGTATTTATTTTACATTTTATAATTTTAAAAAAATCCTGAAAAAAAAATAAACAAGTAGACAATAGGAACTTTTAATATAAAATTCTTTAGAAAATAATCTAACAATTTAGAAAAAAGAAAAGAAAAAAAAAGATACACATTTTTTCTTATTTACGAGATTTATGTTTCAATGTTTAAGATGCCCTATTACCCAAACCGAATTATTAGCGATTTAGTTTTTTTTACATATGTTCTCTCATTAAATTATCTTTCCAAAAATGTAAAAATTATTTATATCCCAAAAAAAAAAAAAATAAATAAAAAAGAATTACTAAGATCAATGCGCGAAACAAAAACTATTAGCCTTTTCAATTTAGTTAACATTTATTTACAATAAAAGTTCGTCTTTTATTACTTCATATACCGAAAGTTTTATTAAAATCGGATAGTTAGTTTATTTTATATGATTTTTAGAAGAATTTCCTGTGATCACCCTCTTTTTAGAGTCAGCGAGAAAATGCACAAGCCTAGTTTAAGAGGTGGCTGGTGGATATTCATGGTGCGTGTTCTTCGGATTTTACTTTTAACCCCATCTCATTTGGTGGTCGTGCTAAAAAGGAAGGAATTCAGGGAACGAAAAAGTAAGAGACAAAGGCAGAAGGTGGTTTTATGACTGAGGCTTTAATCACCAGTCATAGTCGTCTGTGGCAAAGGAATGTATCTCTGGTCAGTAGGGGCGACCAGAACTAGTTAAGGCGGAAACTCGAATGACCGAGGGATTATCTTCGTGGCTCGGAAGTTGATCCTTTTTCTCGCACATGCGTGGAGGGTTCTTCCGGTGAAGGCTCATGGGAGTGTATTTATTTATTTAATATTTTAATTTTATTTTAACCTCTTACAAGTAGTTTGAATTTTAACAAGAAATATTTTTAGAAACTAAAAGGAAAAAAGGTGAATATCGCATAAATGCGTCCTGGCCTCCTGCCCACCAAAAAAGCTAAGCGGTGTCGGTTGAAAACCCCTGCCTTTATTATCGAAACTCGGTCGTATTTATTTAAAAATACATGTCAGTTTTTTTTAGATTATAATAAAATGAGAATACCGAAAAAAAAAAGATATTTTAAAGGTGGGAGTAAATATTTACATTTACTTGTCGATAAAAAAAAGCACTGCGTAGTAGCTTACTTTTAACGTCTTCACACGACTAAAAACGTTATGTCGATAAAAATGCCTTCAAACCGCTAAAAGTATTTTAAAGAGATGGGGGGGGGATATTTACATTCACTTGTCGAGAAAAGACTTGAGGTAAAATATCGCTTTTACTTCGAGAAAAACACCTTCAAACAACTGTGGAATTCAATAGTAGCACGGGTTGGATTTTCAGCAGGCACCGCTAGTGTTTTTAGGGCAGGAGGCCAGGACGCATTTATGCGATAATACCCACAAAAATCCACAAAAAGACTAGTCAACGTATTTTCTACGTATGTAACGGTCACGTATGTCATCAAATCTAAAACTAGAACAGTCCTTTAAAATACACCGACTGCATCCTGCAAAGGGGAAAGACGCTCCCCTAATGGTGCTACCTGTTAACCGCAGGTGACGACCCGTGATGCTTAAGGATGGAATGCTTGTGTCTGAACTGTCCATCACATGCAAGACACCATTCTGAACTTTACGCTAAACGGGAGGTGTTTTAAAAAATTGAATACCATCAAGAATGAATCAAACAAAACGGCTTCGGCATAAAATAACTCAGCAAGGGTTGACATGCCGTAAAACCCAAGCAAACAACGTTCAACAGAATTGGACAACTAGTCGACTCGAAGAAACCATCAAGAACGAATAAAAACTTCGGCATTAGATAACCCAAGAAGAGTTGACATGGCAAAATATCCAAGTAACTTAGTAAAACTACAGAAAGGTTCACGTGTGTAATGGCTTCCAGATATATAATATCTTATTTTGCAGCCAAATGCTGGCGTGGGTAAAATCTAGCCCTATCCCAACCCCAATATTAGTAATAGTCCAGAGTCGATGACAGACATTTAGATTCTACCTGCGAAACCAATAATACCAGTCCCAAAATTTCATGGCGGTAACTATAAAGAAACTAGACACGAAACGACAGTACTCCAAGGTTTGAAGTATGGAGTTAACCACGAGTGTGGCAGACAGGTTGAGAGTTAAAGAAATAACCAAACAACTAGAAATAAGAATAAAAGACGTGTATTACATATAACAATGAGGATTGCAAACTTTAGTTCGTCTGCACAAATGTTTATAATTTGTCACTTATCTGAGTCCTGAGATAGGGTATTATCGGAGCCCTTGCTACGGCCTTCTGATAGTTCGGATATGATAGACGTTATGTTTGATGTCCGACTCCGATTCTGGTTGATGAGGAAGAGATGGGGCGACCCTGTTTTAGGTCTGTTCCCTTTGGAAGCTGGACCAGAAGAGGGCGAGTTTGCTTATTCGGCTTTGCCGCCAAGTATGCTGGCTCATGATTGGTTGGTTCGAAACAGAGGCTCGTAGACAATGACGATAACCCCCATACCCCAGAATTCTCAATATAACTAAGTTTTATCCTCTAACAACTGATACGCAAGTAAGTATTTTTTAAGAAAAAGAAAAAGTTTCTGGAAACAATTACTTACCTGCAAACTTTGAAAGGAGGAAGAACTCGAAAAGTACCTGTTATAACAGAAATATATATCTCTTATGATTCACAATCCTTACAAACACAATACATCCACTCACCAACAAAACAAATTTAAAAAAGAAAACAAAACTAAACAAAACTCTACATAAGTTGCTGACACCAAACGGATGTTAAACCCATGTCAGCGAAAGTGAAATGAACAAAAAACAAATGTTCTACGCATAGGCTCCAGCAAAACTTCCGGTCGAAAAACAAAATTGATTAACAATTAAAATATCTCCTATTTAATGTTTTTTAACCAATAAAATATCTTCGGAGGCAGAGTCTCACTGTGATCACGTGATGTGCCCAGAAGTTTTGGCGCAAATACCAAAAAATCTCCTGATAGATTATGATCAGATTCCGCTGCAATTTAAAAAAGTATGTAAAATCATTTATGTACTGTCCACGTACACAAATTAATAATCACCCAAGATTAGTGTATGCAACAGCAGTGTTTGTTGCCCCCGGGCAGCCCTTAAGTTTGTCATCACCCTAGTAACCCAAAAATACCGCTCGAGGCTAACATCACCCTAACTCCATTCAAGCTGAAATATTGACCCAGAGCAAAATCGGCACTGTCATCCAGAGCGTTGCAATTTATTTTCGCAGGGTATATTACAATATGAAAGTTATTTTTCCCGAGGTGAAACAACAATGAAAAATAAATAAATAAATATACAAGATAAATAAGGGAAAAAATTACTTGATTAAAAAAAGTTTAACAGTTCAAGGTAAATAACAAATTTAACGCAATATATGTATCACGAAAATAAAATTCTGCTTGCCAATATATATGGTATGAACAAAAATTAGGATATAGCAAAATATATTTTAAAAACATCGGGTTCGTCCGGGATTTGAACCCGGGATTTGATCGCACCCTAAGCCTGTTTACGTTTTATTAAGACTAAAAAAAAAATCAGATGTTTGTTACATTACTCACATTAAGTATGAACAAAACTAGGATATAGCAAAATCCATTAAAAAAACACATCGGGTTCGTCCGGGATTTGAACCCGGGACCACTCGCACCCTAAGCGGGTTTACGTTTTATTAAGAACTAAAAAAAAAATAGATGGTTTTGTTACATTAGTCACATTAGGTATGAACAAAACTAGGATATAGCAAAATCTATTAAAAAAACACATCGGGTTCGAATTTGAACCCGGGACCACTCGCACCTAAGCGTGTTTACGTTTTTATTAAGAACTAAAAAAAATAGATGGTTTTGTTACATTACTCACATTAGGTATGAACAAAACTAGGATAAGCAAAATCTATTAAAAAAACACATCGGGCTCGTCGGGATTTGAACCGGGACCTCTCGCACCCTAAGCGTGTTTCCGTTTTATTAAGAACTAAAAAAATCAGTTGGTTTTGTTACATTACTCCATTAGGTATGAACAAAACTAGGATATAGCAAAATCTATTAAAAACACATCGGGCTCGTCCGGGATTTGAACCCGGACCTCTCGCACCCTAAGCGTGTTTCCGTTTTATTAAGAACTAAAAAAAATCAGTTGGTTTTGTTACATTACTCACATTAGGTATGAACAAAACTAGGATATAGCAAAATCTATTAAAAAAACACATCGGGCTCGTCCGGGATTTGAACCCGGGACCTCTCGCACCCTAAGCGTGTTTACGTTTTTATTAAGAACTAAAAAAAAATCACATAGTTTTGTTATATTAGTCACATTAGGTATTAAGGAAACTAGAATATAGCAAAATCTATTAAAAAAACACATCGGGCTCGTCCGGGATTTGAACCCGGGACCTCTCGCACCCTAAGCGAAAATCATACCCCTAGACCAACGAGCCACCTGCCAAGAAAACTTATTCAACTCATTAAATCACACAGAAAATAGATATATCACAGCCATTCTTTTTATGCGATGCCGACTGCTTACTACCCGACCACAGAAACGTCAAATCAGCAATTGCTTCTCTTTCTTTCGAGTTGTTTGTAGCAGAAAACCAAAAGTTATATATTTACTCGTCCATTAGCAACATCAACAAGTGTTTTCTGGGATCTTAAAACCTTTTATTTGACTTTTCACGGATAAAAAAAGGGATAGTTTAGCTCACTCAGTAGAGTGTCCGGCTTCGAACCTCAACGGTTCCTTGCTCGATACCAGCCCTTGCCAACTCAGCGTATGAGTACTACAGCGATATGTGTGGTAAAGTGAAGAGCTGATGGTATACGTTACAGCAATTCTTCTTAAATGCCATACCGACTGCTTACCGGTTTTAGATTTAGTGACACACGTGGTTTCGGGCATCGTTACATTTTTACTAAATACGCAAACAGACTTTTGTAGTAGATCTTTTATTGGTAATTTATGAGGAAGTGCGTCCCGGTCTCCTGCCTCTAAATTGCTACCCGGTGACTATCAAAATAACAACCCCAGCCCGTCGCCATTCTTGTTTATTCATCGTAATTTGTCGTAATTCTTGTTTAGATATGAAATGGATATATAGTTTTGAATAGACTGAGATAGATAGATAGATATAAACAAACAAAATAATATAGATAGATATGAACAAATGGAGATAGATAAATATTTTCGACAAGTAAATGTATTGGGGGGGGGGTTCGCATCTTTATTTGTCGTAATTCTTGTTTATTTAAACTAAAAACAAGACATTAAACAAACATGAATAAAAAAAATCTTAGTATTTAAAGTAATATAGATAAATATGAACAAATTGAGATAGATAGATAGATAGATAGATAGATAGATGTGAAGATGGATAGTTTTGAATAGACTGAGCTGGGTCATTATTTTAATAGTCACCGGGTAGCAATTTTTGAGGCAGGAGACCGGGACGAACTTCCTCATAAATTACCCTTTTATTTATTTATTTATTTTTTTTTTTTTGTAATTTATGAGGAAGTGCGTCCCGTTCTCCTGTCTCAGAAATTGCTACCCGGTGACTATTAAAATAACGTTCCCAGCTATGCCGTCTTGTTTCTTGAGAGAAAACACCAACTTAGGGCGTTAAATGTATTTTAGAGGGGGGGGGGGCTTCTCTTTTTTGATATGAACAAATGGAGATGGGTGGATATAAATATATAAACAAAGTAAAAAATGAACAAATTGAGCTAGATAAATAGATAGATAGATAGATATCCATCTTCATATCTAAACAAGAATTACGACAAATTTCTATAAATAAACAAGAATTACGACAAATTTCTATAAATAAATTTCTAAACAAATTACGATACATAAATAAGAATTACGACAAAAAAAAAGAGAAGCCCCCCCCCTCTAAAATTCATTTAACGCCCTAAGTTAGTTGTTTTCTTTCAAGTAACACCACGGAGACGACATAGCTGGGGACGTTATTTTAATAGTCACCGGGTAGCAATTTTTGAGGCAGGAGACCGGGACGCACTTTCTCATAAATTGCCCTTTTATTTATTTATAATATGTATTTTTTTTTTTTGTTTTAAGTTTCTAAAAATATTTCGACTCCTCCAAAATTAAGGGAACCCAATACAAACACATTTCACGTTTACTCTCAAAATGTCATTTAGAATTCATTAATGAATTAAGACGTAGCAACTTTAAATCTATACAACATCAATTAATTCTTTAATAAAAAAAAAACAAAAAAAAAACCTTCTAGTTATGTTTTCCTTAAGTTTCATTGGGGCTATACGCAGAATTGCGTCCCGGCATCCTGCCTTAAAAAACGCTAGGTGGTGCTAGCTGTAAAAAAAAAAACTTCCTACGAATGATTTGGTTTGGTTTGGTTTACGGCATATCAACCTCAGAGGGTCATTTAATGCCGATAAAGGTTTTGAAATAAATCAATTCTTAATGGATTAATACAATTTTTTTATAAATACATTTTTCTATTTAACCCATAGATGGGACCCTAACAGGTACTACCACTCCGGGTCAAAGTGGACCAGGGAGCAATGGTGATGAAGGGATGCTCCACATTCCCAAAACCTTCAAAACTGGAACCTCACCATCAGATAGAGTTTAACGTCATTCCCATGACATGTAGACCATCAGTCACCGCCTTCTAACACCCATATGATAAAAAGGGTTGGGGCTTGCCATAAGGGCAATAGGGTTGGGAAATCCTACGAATGAATATGAATTTGTAATTGATTGTTCGAAATAAATATAAAAATACCGAAAAAATGTTGTTGTTTTTTATTTGAAATTGATTGTCGAAAAAAATATTAAAATGAAATGAAAATACCGAAAAAAAAATTTTTAGGCGGATTGAAAAAAAAATGATAATTTTTCGTTAAAAAACATCGACAAATTATTATTATTTTTTTTTTTTCGTGGCTTGAAGACGTTAAAAGTAAGCCATATTTTTATCGACAATTAAATATAAATATTTATATCCCCCTAAAATATTTTAAAGAGGGGGGGGGTTAAGATATTTAAATTTACTTGTCGAAAGACGACTGGAGGGGGTAAAATATTGCAATAACTTGTCGGGAAAAACGCCTAAAGAGCTGGTTGTTGTTTGTTTTTTTCGGCAGGCACCGTTTCAGCTAGGGAATTCATTCGTAGGGAGGGTTGTTTTTTTCAGTTTTCACCGCCTAGGACTATCTGCTCGTAAATTCCTACCATAAAATAAACTGAACCCCCAATTTATGTCCGTGTTTTTGCAATAAATGTTTTATTTTTTCTTGCACCCATTATGTTACAATACTAAATATATTTTCTTTCTTTATTTCAATATTCATTTCAATGTGTATATTCTAAAATTTTATTTTGTGAGAATGGTTAGTTTTAAAGTGGGGGTTCGTTTTTACACTTCAACTTTTTACTCGTAAATTCCTACCATACAATGCCAAAGCCAGGAATTTACGAGCAAATAGTCCTTTATTACCTTAAAACCAATGGAAACCCCAGCTGAATTTGTTAGACAGTTAAAAGATTTATAATTTTCAGTATTCTACGTAGACACGAAATTGCTGATTTGACGTTTCTGTGGTCGAGCGGTAAGCAGTCAGTATCATATAACACATTTTGCCATGACATATTTAATATATATGCCAGCCAGTAGTCACCATTTAAATGATTATATTATGTTCTTAAGCAGCTGGCTCGTTGGTCTAGGGGTATGATTTTCGCTTAGGGTGCGAGAGGTCCCGGGTTCAAATCCCGGACGAGCCCGATGTATTTTTAAAATAGATTTTGCTATATCCTAGTTTTGTTTAGAGATTAATGTAAAATAAAAATTTAAAATTACAAAAAAAACACGGATTATTACAGTTTTGGTCACCCATACTTAAGAAAAGCACGCCTGTGATATCGAAATAGAAAGTACGTTTTTGGTTTGTACATGTTTATTAATTCTGACTAGTCTTATCATTAAGTTTATTTTATATATTTTTTCCCTTTAGTACAACTAATGGTTAAATTTTAAGTTAAACAATATCATAAATCGACACGATTTATGATATTTAAATTCATAAAAATCTATGCTCAAGCTAAATTTTTCCGTTTTAATTTTGACGACGATTTGCAATTTCAACCTTTTCAGTATTCTAAGTAGACACGAAATTGCTGATTTGACGTTTCTGAGGTCGAGTCTAAGTAGTCAGTATCATATAACACAGCCAGCAGTCACCATTTAAATGATTATATTACGCTTTCAAGTAGTTGGCTCGTTGGTCTAGGGGTATGATTTTCGCTTAGGGTGCGAGAGGTCCCGGGTTCAAATCCCGGACGAGCCCGATGTTTTGTTCTTTTTTTACGTTGAAAAAAATAAATTGAAATAAAATAAACCCTTACTGTATAATTTTTTCTGTAAAGAATAAACAATACCTTTTTACTTACTCCCGTTTCTTCTTATTTTCATTTTATTTATCTATTTGCTTATATATCTTTTTATCTATTTATTTATTTATTTATTTATTGCATTGAAGATTAGTTTTCTGTTTTATTCTGTGATAGTCACTAACAATAATAAAAGTAGTTAAATAATAGTATTGTTGGTCTGGGACTTTGTTTTTTGTTTAAGGTGCTTGAAATCTCGGGTTCAATTCACGGACGAGTCCAAGTTATTTTTTTACTTTATTATACAATATTCTTTTTTTTTTCTTTTTTTTTTTGAGAGAGGTCCGGGTTCAATCCCAAACATCGCAAATTTTTATTTTATTTATTATACTATAGTTTTGTTTTGTTTGTTTAGTCGTTGAGTATGTACATAAAACTAAAAGTTAAGAAATTGCTTATTTCACTCTTGCTGAGGTCGAGCGATAAACCATCTGCATTGTAAATGTTGTCTATGTCAGCCAACAGCCAAGAATTTAAGAGAATAATTAACCTATTTAGCAGTTGGCTGGTTGCAGCAAGCAGTCACAATTTAAGTTGTTATGTAAAGAACCAAGCAGTTGGTTCGTTGGTCTAGGGTATGATTTTCGCTTAGGGTGCGAGAGGTCCGGGTTCAAATCCCGGACGAGCCCGATGTTTTTTTTTAATAGGTTTTGCTATATCTTATAGTTTTGTTTAGAGATTAATGTAAAAAGTAAAAAAAACATAACTTACCTTATATATACTAGCAAATATATGCACCCTCCGGGTGCAAGTATTAATGTCATAAAATATTATATTAAATTAGAAAGTTTAACGAAACTAAATAAGAATGCAGATAAAAGGATTTGAAACAGAGAGGGGTATAATCGAAAAGGGTGATCCTGAACAAGACGTGAAAACAGCACCCCACGAGAAAGCAGCTGTGCGGCCCCCTGCCACATATCAGCCAAACCATCCGAGTAAGACGGACAAGATACGCGGGACACTGCTGGAGAAGCAAGGACGAACTCATAAGTGACGTCCTCCTGTGGAAGCCAGCACATGGGCACGCCAGAGTGGGCCGACCAGCGAAGACGTACATTGATCAGCTCTGTACGGATACAGGATGCTGCACAGAGGACCTCCCGGAATATGAGCGATAGGGACGGATAGAGAGATTGACATATATCCGTGCCACAGCGCGACATGATATATATATATATATATATATAATAATATATATATATATATATATATGAGGAAGAATAAATAAAGAAAAGAAAGTACAGAATGGATAATAAAAGATGAATTTAATCAATATCACTTACACATGTGTTTCGGTCAGTTTATCTATGTTACACGAATTCAAACTATTATTATTATTAAATAACAAATGAAATGAAATAATAATAATAGAAAAATGTAAAAATATTCTGTACACAGAGAAAAATTCGACCTTCATCAGAGTGAAATTTATTTTGAAATGAAAAAATTCGTTGGAGAAAAAAGGAGAATTTTTAAATGTTCGAAGAGAATTTTTTAAAATTCACATTCAGGACGCTTAACGATACAGAGCCGTTAGCAAATCTTGAGAAATTGTTGTATACTGTATTTTTTATTTTTGTTAATTATTGTATTATATCGCTTAATTATTATAACTCAAAAACAAATTGTGTGTGTTTCTTAGTTATAAGCATATCAAGTAGTATGCGAGATTTCAAATTTGAATGACCTCTCGTTTGTGAGTTATAAGTCGACACGTACATACCAAACTTCCTCTTATATATATAGATATATAGAATGTCCCAAAATAATGTATACACTCTTTTTTTGTATTCTTTCTTTTATCAATCTTGTTTACAAGTTAGATATATGATGAATAAGTTATAACGATTCAAGAATGACATATACTTATATACATACTTATATGTAAAAATGGAATTGAATGATCGACGATATGATATGAACATATATTTACAATACATAACATAACTATATCCAACGTAATCCTAGAAAATCAAAAAATATTCAATTCTTCAAGATTTGCTAACGGCTCTGTATCGTTAAGCGTCCTGAATGTGAATTTTAAAAAATTCTTCGAACATTTTAAAAATTCTCCTTTTTTCTCCAACGAATTTTTCATTTCAAAATAAATTTCACTCTGATGAAGGTCTGAATTTTCTCTGTGTACAGAATATTTTACATTTTTCTATTATTATTATTTCATTTCATTTGTTTATTAATAATAATAATAGTTTGAATCGTGTACACATAGATAAACTGACCGAAACACATGTGTAAGTGATATGATTAAATTCATCTTTTATTATCCATTCTGTACTTTCTTTTCTTTATATTATTCTTCCTCATATATATATATATATATATATATATATATATATTATATATATATATATTGGCTGTGGCACGGATATCATGTCAATCTTCTCATCGTCCTACGCTCATCATTCCGGAGTCTCTGTGCAGCATCCTGTATCCGTACAGAGCTGATCAATGTACGTCTTCGCTGGTCGGCCCACTCTGGCGTGCCATGTGCTGGCTTCCACATGAGGACGTCACTTATGAGTTCGTCCTTGCTTCTCCAGCAGTGTCCCGCGTATCTTGTCCGTCTTACTCGGATGGTTTGGCTGATATGTGGCAGGGGCCGCACAGCTGCTTTCTCGTGGGCTGCTGTTTTCACGTCTTGTTCAGGATCACCCTTTTCGATTATACCCCTCTCTGTTTCAAATCCTTTTATCTGCATTCTTATTTAGTTTCGTTAAACTTTCTAATTTAATATAATATTTTTTGACATTAATACTTGCACCCGGAGGGTGCATATATTTGCTAGTATATATAAGGTAAGTTATTTTTTTTTTTACTTTTTACATTAATCTCAAACAAAACTATAAGATATAGCAAAACCTATTAAAAAAAAACATCGGGCTCGTCCGGATTTGAACCCGGACTCTCGCACCCTAAGCGAAATCATACCCCAGACCAACGAACCAACTGCTTGGTTTCTTTACATAACAACTTAAATTGGACTTGCTTGCTGCAACCAGCCAACTGCTAAATAGGTTAATTATTCTCTTAAATTCTTGGCTGTTGGCTGACATAGACAACATTACAATGCAGATGGTTTATCGCTCGACCTCAGCAAGATGTGAAATAAGCAATTTCTTAACTTTTAGTTTTATGTACATACTCAACGACTAAACAAACAAACAAAACTATAGTATAAAAATAAAATAAAAATTTGCGATGTTTGGGATTTAACCGGACCTCTCTCAAAAAAAAAAAGAAAAAAAAAGAATATTGTATAATAAAGTAAAAAATAACTTGGACTCGTCGTGAATTGAACCCGAGATTTCAAGCACCTTAAACAAAAAACAAAGTCCCAGACCAACAATACTATTATTTAACTACTTTTATTATTGTTAGTGACTATCACAGAATAAAACAGAAAACTAATCTTCAATGCAATAAATAAATAAATAAATAAATAGATAAAAAGATATATAAGCAAATAGATAAATAAAATGAAAATAAGAAGAAACAGGAGTAAGTAAAAGGTATTGTTTATTCTTTACAGAAAAAAAATTATACAGTAAGGTTTATTTATTTTCAATTTATTTTTTTCAAACGTAAAAAAAGAACAAAACATCGGGCTCGTCCGGGATTTGAACCCGGGACCTCTCGCACCCTAAGCGAAAATCATACCCCTAGACAACGAGCCAACTACTTGAAAGCGTAATATAATCATTTAAATGGTGACTGCTGTGTTATATGATACTGACTACTTAGGACTCGACCTCAGAAACGTCAAATCAGCAATTTCGTGTCTACTTAGAATACTGAAAATGTTGAAATTGCAAATGTCGTCAAATTAAAACGGAAAAATTTAGCTTGAGCATAGATTTTTATGAATTAAATATCATAAATCGTGTCGATTTATGATATTGTTAACTAAAATTTAACCATTAGTTGTACTAAAGGAAAAAATATATAAAATAAACTAATGATAAGACTAGTCAGAATTAATAAACATGTACAAACCAAAAACGTACTTTTCTATTTCGATATCACAGGCGTGCCTTTCTTAAGTATGGGTGACCAAAACTGTAATAATCCGTGTTTTTTTTGTAATTTTAAATTTTATTTTTACATTAATCTCTAAACAAAACTAGATATAGCAAAATCAAACACACAATCGGCTCGTCCGGGATTTGAACCCGACCTCTCGCACCCTAAGCGAAAATCATACCTAGACCAACGAGCCACCTGCTTAAGAACATAAAATTAATCATTTAAAATGTGACTACTGGCTGGCATATATATTAAATATGTCCATGGCAAAATGTGTTATATGATACTGACTGCTTACCGCTCGACCACAGAAACGTAATCAGCAATTTCGTGTCTACGTAGAATACTGAAAATTATAAATCTTTTAACTGTCTAACAAATTCAGCTGGGGTTTCCATTGGTTTTAAGGTAATAAAGGACTATTTGCTCGTAAATTCCTGGCTTTGGCATTGTATGGTAGGAATTTACGAGTAAAAAGTGAAGTGTAAAAACGAACCCCCACTTTAAAACTAACCATTCTCACAAAATAAAATTTTAGAATATACACATTGAAATGAATATGAAATAAAGAAAGAAAATATATTTAGTATTGTAACATAATGGGTGCAAGAAAAAATAAAACATTTATTGCAAAAACACGGACATAAATTGGGGGTTCAGTTTATTTTATGGTAGGAATTTACGAGCAGATAGTCCTAGGCGGTGAAAACTGAAAAAAACAACCCTCCCTACGAATGAATTCCCTACTGAAACGGTGCCTGCCGAAAAAAACAAACAACAACCAGCTCTTTAGGCGTTTTTCCCGACAAGTTATTGCAATATTTTACCCCCTCCAGTCGTCTTTCGACAAGTAAATTTAAATATCTTAACCCCCCCTCTTTAAATATTTTAGTGGGGATATAAATATTTATATTTAATTGTCGATAAAAATATGGCTTACTTTTAACGTCTTCAAGCCACGAAAAAAAAAAAAATAATAATAATTTGTCGATGTTTTTTAACGAAAAATTATCATTTTTTTTTCAATCCGCCTAAAAAAATTTTTTTCGGTATTTTCATTTCATTTTAATATTTTTTTCGACAATCAATTTCAAATAAAAAAACAACAAACATTTTTTCGGTATTTTTATTATTTTTTCGAACAATCAATTACAAATTCATATTCATTCGTAGGATTTCCCAACCCTATTGCCCTTATGGCAAGCCCCAACCCTTTTATCATATGGGTGTTAGAAGGCGGTGACTGATGGTCTACGTGTCATGGAATGACGTTAAACTCTATCTGATGGTGAGGTTCCAGTTTTGAAGGTTTGGGAATGTGGAGATCCCTTCATCACCATTGCTCCTGGTCCACTTTGACCGGAGTGGTAGTACGTGTTAGGGTCCATCTATGGTTAAATAGAAAAATGTATTAAAAAAATTGTATTAATCCATTAAGAATTGATTTTTTCAAAACCTTATCGATATAAATGACCCTCTGAGGTTGATATGCCGTAAACCAAACCAAACCAAATCATTCGTAGGAAGTTTTTTTTTTTACAGCTAGCACCACCTAGCGTTTTAAGGCAGGATGCCGGGACGCAATTCTGCGAATAGCCCCAATTGAAACTAAGGAAAACATAACTAGAAGGTTTTTTTTGTTGTTTTTTTTATTAAAGAATTAATTGATGTTGTAAGATTTAAAGTTGCTACGTCTTAATTCATTAATGAATTCTAAATGACATTTTGAGAGTAAACGTAAATGTGTTTGTATTGGGTTCCCTTAATTTTCGGAGGAGCGAAATATTTTTAGAAACTTAAAAAAAAAAATATATATAAAATAATAAAAGGCAATTTATGAGAAAGTGCGTCCCGGTCTCCTGCCTCAAAATTGCTACCCGGTGACTATTAAAATAACGTCCCAGCTATGTCGTCTCGTGGTGTTACTTGAAAGAAACAAAACTAACTTAGGGCGTTAAATGAATTTTAGAGGGGGGGGGCTTCTCTTTTTTTGTCGTAATTCTTAATTATCGTAATTTGTTTAGAAATTTATTTTAGAAATTTGTCGTAATTCTTGTTTATTTATAGAAATTTGTCGTAATTCTTGTTTAGATATGAAGATGGATATCTATCTATCTATCTATTTATCAGCCTCAATTTGTTCATTTTTTACTTTGTTTATATATTATATATCCACCATCTCCATTTGTTCATATAAAAAAGAAGCCCCCCCCCTCTAAAATCATTTAACGCCCTAAGTTGGGGTTTCTCTCAAAAACAAGACGGCATAGCTGGGAACGTTATTTTAATAGTCACCGGGTAGCAATTTCTGAGACAGAGAGAACGGACGCACTCCTCATAAATTACAAAAAAAAAAAAAATAAATAAATAAATAAGAGGTAATTTATGAGGAAGTTCGTCCGGTCTCCTGCCTCAAAAATTGCTACGGTGACTATTAAAAATAATGACCCAGCTCAGTCTATTCAAACTATCCATCTTCAATCTATCTATCTATCTATCTATCTATCTATCTCAATTTGTTCATATTTTATCTATATACTTAAATACTAAGATTTTTTATTCATGTTTGTTTAATGTCTTGTTTTTAGTTTAAAAACAAGAATTACGACAAATAAAGATGCGAACCCCCCCAATACATTTACTTGTCGAAAATATTATCTATCTCCATTTGTTCATATCTATCTATATTATTTGTTTGTTTATCTATCTATCTATCTATCCAGTCTATTCAAAACTATATATCCATTTTCATATCTAAACAAGAATTACGACAAATTACGATGAATAAACAAGAATGGCGACGGGGCGGTTGTTATTTTGATAGTCACCGGGTAGCAATTTAGAGGCAGGAGACCGGGACGCACTTCCTCATAAATTACCAATAAAAGATCTACTACAAAGTCTGTTTGCGTATTAGTAAAAATGTAACGATGCCCGAAACCACGTGTGTCACTAAATCTAAACCGGTAAGCAGTCGGTATGGCATTTAAGAAGAATTGCTGTAACGTATACCATCAGCTCTTCACTTTACCACACATATCGCGTGTAGTACATACGCTGAGTTGGCAAGGGCTGGTATCGAGCAAGGAACCGTTGAGGTTCGAAGCCGGACACTCTACGAGTGAGCTAAACTATCCCTTTTTTTTATCCTGAAAAGTCAAATAAAAGGTTTTAAGATCCCAGAAAACACTTGTTGATGTTGCTAATGGACGAGTAAATATATAACTTTGGTTTTCTGCTACAAACAACTCGAAAGAAAGAGAAGCAATTGCTGATTTGACGTTTCTGTGGTCGGGTAGTAAGCAGTCGGCATCGCATAAAAGAATGGCTGTGATATATCTATTTTCTGTGTGATTTAATGAGTTGAATAAGTTTTCTGGCAGGTGCTCGTTGGTCTAGGGGTATGATTTTCGCTTAGGGTGCGAGAGGTCCCGGGTTCAAATCCCGGACGAGCCCGATGTGTTTTTTTAATAGATTTTGCTATTCTAGTTTCCTTAATACCTAATGTGACTAATATAACAAAACTATGTGATTTTTTTTTAGTTTAATAAAAACGAAACACGCTTAGGGTGCGAGAGGTCCCGGGTTCAAATCCCGGACGAGCCCGATGTGTTTTTTTAATAGATTTTGCTATATCCTAGTTTTGTTCATACCTAATATGAGTAATGTAACAAAACAACTGATTTTTTTTAGTTCTTAATAAAACGGAAACACGCTTAGGTGGCGAGAGGTCCCGGGTTCAAATCCGCGACGAGCCCGATGTGTTTTTTAATAGATTTTGCTATATCCTAGTTTTGTTCATACCTAATGTGAGTAATGTAACAAAACCAACTGATTTTTTTTAGTTCTTAATAAAACGGAAACACGCTTAGGGTGCGAGAGGTCCGGGTTCAAATCCCGGACGAGCCCGATGTGTTTTTTAATAGATTTTGCTATATCCTAGTTTTGTTCATACCTAATGTGAGTAATGTAACAAAAACCAACTGATTTTTTTTTAGTTCTTAATAAAACGAAACACGCTTAGGGTGCGAGAGGTCCGGGTTCAAATCCCGGACGAGCCCGATGTGTTTTTTAATAGATTTTGCTATATCCTAGTTTTGTTCATACCTAATGTGAGTAATGTAACAAAAACATTCTAATTTTTTTAGTTCTTAATAAAAACGTAACACGCTTAGGGTGCGAGTGGTCCCGGGTTCAAATTCCGAACGAGCCGATGTGTTTTTTTAATAGATTTTGCTATATCCTAGTTTTGTTCATACCTAATGTGACTAATGTAACAAAACCATCTATTTTTTTTTAGTTCTTAATAAAACGTAAACCCGCTTAGGGTGCGAGTGGTCCGGTTCAAATCCCGGACGAACCCGATGTGTTTTTTAATGATTTTGCTATATCCTAGTTTTGTTCATACTTAATGTGAGTAATGTAACAAAACCATCTGATTTTTTTTTTAGTTTTAATAAAACGTAAACAGGCTTAGGGTGCGAGAGGTCCCGGGTTCAAATCCCGGGTTCAAATCCGGACGAACCCGATGTGTTTTTAAAATATATTTTGCTATATCCTAATTTTTGTTTCATACCATAATATATTGGCAAGCAGAATTTATTTTCGTATACATATATTGCGTTAAATTTGTTTTATTACCTTGACTGTTAAACTTTTTTTAATCAAGTAATTTTTTTCCCTTATTTATCTTGTATATTATTTTTTATTTTTCATTGTTGTTTCACCTCGGGAAAAATAACTTTCATATTGTAATATACCCTGCGAAAATAAATTGCAACGCTCTGGATGACAGTGCCGATTTTGCTCTGGGTCAATATTTTAGCTTGAATGGAGTTAGGTGATGTTAGCCTCGAGCGGTATTTTTGGGTTACTAGGGTGATGACAAACTTAAGGCTGCCCGGGGCAACAAACACTGCTGTTGCATACACTAATCTTGGGTGATATTAATTTTGTACGTGGACAGTACATAAATGATTTTACATACTTTTTAAATTGCAGCGGAATCTGATCATAATCTATCAGGAGATTTTTTTGTATTTGCGCCAAACTTCTGGGCACATCAGTGATCACAGTGAGACTCTGCCTCCGAAGATATTTTATTGGTTAAAAAACATTAAATAGGAGATATTTTAATTGTTAATCAATTTTGTTTTCGACCGGAAGTTTTGCTGGAGCCTATGCGTAGAACATTTGTTTTTGTCATTTCACTTTCGCTGACATGGGTTTAACATCCGTTTGTGTCAGCAACTTATGTAGAGTTTTGTTTAGTTTTGTTTTCTTTTTTAAATTTGTTTTGTTGGTGAGTGGATGTATTGTGTCGAAGGATTGTGAATCATAAGAGATATATATTTCTGTTATAACAGGTACTTTTCGAGTTCTTCCTCCTTTCAAAGTTTGCAGGTAAATAATTGTTTCCAGAAACTTTTTCTTTTTCTTAAAAAATACTTACTTGCGTATCAGTTGTTAGAGGATAAAACTTAGTTATATTGAGAATTCTGGGGTATGGGGGTTATCGTCATGTCTACGAGCCTCTGTTTCGAACCCCACAATCATGAGCCAGCATACTTTGGCGGCAAAGCCGAATAAGCAAACTCGCCCCCTCGGTCCAGCTTCCAAAGGGAACAGACCTAAAACAGGGTCGCGCCCATCTCTTCCTCATCAACCAGAATCGGAGTCGGACATCAAACATAACGTCTATCATATCCAACTATCAGAAGGCCGTAGCAAGGCTCGATAATACCCTATCTCAGGACTCAGATAAGTGACAAATTATAAACATTTGTGCAGACGAACTAAAGTTTGCAATCCTCATTGTTATATGTAATACACGTCTTTTATCTTATTTCTAGTTGTTTGGTTATTTCTTTAACTCTCAACCTGTCTGCCACACTCGTGGTTAACTCCATACTTCAAACCTTGGAGGACTGTCGTTTCGTGTCTAGTTTCTTTATAGTTACCGCATGAAATTTTGGGACTGGTATTATTGGTTCGCAGGTAGAATCTAAATGTCTGTCATCGACTCTGGACTATTACTAAATATTGGGTTGGGATAGGGCTAGATTTTACCCACGCCAGCATTTGGCTGCAAAATAAGGATATTATATATCTGGAAGCCATTACACACTGAACCTTTCTGTAGTTTTACTAAGTTACTTGGATATTTTGCCATGTCAACTCTTCTTGGGTTATCTAATGCCGAAGTTTAGTTTTATTCGTTCTGATGTTTCTTCGAGTCGACTAGTTGTCCAATTCGTTGAACGTTGTTTGCTTGGTTTTACGGCATGTCAACCCTTGCTGAGTTATTTTATGCCGAAGCCGTTTTGTTTGATTCATTCTTGATGGTATTCAATTTTTTAAAACACCTCCCGTTTAGCGTAAAGTTCAGAATGGTGTCTTGCATGTGATGGACAGTTCAGACACAAGCATTCCATCCTTAAGCATCACGGGTCGTCACCTGCGGTTAACAGGTAGCACCATTAGGGAGCGTCTTTCCCCTTGCAGAGATGCAGTCGGTGTATTTAAAGGACTGTTCCTAGTTTTAGATTTGATGACATACGTGACCGTTACATACGTAGAAAATACGTTGACTGGTCTTTTTGTGGATTTTTGTGGGTATTATCGCATAAATGCGTCCTGGCCTCCTGCCCTAAAAACACTAAGCGGTGCCTGCTGAAAATCCAACCCGTGCTACTATTGAATTCCACAGTTGTTTGAAGGTGTTTTTCTCGAAGTAAAAGCGATATTTTACCTCAAGTCTTTTCTCGACAAGTGAATGTAAATATCCCCCCCCCATCTCTTTAAAATACTTTTAGCGGTTTGAAGGCATTTTTTATCGACATAACGTTTTTAGTCGTGGAAGACGTTAAAAGTAAGCTACTACGCAGTGCTTTTTTTATCGACAAGTAAATGTAAATATTTACTCCCACCTTTAAAATATCTTTTTTTTTCGGTATTCTCATTTTATTTATAATCTAAAAAAAACTGACATGTATTTTTAAATAAATACGACCGAGTTTCGATAATAAAGGCAGGGGTTTTCAACCGACACCGCTTAGCTTTTTTGGTGGCAGGAGGCCAGGACGCATTTATGCGATATTCACCTTTTCCTTTTAGTTTCTAAAAATATTTCTTGTTAAAATTCAAACTACTTGTAAGAGGTTAAAATAAAATTAAAATATTAAATAAATAAATACACTCCCATGAGCCTTCACCGGAAGAACCCTCCACGCAGTGCGAGAAAAAGGATCAACTTCCGAGCCACGAAGATAATCCCTCGGTCATTCGAGTTTCCGCCTTAACTAGTTCTGGTCGCCCCTACTGACCAGAGATATCATTCCTTTGCCACAGACGACTATGACTGGTGATTAAAGCCTCAGTCATAAAACCACCTTCTGCCTTTGTCTCTTACTTTTTCGTTCCCTGAATTCCTTCCTTTAGCACGACCACCAAATGAGATGGGTTAAAAGTAAAATCCGAAGAACACGCACCATAATATCCACCAGCCACCTCTAAACTAGCTTGTGCATTTTCTCGCTGACTCTAAAAAGAGGGTGATCACAGGAAATTCTTCTAAAATCATATAAAATAAACTAACTATCCGATTTTAATAAAACTTTCGGTATATGAAGTAATAAAAGACGAACTTTATTTGTAAATAAATGTTAACTAAATTGAAAAGGCTAATAGTTTTTGTTTCGCGCATTGATCTTAGTAATTCTTTTTATTTATTTTTTTTTTTTTTTGGGATATAAATAATTTTTACATTTTTGGAAAGATAATTTAATGAGAGAACATATGTAAAAAAAACTAAATCGCTAATAATTCGGTTTGGGTAATAGGGCATCTTAAACATTGAAACTAAATCTCGTAAATAGAAAAAATGTGTATCTTTTTTTTTCTTTTTCTTTTTCTAAATTGTTAGATTATTTTCTAAAGAATTTTATATTAAAGTTCCTATTGTCTACTTGTTTATTTTTTTTTTTCAGGGATTTTTTAAAATGTATAAAATGTAAAATAAATACTTTTGTTCAAGAAAATATTGTATAAAGAATATATAGCTAAAAATAATGACATAACATATTTCGGTTTTTATTTTTTTAAATTTGAAAATAATGTTTGAATTACAAATTGTCGTCATTCTTATTAATGGATGATCTAACGGAAATAATAACCGCTTTGGTTTTGAGGAAACCTCTTGAAGTTGTTGTTGTTTTACACATGCCTATCTTAAACCTAAAACAAACACTAAACCTCTTGCAACCCCATATACTTCGCAGATTGAGAATTCAGACAAAACCGTATTTAATTTAACCGCCATGATATATATTTTTTAATTCATAAAAGATCAAGGTAAATTCCCAGGAAATGCCAGGTGGTATTGCTAGTCTGGGAGTAAATATATAATTTGTAGTCTACAAAGGAAAAACTGAAATGAAAAACTGAAAAAAATTGCTTAGTCGAAGTTTCTGTGCGTTAAGCATCGGCAATACTGTATATATTTAGTTTATTGTGTCAGCAGCAGCCAGAATTTAAGTTGTTAAATGAAGTGTCTTATCAGGTGGCTCGTTGGTCTAGGGGTATGATTTCGCTTAGGGTGCGAGAGGTCCCGGGTTCAAATCCCGGACGAGCCCAATTAGTTTTTAATACTTTTTTTTATATAATCTAAGTTTTTCTTTAAGACATTTAGACATTTAAGACAGCCCAAGTTTATAATTGTCTTCTCTTCTTCTTGCTGAGATATATTTAGTTTCCATTTAAGTTGTTAAGTATACGTCTTATCAGGTGGCTCGTTGGTCTAGGGGTATGATTTTCGCTTAGGGTGCGAGAGGTCCCGGTTCAAATCCGGACGAGCCCAATTAGTTTTTAATACTTTTTTTTATATAATCTAAGTTTTTATTTAAGACATTAAGACAGCCCAAGTTTATAATTGTCTTCTCTTCTTCTTGCTGAGATATATTTAGTTTCCATTTAAGTTGTTAAGTATAACGTCTTATCAGTGGCTCGTTGGTCTAGGGGTATGATTTTCGCTTAGGGTGCGAGAGGTCCCGGGTTCAAATCCCGGACGAGCCCAATTAGTTTTAATACTTTTTTTTATATAATCTAAGTTTTTATTTAAGACATTTAGACATTTAAGACAGCCCAAGTTTATAATTGTCTTCTCTTCTTCTTGCTGAGATATATTTAGTTTCCATTTAAGTTGTTAAGTATAACGTCTTATCAGGTGGCTCGTTGGTCTAGGGGTATGATTTTCGCTTAGGGTGCGAGAGGTCCCGGGTTCAAATCCCGGACGAGCCCATTAGTTTTTAATACTTTTTTTTATATAATCTAAGTTTTTCTTTAAGACATTTAGACATTTTAAGACAGCCCAAGTTTATAATTGTCTTCTCTTCTTCTTGCTGAGATATATTTAGTTTCCATTTAAGTTGTTAAGTATAACGTCTTACAGGTGGCTCGTTGGTCTAGGGTATGATTTTCGCTTAGGGTGCGAGAGGTCCCGGTTCAAATCCCGGACGAGCCCAATTAATTTTAATACTTTTTTTTATATAATCTAAGTTTTTATTTAAGAACATTTAAGACAGCCCAAGGTTTATAAATTGTCTTCTCTTCTTCTTGCTGAGATATATTTAGTTTCCATTTAAGTTGTTAAGTATACGTCTTATCAGGTGGCTCGTTGGTCTAGGTGTATGATTTTCGCTTAGGGTGCGAGAGGTCCCGGGTTCAAATCCCGGACGAGCCCAATTATTTTTTAATACTTTTTTTATATAATCTAAGTTTTTCTTTAAGACATTTAGACATTTAAGACAGCCCAAGTTTATAATTACTTCTTTTCTTCTTGCTGAATATATTTATTTCCATTTAAGTGTTAAGTATAAACGTCTTATCAGGTGGCTCGTTGGTCTAGGGGTATATTTTTCGCTTAGGGTGCGAGAGGGTCCCGGGTTCAAATCCCGGACGAGCCCAATTAAATTTAATACTTTTTTTAATATAAATCTAAGTTTTTTCTTTAAGACATTTAGACCATTTAAGACAGCCCAAGTTTATAATTGTCTTCTTCTTTTCTTCTTGCTGAGATATATTTAGTTTCCATTTAAGTGTTAAGTATAGCGTCTTATCAGGTGGCTCGTTGGTCTAGGGTATGATTTTTCGCTTAGGGTGCGAGAGGCCCGGGTTCAAATCCCGGACGAGCCCAATTAGTTTTTAATACTTTTTTTTAATAATCTAAGTTTTTCTTTAAGACATTTAGACATTTAAGACAGCCCAAGTTTATAATTGTCTTCTCTTCTCTTCGTGCTGAGATATATTTAGTTTCCATTTAAGTTTAAGTATAACGTCTTATCAGTGGCTCGTTTGGGTCTAGGGTTGATTTTCGCTTAGGGTGCGAGAGGTCCCGGTTCAAATCCCGGACGAGCCCAATTAGTTTTTAATACTTTTTTTTATATAATCTAAGTTTTTCTTTAAGACATTTAGACATTTAAGACAGCCCAAGTTTATAATTGTCTTCTCTTCTTCTTGCTGAGATATATTTAGTTTCCATTTAAGTTGTTAAGTATAGCGTCTTATCAGGTGCTCGTTGGTCTAGGGGTATGATTTTCGCTTAGGGTGCGAGAGGTCCCGGGTTCAAATCCCGGACGAGCCCAATTAGTTTTTAATACTTTTTTTTATATAATCTAAGTTTTTCTTTAAGACATTTAGACATTAAGACAGCCCAAGTTTATAATTGTTCTTCTCTTCTTCTTGCTGAGATATATTTAGTTTCCATTTAAGTTGTTAAGTATAACGTCTTATCAGGTGGCTCGTGGTCTAGGGGTATGATTTTCGCTTAGGGTGCGAGAGGTCCCGGGTTCAAATCCCGGACGAGCCCAATTAGTTTTTAATACTTTTTTTTATATAATCTAAGTTTTTCTTTAAGACATTTAGACATTTAAGACAGCCCAAGTTTATAATTGTCTTCTCTTCTTTCTTGCTGAGATATATTTAGTTTCCATTTAAGTTGTTAAGTATAGCGTCTTATAAGGTGGCTCGTTGGTCTAGGGGTATGATTTTCGCTTAGGGTGCGAGAGGTCCCGGGTTCAAATCCCGGACGAGCCCAATAGTTTTAATACTTTTTTTTTATATAATCTAAGTTTTTCTTTAAGACATTTAGACATTTAAGACAGCCCAAGTTTATAATTGTCTCTTCTTCTTCTTGCTGAGATATATTTAGTTTCCATTTAAGTTGTTAAGTATAGCGTCTTATCAGGTGGCTCGTTGGTCTAGGGGTATGATTTTCGCTTAGGGTGCGAGAGGTCCCGGGTTCAAATCCCAGACCGAGCCCAATAGTTTTTAATACATTTTTTTATATAATCTAAGTTTTTCTTTAGACATTTAGACATTTAAGACAGCCCAAGTTTATAATTGTCTTCTCTTCTTCTTGCTGAGATATATTTAGTTTCCATTTAATTGTTAAGGTATAGCGTCTTATCAGGTGGCTCGTTGGTCTAGGGGTATGATTTTCGCTTAGGGTGCGAGAGGTCCCGGGTTCAAATCCCGGACGAGCCCGAAGTTCTTAATACTTTTTTTATATAATCTAAGTTTTTCTTTAAGACATTTAGACATTTAAGACAGCCCAGATTATAATTGTCTTCTCTTCTTCTTGCTGAGATATATTTAGTTTCCATTTTAGTTGTTAAGTATGACGTCTTATCAGGTGGCTCGTTGTCTAGGGGTATGATTTTCGTTAGGGTGCGAGAGGTCCCGGGTTCAAATCCCGGACGAGCCCAATTATAGTTTTTATATAATCTAAGTTTTTCTTTAAGAACATTTAAGACAGCCCAAGTTATAATGTCTTCTCTTCTTCTTGCTGAGATATATTTAGTTTCCATTTAAGTTTTAAGTATAGCGTCTTATCAGGTGGCTCGTTGCGTCTAGGGGTATGATTTTCGCTTAGGGTGCGAGAGGTCCCGGTTCAAATCCCGACAGCCCGAACTTAATATTTTTTTATATAATCTAAGTTTTCTTTAAGACATTTAGACATTTAAGACAGCCCAAGTTTATAATTGTCTTCTCTTTCTCTTGCTGAGATATATTAGTTTCCATTTAAGTTGTTAAGTTATAGCGTCTTATCAGGTGGCTCGTGGTCTAGGGGTATGATTTTTCGCTTAGGGTGCGAGAGTCCCGGGTTCAAATCCCGGACGAAGCCCAATTAGTTTTTTATATAATCTAAGTTTTTCTTTAAGACATTTAGACATTTAAGACAGCCCAAGTTTATATTGTCTTCCTTTCTTCTGCTGAGATTATTTAGTTTCCATTTTAAGTTGTTAAGTATAGGTCTTATCAGGGGCTCGTTGTTCTGGGGTATGCATTTTCGCTTAGGGTGGCGAGACNAGAATTGAAATTTTTGATTTTTCTAGAATTACTTGGATATAGTTATGTTATGTATGTAAATATATGTTCATATCATATCGTCGATTCATTTCCAATTCCATTTTTACATATAAGTATGTATATAAGTATATGTAACATTCTTTGAATCGTTATAACTTATTCATCATATATTTCTTAACTTGTAAAACAAGATTGATAAAAGAGAAAGAATACAAAAAAAGAGTGTATACATTATTTTGGGACATTCTATTAATATCTATATATATAAGAGGAAGTTTGGTATGTACGTGTCGACTTATAACTCACAAACGAGAGGTCATTCAAATTTGAAATCTCGCATACTCTTGATATGCTTATAACTAAGAAACACACACAATTTGTTTTTGAGTTATAATAATTAAGCGATATAATACAATAATTAACAAAAATAAAAAATACAGTATACAAACCCTCCACCCCACCCTACTCACATCGACACGGAGTTTAGTTTTAAACTTCCCAGACAGAAACTCTGTGCTGTATGAAAGAAAATACGAATGTTCATTTCAAAAAACAAAAACTAAAGTTAAGCTGACACACCCCCCATCCCGTCTCCCTTCGGCACAATTCATCTTTGAAGTTAGCGTCAACACCAATTCATAACTGTAACAAAAAACACAGTTCTAAAACTAAAAAAAAACAAAAAAACTCCACCCCCACTCATCGGTACAGGCTTAATATTGGAGTGAGTACATCTCTGCACCTACCTCAAATAATTTTTATTTCCTTAGGCTTTGAACTTCTACGCATATGGTCGTAGAAAGGCAAATGATACTCATAGTATTTTAAATCGATATATGCTGAAGTCATATTTGTTTTATTCATAATTACTGGGTATTCAAATTACTTCTAATCATTTTTAAAACATACTGTTAAAAAAGTGTTAAAACTTTTATGTCCGTCATGGACCGGTACTTTTCTATATATATATATATATATATATATATATATATATATATATAATATTATATATACAGTCACCACAGACACGTGTTTCGACTTATCAAGTCTCTTCAGTGGAGCTAAACATTTTAGAACCACCTACAGCCGGGATAGAACTTCGTTCATCAAGCAGCAGTGGACAGCTTAATCACTCGGCTATCGACACACACAGAATGCGAAGCCAATTTAACTGTTTTAGTACATTTATCTGTATGTATGTAAAGGCCACCATAGAGTACTCCATCCCTTTTGTATGAAGAGCGTTGCGTTTACGCTTTAGTTGGCGGTCATAATTATATATAATATATATATATAATATATATATATGAAGAAATTGTCGGATTTATGTCCATATTTACTCCCATATATATATATATTATATATATATATATAATATATATATATATATATATATATATATATATGAAGGTAAAATGATATTGAATCCGACAATATGTAAGAAAGTTTATAGAAAAAACAACAAGATGTTAAACATTTTTGCTGACAGATATCTGTTTCGACATTATGAATATGTCTTTATCAAAGCAACATTGTAAGCGGAAAAAACGAAATGAATAGATCGAGCGTTCTGTGCCTCGTAATTACTGATATATTCATTTCGTTTTCCGCTTACAATGTTGCTTTGATAAAGACATATTCATAATGTCGAAACAGATATCTGTCAGCAAAAATTTTTAACATCTTGTTTTCTATAAAAACTTTCTTACACACACATATATTATATATATATATATATATATATATGTATGTAATGTATATATATGTATGATATATGTATATATTATGTATGATTATATTATATAATATATATATGTATATTATATATGTATTATATATATATATATATATATATATATACTATATATATATATATATATATATATATATATGGAAAGAGGATGGAATGATCCGACATATATATATGTATATATATATTGATATATATCTATATATCATGGGTATACATATATTATTAATTATATATATAATATATTATTTTTTTTTGTGTGTGTAATATATATATATATATATATCAGATATATTATTATTGTATATATATATATTATATATATATGTATATATAGATATATTATGTATATATATATATATATATTGTTATATTATAATATTATATTGAATTATCTTTTGAGATTAGAGAGAACATCTTTTATTTACAATACAAATAATTGAATTGTCCTTGTAACCTGAGTTCGTCTTAAGGTTTTCCTTAAGAAGAAAAAGGCTTTTAAGTCTGTTGGATTAAATATCTATTCAACAAGTTCTCCTTATTTAGTCCCTTGGCCTGAAAGTATTTCGCTAGGGTGAAGTGACCATTACAATAAAATACGAAAGTGTTTAATCTTGCAACCAGTCAAATATTCTCATCAGCTTCACAATAAACCCTACAATTCCTGAACACAGTTTATCTTTAAGGCAAAACATCTATATCCATGAATGTAGTGAGAGAAATGGGAAACTTGGTGAATATACACTAAATACGTCTCTGTGTGTCATTAATTGGTCCCAAGAGACCCGAACTTAAAGCGGAAAAAGTACTTAAGACGAAATTAATCCTTATTTAGACAGCAAGAATAAGCGCCCTTTGAGCGCAAAGTTTTTAAGTTTTATGTAAAGAAAATACAGGGCCAGGCAAAATGATCTGACACAATTTGCTAGGTTTAATAAAATGCAATGTGTAAAGAAACAATAACTGCATACAGTTGTAGATAAATAAAAGGCAATAAAGTAAAGAAAACAAAAAGGTGTTTATTTTCGAAAAGTACATATAATATGCCATTTTTTCATATAATGCATTTTGTTTTGTTCTTTGTATAAGCCATGTGTTTTTCGTTTCCTTTTTCAGTTGCGGCCCATGAATTGGACGGTTGAGTATCGCGCTTTTCATTGTGGAAACGTTTTATCAACCATCATTTTTCAGTGATGCATTTGAAGATTGCAACCAGTCAAATATTCTCATCACTATCAAATAAACCTACAATTCCTGACACAGTTTATCTTTAAGGCAAACATCTATATCCATGAATGTAGTGAGAGAAATGGGAAAACTTGGTGATATATACTCTAATACCTTCTCTATGTATTAATTGGTCCCAGAGGACTCGACTAAGTCGGAAAAAAGTACTTAAGACGAAATAATCCATTATTAAACTAGCAAGAATATGCGCCCTTTGAGCGCAAGTTTTTAGTTTTAATGTATAGTTTGTTTTGTTGTTTTTACGGCATATCAGCCTCAGTGGTCATTTAATGCCTATAAAGTTTTGAAATAAATCAATTCTTAATGGATAATACAATTTTAAAAAAATACATTTTCTATTTAACCATAGATGGGACCCTAACAGTACTCCACTCCGGGTCAAGCGGGCCAGGAGCAATGGTGATGAAGGGGTGCTCCACATTCCCCAAACCTCCAAAACTGGAACCTCACCATCAGATAGAGTTTAACGTCATTCCCAGGAAATGTAGACCCCAGCCACCGCCTTCTAGCAACCCAATGATAAAAAGGGGTTGGGGTTTGCCATAAGGGCAATAGTGTTGGGAAAAATCATATAGGTCTAGGCTTGACGTGACCAGCCGATTGATCGGAGGGGGCCTCTCCGACCGCCGTTCTGGAGTTTGGGGATGTGGAGAATCCCTTCATCCCTATTGCTTCCTGGTCCACTCTGACCCGAAGTGTAAGTACTGTTAGGATCCCATCTATGGTTAAATAGAAAAAAATATTCATTAAAAAAAATTGTATAATCCATTAAGAATTGATTTATTTCAAAATTTTATCGGCATTAAATGACCCACTGAGGTTGATATGGCGTAAATCAAACCAAAACCAAAACCAAACTCTTCAATCATTTTTAATCTCTGCCGTCATTCATTGCTAAATTTAACTCTTTACCTTAAAAAAAAGTAACATATATAATGAGGAGTAATCAAATATACATAGAGAGGGAAACGTGATAGACAGAATGGGTGGTAAGAGGACAGGTCTGTGACTCTGACAATAAGAGCACACATTGAGCCCTTAAGAAACTGGCGCAACATGCGAGAGGTCCCGGGTTCAAATCCCGGACCAGCCCAATTAGTTTTTTATATAATCTAAGTTTTTCTTTAAGACATTTAGACATTTAAGACAGCCCAAGTTTATAATTGTCTTCTCTTCTTCTTGCTGAGATATATTTAGTTTCCATTTAAGTTGTTAAGTATAGCGTCTTATCAGGTGGCTCGTTGGTCTAGGGTATGATTTTCGCTTAGGGTGCGAGAGGTCCCGGGTTCAAATCCCGGACGAGCCCAATTAGTTTTAATAATCTAAGTTTTTCTTTAAGACATTTAGACATTTAAGACAGCCCAAGTTTATAATTGTCTTCTCTTCTTCTTGCTGAGATATATTTAGTTTCCATTTAAGTTGTTAAGTATAGAGTCTTATCAGGTGGCTCGTTGATCTAGGGGTATGATTTTCGCTTAGGGTGCGAGAGGTCCCGGGTTCAAATCCCGGACGAGCCCGATGTTTTTTTAAACAGATCTTAATAACATTTTCTTTTTCTTTCTTTCTTTCTGACACTTATGGAAAAAAAAAAAAAAAACAACTTTACTGAATGATTTTCTTTATAAAGAATAAACAATGCATTTTTACTTAGTCCTGTTTGTTCTTATTCACATTTTTTTATTTATTTATTTTTTTATTTATAAAAATATAATATATATATATTGAGTGTGAGAAGTTCCGGGTTCAAATCCCGTACGACCTCAATGTTTTATTTTATTTTTTTAAAGATTTGGTTATTTACTAGTTGAGTAACATGAGTGACCCAGAAAAAACAGAACCCAAATGATTTATTTATTTTCCCATTAAATTAACCCTAACCCTAACCATTGTTAGACAAAAAAAAAATAAAATTAACAGTTTTATTACAAAATGTGTGGGTTCTGTTTTTTCTGGGCCACCCTGTAATATTATGTTACTAAACTAGGGGGGTTACGGTTAGGGTTGGGGTTTAGGGTTAGTTTAATGGGAAAATAAATAATTTGGGTCCTGTTTTTTTTTTGTTGGGGGGGGGCACCCTGTAATATCATGTTACTCAACTAGGAAATAACCAAATATTTATTATGGAATGCTATATTCTAGTTTGTTTTGCTTAGGCAGTAAGTATATATACATAATTTTGTAGTTTTACACGAAAGAAAACTAGAAATAAAAGTTAAAGTGCTTATTTGACTTTTGCTGATGTCGAGCGATAAACAATCTGCACTGCAATTATCTCCGTCAGCCACCTGTCAGCATTTAACATAGTGATTAGAGCAGTTGGCTCGTTGGTCTAGGGGTATGATTTTCGCTTAGGGTGCGAGAGGTCCCGGGTTCAAATCCCGGACGAGCCCAATGTCTTTTTTTTCTTTTTTAAAATAGGTTTCGATATAAGCTTTTCTTTTAGAAGCTTATGTAACAAAATATTACTTTAAAAGTTTCTCTTTAAAAAAAAAAAAAACAGAATACCGTTTTTTTTTTGTTTTTTTTTACATATGTTTGTTCTTATTTTCATTTATTTGTTATTTTTGCTTTGAATGAAAAATTAGTAAGTTGTTTTTTTTTCTGTAATAAAAAAAAAAGTTTTCTAAAAGTCGGCTTACGCTCGTTTTTGATTTTCACCTAGCATTCGAGAGGAACCGGGTTCAAATTCTGGGTGAGGACGATTTTAAAAAAAAATTGATATAATATTTTTTTCAGACATTAGGCACTTATTTAAGAAAACAACCTTACTTTATACTTTCCCCAATAAAAAATTAACATTACTTTTTTATTTACTCATGTTTGTTTTTAGTTTTATTTTGTTTATTTTTTTATTTATTTTAATTTTAATTTTTTTTGATTTTTGGATTGAATTAAAAATTAATGTCTTTTTTTCTGTGAGAAACACTAGTCTATATATGAGTTAGTACTCTTTTTTCCGTGATCTTCCGAATCTTATCATCCTCTTGTTAAAAATGAGACCGTCCAAGATAAAATACAAAAATTAAAAACCTGATTACCTTGTGTCGCTTAATCACCGAATTCTTATTTCTTATAAGTGTCGTCAACTCTGCTAAATAATGGATCATTCCGTTTTTATCATAAAGAAAGAAAAAAAAGTGAGTATGGGGAAAGATAGAGAGCGTGCGGATGCGATAACGCAAATCTGTTTCAATCGGACATAATGAAATCATGGGGGAGGGGGGAGAGAGAGATTGGGGAAGAGAAATCAAGATTATTATATTTTTTTACATATTTAACTATTTAGCAATAGCTTTTAAGTAAACAAATCAAATGTTATAATGATTAATTATTATATCATACTGTGGTATATCCACAGGTCTTGTTAGTTATAATAAAAGTTGTTAAATTGGCGACTTTACTGGTATCTCGCTTGTCTAGGGTTTTGATTTTTTTCTTAGCGTGCGTGAGGTCCCGAGTTCAAATCGCTGTCGAATCCCCGGTATTTCTTGATTATGCTATTTCTTAGTATATTGGAGTCTTTTTGTTTTTTTGTTCTGTTTTGTTTTTTTGTTCGTCACTAGGTAAATATATATCACTTAGTAGTTTTATAACAATGAATGTTAAGAAATTGCTGATTTAACGTTTGTGTGAGCGAGCGAGAAGCAGCAAGCATTGCTGTGATATATTTAGTTTCTATCAGCAGCCAGAATTTAACATGTTAATTGAAGTGTCTTAGTAGTTGGCTCGTTGGTCTAGGGGTATGATTTTCGCTTAGGGTGCGAGAGGTCCCGGGTTCAAATCCCGGACGAGCCCGATGTTTTTTTTAAATAGATTTTACAATACTTTTTTTTATTTTTTTCAGAGACTTATGAAACAAAACAACTATATATATATTTTTTTCTTTTTAGATTTGATAAAATAATAAACAATATTTAATTGATTTTTAATTAATAATATTTTTTCCTTATTCGATGTTTTTTTACGTTGAAAAAAAAAACAAAAAACAAACCCTTACTGTATTATTTTCTCTGTAAAGAATAAACAATACCTTTTTACTTACTCCTGTTTATTCTTATTTTCATTTTATTTATCTAATTACTTATAGACATTTTATTTATTTATTTCATTGAAAATTAATTTTCTGTTTTATTCTGTGATAGTCACTAACAACAACAAAAAGTAGTTAAATAATAGTATCGTTGGTCTGGGACTTTGGTTTTTTGTTTAGGGTGCTTGAAGTCTCGGGTTCAATTCACGGACGAGTCCAAGTTATTTTTTTTTTTACTTTATTATACAATTTTTTTTTTTTTTTTTTTGATCGTCAGTAAGTAAATATGGAAGTTAGTAGTTTTCAACGAATGTAAACTAGAAAATAATGTAGAGTAATTGTAGGTTTAACTTTTTTGTGGTCGGACGATAATCAGTCAGCAGTCAGTATTACTGTGATATATTTATTTTCTATGTCAGCAAGCAGCCACAATTTAATTTGTGAAGTAATGTGACTCGGTAACTAGCTCGTTCGTTAAGGTGTATGATTTTCGCTTAGGGTGTGAAAGGTCCCGGGTTCAAATCCCAAACATCGCAAATTTTTATTTTATTTATTATACTATAGTTTTGTTTTGTTTGTTTAGTCGTTGAGCATGTACATAAAACTAAAAGGTAATTTATGAGGAAGTGCGTCCCGGTCTCCTGCCTCAAGAGTTGCTGCCCGGTGACTATTAAAATAACGACCCAGCTCAGTCTATTCAAAACTATCCATCTTCATATCTATCTATCTATCTCAATTTGTTCATAATTATCTATATTACTTTAAATACTAAGATTTGTTTTTATTCATGTTTGTTTAATGTCTTGTTTTTAGTTTAAATAAACAAGAATTACGACAAAAAAAGATGCGACCCCCCCCAAAAAAATACATTTACTTGTCGAAAATATCTATCTCCATTTGTTCGTATCTGTCTATATTATTTTGTTTGTTTATCTATCTATCTATCTATCTCAGTCTATTCCAAAATATAGACATCTTCATATCTAAAAAATGAATTACGACAAATTACGATAAATAAACAAGAATTACGACGAGCTGGGGTTGTTATTTTTGATAGTCACCGAGTAGCGGTTTTTGAGGCGGGACGCACTTCCTCATAAATTACCAACTAAAAGTTAAGAAATTGCTTATTTCACTCTTGCTGAGGTCGCGCGATACGCAATCTGCATTGCAATGTTGTATCTGTCAGCCAGCAGCCAAGAATTTAAGAGAGTAATTAAACCTGTTTAGCAGTTGGCTGGTTGTAGCAAGCAGCCACAATTTAACGTATTATATAAAGAAACCAAGCAGTTGGCTCGTTGGTCTAGGGGTATGATTTTCGCTTAGGGTGCGAGAGGTCCCGGGTTCAAATCCCGGACGAGCCCGACGTTTTGTTTATTTTTACGTTAAAAAAATAAATTAAAATGAAATAAACCCTACTGTATAATTTTTTCTGTGAAGAATAAAGAATACCTTTTTACTTACTCCTGTTTATTCTTATTTTCTTATCATTCTTTTTCTTTTTCTTTCTCGTCAGTATGTAAATATGGAAGTTAGTAGTTTTCTACGAATAAGTTTTCGCATAGGGTGCGAGAGGTCCCGGGTTCAAATCCCGGACGAGACCTATTTTTTCTTTTTCTTTTTTAAAAATTGGTTTTGATATATATATATATTTTTTTTTTTTAGCGTTTATTTAACAAAACAACATTACTTTAAAAGTTCCTCTTTAAAAAATAAACAGAACTTTTTATTTTTTTTAAAGATATGTTTATTCTTATTTTCATTTTGTGTTATTAAAAATTAGTATTTTTTTCTCTGTGAAAATGAGAGAGAGAGAGAGAGAGAGAGAGAGAGAGAGAGAGAGATAGAGAGAGAGTTAAATCAAGCTTATTATATTAAATACTGAACTATTTAATAATATATCTTTCAGTAAACATATCTAATGTTGTAATGATTAAATTATCATACTGTGGTATATCACCAGGACCTGCTAGTTATAATAAAAGCTGTTACATTGGCGACTTTACCGGTATCTCGCTTATGTGGGGGTTTGATTTTCTCTTGGCGTGCGTGAGGTCCCGAGTTCAAATCGCGGACGAATCCCCGATATTTCTTAAATATGCTATATTCTAGTTTTTTGGATTCTTTTTTTTTTGTTTGTTTTGTTTCGTGGTAATAAAGGACTATTTGCTCGTAAATTCCTACCATAAAATAAACTGAACCCTCATTTTATGTCAGTGTTTTTGCAATTTATGCCTAAATTGTAAAACGAACCCCCCACTTTAAAACTAATCATTCTCACAAAATAAAAACTTTTAGAATATCAATATTGATGTGAATATTAAAATAAATAAAGAAAATATATTTAATATTGTGAAATAACTGGTACAAGAAAAATAAAACATTTATTGCAAAAACACGGACATAGAATGAGGGTTCAGTTTATGTTATGGTAGGAATTTACGAACAAATAGTCCTTTATTACCTGTTTTTTTTTTGTTTTTTTGTTTTTTTTTAGTCACTAGGTAAAGATATCACTTAGTAGTTTTATAACAATGAATGTTAAGAAATTGCTGATTTAACGTTTGTGTGAGCGAGTGAGAAGCAGCTAGCATTGCTGTGATATATTTAGTTTCTATCAGCAGCCAGAATTTAACTTGTTAAATGAAGTGTCTTTGCAGTTGGCTCGTTGGTCTAGGGGTATGATTTTCGCTTAGGGTGCGAGAGGTCCCGGGTTCAAATCCCGGACGAGCCCGATGTTTTGTTCTTTTTACGTTGAAAAAATAAATTGAAATAAAATAAACCCTTACTGTATAATTTTTTTTTCTGTAAAGAATAAACAATACCTTTTTACTTACTCCTGTTTATTGTTATTTTCATTTTATTTATCTATTTACTTATAGATTTTTTATTTATATATTTATTTATGCATTGAAAATCAATTTTCTGTTTTATTCTGTGATAGTCAATAACAATAATAAAAGTAGTTAAATAATAGTATCGTTGGTCTGGGACTTTGGTTTTTTGTTTAAGGTGCTTGAAATCTCGGGTTCAATTCACGCACGAGTCCAAGTTATTTTTTTACTTTATTTAAATTATACAATATTGTTTTATTTTTTATTTTTTTGAGAGGTCCCGGGTTCAAATCCCAAACGTCGCAATGTTTTATTTTATTTATTATAGTATAGTTTTGTTTGTTTGTTTAGTCGTTGAGTATGTACATAAAACTAAAAGTTAAGAAATTGCTTATTTCAATCTTGCTGAGGTCGAGCGATAAGTAATCTGTATTATTTATTGCATTGAAAATCAATTTCTGTTTTATTCTGTGATAATCATTAACAATATTTCAGTATTCTAAGTAGACACGAAATTGCTGATTTGACGTTTCTGGGGTCGAGCCTAAGCAGTCAGTATCATATAACACAGCCAGCAGTCACCATTTAAATGATTATATTATGCTTTCAAGTAGTTGGCTCGTTGGTCTAGGGGTATGATTTTCGCTTAGGGTGCGAGAGGTCCCGGGTTCAAATCCCGGACGAGCCCGATGTTTTGTTCTTTTTTACGTTGAAAAAAATAAATTGAAATAAAATAAACCCTTACTGTATAATTTTTTTTCTGTAAAGAATAAACAATACAGTTTTTACTTACTCCTGTTTATTCTTATTTTCTTTTTATTTATCTTACTTATAGATCTTTTTATCTATTTATTTATTTATTGCATTGAAAATTAGTTTTGTTTTATTCTGTGATAGTCACTAACAACAACAAAAAAGTTAAATAATAATATCGTTGGTCTGGGATTTTGTTTTTTTGTTTAAGGTGCTTGAAATCTCGGGTTCAATTCACGGACGAGTCCAAGTTATTTTTTTACTTTATTATACAATATTCTTTTTTTTCTTTTTTTTTTTTTGCTCATCAATAAGTAAGTAAATATGGAAGTTAGTAGTTTTCTGCGAATGTAAACTAGAAAATAAAGTAGTGTAATTGTAGATTTAACGTTTTGTGGTCGGACGATAATCAGTCAGCAGTAATCTGCATTGCAATGTTGTCTATGTCAGCCAGCAGCCAGCAATTTAAGAGAGTAATTAAACCTATTTAGAAGTTGGCTCGTTGCAGCAAGCAGCCAGAATTTAACTTGTCACGTAAGGAACCCAAGCAGTTGGCTCGTTGGTCTAGGGGTATGATTTTCGCTTAGGGTGCGAGAGGTCCCGGGTTCAAATCCCGGACGAGCCCGATGATTTTTTTTAAATAGGTTTTGCTATATCTTAGGTTTGTTTAGAGATTAATGCAAAAAGAAAAAAAAAAATCAAAACTTACCTTATATATACATATTTATTTATTTGTAGAAAGTAAACAGGGTATCTCTTAAAATTATTATTAATAATAATAATTCTAGTAATACCGGACGAGCCCAATGATACTTTTAATGTAATCTTTAATTTCTTTGGCTGTAATGCTGTTTTAATTTTCAGAGAGATACGTAACAAAACAACCCCAATTTTGCTATAATACTGCTTGTTTTTTTTGTTTTGTTTTTAATTGGTTTTGATACAATCTTTTTTTTTTCAGACGCTTATATTTTTTACTTTTTTTTCAGAAACTTATGAAACAAAACAACTATATATATCTTTTTTAGATTTGAAAAAAGTAAACAGTATTTAATTGATGTTTGATTATTAATAGGTTTTCCTTATTCGTCTGAATTTTTTAGATGAGGCTTGATGATTAATATTATCAGGATTTTTCGGACTATTGTCCTCATATTTATTGTTATATACACTAAGTTTCAACTGATATGCTCTCCGGCCTTCTGTAGTTGTTTCTTCTCGAACTCGGGAACCTACTTTTCGAACTCGGGAACTTTCTTTTCGAACTCGGAAAATTTCTTTTCGAAATCGGGAGCATTCCTTACCCACTCTGGAAGCTTAATGTCGTAATCGGGAGCCTTCACGGAACTTCGAACCAATAATATCGTTGCAGGTTCCTTCCTGGCCAAGGGTTATAATAACATCGAATGCTTAACTCTTCTACCTGGTCATGGTTAACGAATGAGAACAATCTACTCTTGTCGATTGAATAAAAGGTGTTGCAAGATGGGTATATTATCCTGACTTTTGTGAGCTAGGACTACTAATGGAAGGGGGAGGAAGAAATAAATAAATAAATAAGAGATGATAAAGGTTAAAAAATAGTGATGAGCCAAAACAGGATGAACGATGGTTTGACCATAGCGTGACCCCGAACAGAGAATTGAGTGGCAACCGGAAGTCGGGTGTTGACCGCAACCGGAAGTCGGGTATTGACCGGAAGTCACGTGGTGACACGGAACAACGAAGAAATGTATCGGCCTCTTTTTGCCTTCGGCCGTTGTAGGGTACGGATCGGGCCTCTAGTGGCTAGTGTGGGGTCACAATAATCAAATAGTGTTCTCTCTCTCTTTCTCTCTGCCTTTCCTCCTCTCTGGTACGAGACCAATAGACGAGCACGATAATAAAGGAGCAGTTGTGACTACATATTTCTCGTGTTGTAGCACTGTGAATTTGAAGGCACGTGGACGAGACCCGCTATATAATATATACGCCGCCGCCACCTTACCGTTATCGTAGTAGCGCTCGAAAAAAAAAGGACAACGTTACTTATATCATTTTGGTACTGTGAAAATATACCACAACGGTACAAAGGCTCGGTTCGAAGTTCAGCGCGCTCGCGCACATGTGTGTGTGTGTGTGTGTGTGTGTGTGTGTGCATCTGTGTGTGTGTGTGTGTACTCACGCGCAATGTCTAAACATGAAAACAATTTGTTTTTCCACGTTACATTTTTCAACAACAAAGTATAGAGCCACGCATGCGTGCTAAAAACCATAAAATCTCAATTGTGTTGACATCCTTTTGTTACATATTAATTGGATCCCATATTACTTTTTAAGGTAGTATAGAAATCCTTATGGCGATCAGTACAGCTGATGGCCTTGAGAGTGAGTGACAATGCTTAACCTCACTCTCACCTTGCGTTCTGGGATGATCGTGAGAATCGGAAGCGATAGAAAGCTCCTTCCGGTTTAAGGTGGGCAACTCAGTAAGTCAGTTGCAGTAGAGTTGCAGTTAGTAGTTGCAGAGTTAGAAGCTAGCAAGATGTGACTCTCAGCGCGCAGTTGTCTGGTCCTGGGGTTCTAGAATAAAATAACATCAAAGGTAAATCGAAGTCTTGTTATTACTAAAAGCTAACAATGACACAAGGCTTCTGATAAGAAGTGGTCCCCAGCAGAACCAAACACGGGACCCAGATAAGAAAGACCAGACGAGACCTGTAGAAGATATACCAGACCACTAGATGATAGAAGTACCAAGCCGGCCAGAAGAGAAGTACGTAACACTTTCGTCTACGAGAGACAATGGAGTAGTGTCCATTTTTGTTTTCTTTTTTCTTTTTTTTTTTTGACCACGTAGCATGGGCGGGTTAATATGAATGATTAGCTGTTGCCTAAGCAACATTTCCCGTTTTTCACACTGTCGCAATTCAGTTTGGCAGCGGTAGTGTCGCAGGAGTTGCTGAGTAGCACTGGATTTCAGCATCACACCACCTGAGGGACTCCGGCTTTGTTTTCGGGGTTTACTCCCCTAAAAACACTTAAAAATCCAGAACTAAAACCATCGATAAAAACCAATATAACATATGAGGTAGTTATATTAACGTTAGAAGGCTCAAAGTAACATCCCAACGTGGGTACAATTGTGTACATAAAAATATTCCGACAAAGGTGTAAAAAAATAACAATATTTATTCCGTAAGTGACAGAGAAACACATACATGACAAAGATATACAAAACAGATACATAAACGTATTATGAGGAAATAGGCGTACGACTTGTATCGTAGGGAATGTCACTTACTTGTAGCTGGTTGGGAGGAAAGCCCCCTCCCACCAAAGGTTTAGAGGAAAGCCCCCTCCCACCAAAGGTTTAGAGGCGGCAGGCACCTAGACCATGTTTACTCGTTGCCGGCCTGAGTTGAAAAGACTTAGGAATTCAGAATTCCCGCTCGTGGCCAAATACCCCCTATCGGCCGAACGAACCACAGCAAGGGGAGATAACTCATTTTGTACTTATGTCCACCCAGTCTTCGTTTTACTGGCCCAACTGGAATTAAAAGATTTTTAACGCAAATATTTTCTTCGGGTTATTTCAGGTTCAGGAAATAATCTCAATCATTAGAACTGAAACAGGAT
>CM042169.1:70940559-70945559 GCA_023376005.1 Doryteuthis pealeii
TAACCCCAGACTGGTTGGTATGCCGTTAAAATCAATCAACCATTACTTCCTAACCGATCGGCATGACGTAACCCCAGACGGGTTGATGTGCCGTTAAAATCAATAAACCAACCAGCCAATTCAAACGTTCGACCAGTTGTAGCAACGAGTGTGCAAAGAGAAAGCAGACGATCAAACTGGCAGTGCGCATGCGCAGTGAAATTCTAAGCGGATTTTCAATTTTTCAGCTTTTAAAACGAATGGAGATTCTTAATAATGATTCTCTTTGAAAAACTCAATAATCCGAAAAACGAAAACATTTTTCATTGTTCAAAATAATTGACGATAAAATTCCACAAATGAACGAGGCAGAAAAGACTCCACTCCAATTAAGTTAATCAAATCGAATATTCATCGGTTCGGAATAATCCAGTTGCATCGACTGATGTGGTTTTATTCCCCAACGAGGATTATCCTGCCGCTAATTCACCACCGCACGGTATTTCGTTTTTCGGATTCTTGCAGCCATTCCAAGGACTGGATTCCTGGTTTTAATATTTTCTAATTCTCCTTTCTCTCACAAAGTGGTTTGCCCTTCAACCAATACATTTTTTCTAGTTGATGACAAGAGATAATAATTATTTGACCATCTTATTACAATGGAGATACGGTGTCTGTTTGTCAGTTACCGAAACTACGTAATCGACGTTCTCTTACAAAGTGGTTTGCCCTTCAACCAATACATTTTTTTCTATTGATGACAAGAAATAATAATTATTTGACCATCTTATTATAATGGAGACACGGTGTCTATTTGTCTATTACTGAAACTACGTCACCTACGTTCTCTTACAAAGTGATTTGCTATTCAAACAATGCATTTGTTCATGCTTAGCAACGGGTTGATGATTAGAGATAATAACTATTTGACCATGTTATTATAATGGAGATACGGTGTCTGTTTTTCTGTTACGGAAATATGTTACCAACGTTATTTTACAAAGTGGTTTGCCCTTCAACCAATGCATTTTTCATGCTTAGCAACGGGTTGATGACAAGAGTTAATAACTATTTGACCATCTTATTATAATGGAGATACGGTGTCTGTTTGTCTCTTACCGAAACTACGTCACCACCTATATCACAATTCCCTTACTTATTTACGTCATATTCTCAATGGTTATTAATTAAATAATCATTATTCAATCTTAATTAGCATCTTGTTTAGCTCGGTTGGTAGAGCGTCCGCCTAGGAACCACAAGGCTCCGGGTTCTATACCAACCCTCGCCAACTCAGCGTATGAGTATCACAGGGATCAATGCGGTGTCATTAGGAACTGATAGTAGGTGTGGTACTCCACCTCAGACGCTAAAATAATTTTCTTGGTCTAGCGCTAGTGTTGGGTTGTCTTCTCTTGCCTGGAAGAGTTGTCTTCCCTCTGGGTTCCCGTTTTTGACCACCAGGGTTTTTTTTGCATTTAAGCGCCTGCTTTGGAACCCTCAGCCTTTTCTTCTTCTTCTGCAGCACCTCACGCAAATGGGTTAGACTTTTATGTCTACACCTTTCTAGTTTGGGGACTTCTGCCCCCAACGCAATGCCAGTAAGTGACATTGCCCTATGGACTCTCCATAACTATCCATTAATTCTATATGTACATTTAGGTATCTTTTGTACACCTCCTTATTGTATCTCTATTCATGAATGTGTCCTTTTTTATATCCTCTTTGTATTTCTGTTATATGTATCATTTCCATGGGCTTGTATAAAAGTCATTTTGTGTATTTAACACTCGTGTCGGAGTTGTGTTGTTCAACTTATTATAACTTTGAACCTTACACTAGTATAAGGGTATAGATTCCCTCGCTCCCTGGCTGATACCGACTTTAGGCCATCCCGACGACTTCACTTTTTACTATTAAGGTCTAGATGAGATAAATTTGCCCCAAAACAGCCTATATTAATGTGTATTTACCTCGCATCCAGTGTATGCAGGTCAGGCACAAGGCCCTAATAATGTTGGACTACCCACAAACAGAGGCTCGTGGGATTGCGGGTGCAAAAAATGCGTTGATCCTGTCGGTATTACTGCTCAAGGGTACCTCAGGCACTAGCCCATCTATTAATAATGGAGATTCGCTTCCGGTTTTTGTCTGTAACAAAAATTACGTCCCTGCTTACGTCACATTACCCAAAATCGTTATAACATAGAATAAAAACACTAAAATTTGAACATGCAACACGAGACAGTCCTCATTGTTTTTTTAAAAACACGTTTTAATAAATACATGACTTGTATTATATATCTATATATAGTTTGTTTTATTTTAATACATATTTAAAGTTTACATTTCAAATTGTTTTATATTTTAATCCTTTAATGAATTTGATGATTTTACTTACTTAGGATACAAACTCGCTGACATTGAATTTTTTACTCCCAACCCTCAGGCAATATGTTTCAAAAATCTATTCTTACCTCGCCCGGAGGGCGTTTTTTATTTAGTACTAGTAGTATTAATGTATATATGTTATATATGTGATGTGTGTTATATATTAAGAAATAAATGTTTACATAGATTATTCTGCGAGTAATTTGCATACGGGTTTTTAGTAAAACCGTGTTTAATAAATGTTATTATTGGTGTTATTAATTTCTAATAATATTGTTTTATTTTCAAATGTATTAAAAGTAATCCTATTTATAATTTTTATATTGAAATCAATTCAAATAAAGTAAAAATATGTATAATCTTTGTTGTGTTCGTATATAATTTCATTAGAATTTCTAATTTAATATAATAATTAATTATAATAAAACTGAAATACTTAGATATATAAAACACACACACAGGCACGCACACACGCACACACACACATGCACACACACACACACCACACACATATATATATATATATATATATATTATATATATATATATATATATATATATATATGGCCGGTTTAGCTCAGTCGGTAGAGCGTTCAGCTAGAAACCACAAGGTTCCTAGTTCGATACCCGCCCTCGCCAACTCAGCGTTATGAGTAGCACAGGGATCTGTGCGGTAAAGTAAGGAGCTGATGGTAGGTGTGGCGCACCACCTCAGACGCTAAAATAATCTCCTTGGTCTAGCGCTAGTGAAAAGGGGATAGACTCCCTTTCTGCATGGCTGATACCGACATTAGGCCGCCCCGGCGACTTTACTTTATATATATATATATATATATATATATATATATGATACTTGGCCTCTACTTAGGTATCGAGCACTTTTTACAAATTAGCTTCTCCTAGCGGTTATATGAATATATATATATATCTTATATACATATATATACATTAAATTGTTTTTTCTTTTGCCAAATCTATACCAATAGATTATTTTTTGTTGGTACGAATATCTTGGTTTTTCTTTTTTTCAAAAATTCTTTTCTTCCTGGTTATGTTTGGTAGTATATTTTTACAATCAAACTCTCTGCCGGGTTTTTTTCTCTCCGCAAGGATCTACCAACACGCTTGGTTATATATATATATATATATATATATATATATATATATATAATTATATATATATATGAAAATAAGTAAACAAACAATGTTTTATTTATGATATGGCTTTTAGCGACAATTTTTGGAGGAAATGGGCTTAATTGAAGTCATACCTAAATTTGAAAATTAATTAGTTAAAATTAATGATTTAGGTGGGCATATATGTTCAAATGTAAGGCTAAACAAATCGAGAAAAATGTACATACAGGGATTGACATTTTCTCGATTTGTTAGCCTTACAGTTGAACATATATGGATATATATATATATATATATATATATATATATATATATATATATATATATATATATATATATATATAAACATAAGAGGTACATAAACACGGAATATTCTAAGTAATTTTAGTATTGCTTTATAATTGAATTAGGGAAATTTATCAAATTAATAAATACATTTTTAAATTAATAAATACATTTCTCTCTGCATAGGTACAGGAATGAATTCAGCAACTTACAGGTTTAGGTGTCTATGAAGCAATACTATTCTTCAATTATAATAACCTTAGTGACAATAAACTTCAATCGTGAGAGTAAACATTTCGGATCTAAGTTTACCTTCGACTGCTCAGGTTACATCTTGTCGATTTAAACAGCCTAAACGTCTGTCCTATTTAAGTGTAGAGACATTTTGCAAATGCGCAAATTTTCTCGAATATAAGAAGATCAATTTTGTCGACACGCTAATCACCTTCGATTTGTTCCAATCTTCAGCCATGCTTTCTGCTGCCAGAAATAATCAGGTTATTTTCCAACCATGAGATATATCAATATTTCTATATATATATATATATATATATATTATAATATATATAATATATATATATATAATTATGTGTTGTGTTCTTGTGAACGTTGTAGTGTTTGGTCTTTGAAGCATTGGAAAAAAGAAAAAACAAGAAAAACAGAAAAAAATCAGATTTTTTTAATATTCAACCGTTGCTCTGATCCTGGTTTAATCTATTCCGATATTTGGTGAACTTACACCCTTTTTTAGGTATACCAGACGGTGAAAAAAAAGATGAAATGTTGTATATGAGGGCAAAGTAATTAAAATCATATGCACCACACACACACACATATACATATACAAAAGTGTGTGTGTGTGTGTTGTGTGTGTGTGTTGTGTAATTTTGTATGTGTGTGTTGCATATGTATTATATATGTTATGTTATTGTATATTTCTTATGTGTGTGTGCATGTATGTGTTTGTGGTATGCATATGTATATAATATATATATATATGTATATATATATATATATGTTTGTTTGTGTTGCATATGTATGCTATATATATATGTGTGTGTGCATGTATATGTATTGTGTATGTGTGTATATATATATGTATATTTATATGTGTGTATGTGTTATATATTGTGTGAATATATTGTATATATATATATTATATGTGGAATATATGTATATTATATGTTGTATTGAGTGTGTGTTTTGTT
>CM042169.1:70950559-70978059 GCA_023376005.1 Doryteuthis pealeii
ATAGATAATGCCAGACAAAAACTAAAGTTTAAAAGGAAAATTCCATTAAGTCCCTCTTTTGTTGGAATATTGTATTATATAAGGTGGGCTTGAATCCATCACTTAAACTTATAGACCCTGCGTGGGCGTGTCGCTTAAAGCCCGCCCATCAACACGCTCGAATACGTGGTTAGTTAACTATTTAATCGCCGATCTTTAAATCCGTTTATTTTCACGTATTCGACGCAGATCTGCAGCCAAGGAATCTGCTCAACCAGAGGATTCTACCCAACACTAAGAGACACTGAGGAACAAGCAAAGGATTCTACCCAACACTAAGAGACACTGAGGAACAAGCAAATGATTCTACCCAACACTAAGAGACACTGAGGAACAAGCAAAGGATTCTACCCAACACTAAGAGACACTGAGGAACAAGCAAAGGATTCTACCAACACTAAGAGACACCGAAGAACAACAAAAGGATCAAACCCAACACTAAGGAACACCGAGGAACAACCAAAGGATTTTACCCAACACTAAGAGACACCGAGGAACAACCAAAGGATTTTACCCAACACTAATGAACATTGAGGAACAAACAAAGGATTTTACCCAACACTAAGGGACACTGAGGAACAAACAAAGGATTCTACCCAACACTAAGAGACACTGAGGAACAAGCAAAGGATTCTACCCAACACTAAGAGACAGTGAGGAACAAGCAAAGGATTCTACCCAAAACCAAGAGACACTGAAGAACAAGCAAAGGATTCTACCCAACACTAAGAGACACCGAAGAACAACAAAAGGATCAAACCCAACACTAAGGAACACCGAGGAACAACCAAAGGATTTTACCCAACACTAAGTTACCGAGGAGCAACCAAAGGATTATTCACTAAGGACCAGCCTCTGCTTAACACAAGTGATCTCCATTGTAAAATGCTCTCACTTGAAGCTTAAAATGGCCACAAAAATTGTAACACCCTTAAATGAAAATATAATTCATAAAATCTTTTCCAGTGAAGTAACTCAATTTATCTGATAATATTTAGAGTGTAGTGATAAATCTATCTTATCGTTTGTCGATACATCGTATATAGTAATCATGCTTACTTTCATATGGTATTAGGTAAATCGTAATATAAGTTTGTTTTGGCCTGGTTAGGGCCTTGAATAAAGACACATGAGAGGAAATGAGTTAAACAAATATATTAACAAAGAATAGTAGTACAAACATATACAAATGAGAAGGTTACTCGCTAGGTGGTCTATTAACTGTCCGAGCATACCACTGGAATATTAACTCTCGCTTAAGAGTAGTACCTGCTGCTTTTTATAGTTGGAAGAGTTCATGCGTGCGTGAAAAATTACCATAACAAAGTTTTAAAAAACTAGCAAATATATGCGCCCTCCGGGTGCAAGTATTTAACTTTTAATGTAATAAGATATTATATTAACTTAGAAAGGCTAACGAAATTAGATAAGAATGCAGATAAAAAAGACTTGAAACAGAGGAGGGTATAATAAAAAACAGAACAACTGAAACTTACTCTTCCATCACACCCGTCTTTCATTGCTGATTGTTTTCGTAAATAACAATTCAGTTAAAATAGGAAGTAAAGAATAAATTACAGTCATTTCTTCATGTTAATCGATTTCTTTTAAGATTTATCCCTGAGATTTTTGCTTATATACATTGAGATAAAATCTAACAATTAGAAATCGATGATACTAAGCACATATTTATTAAAATCAAATGTTTAATATCAATATGCAAATTAGCCTTTCCGTTTACACTGTAAACCGCTATTTTGTTGTATATATAAATACAATTTCACGTAATCAATATTTTGGTAAAGCCAACAGTATTAATAATGTAAAACAATTTTCTTAATCATTCATAAAAGCATCATAGAGAATGTGACGTATAATGATGTTACATAATTATTGGATCCCTAATAAATTTTTAAGGTATTGTAGAATCATTATGGCGATCAGTACAGCTGATGGGCTTGAGAGTGAGTGACAGCGTTTGACCTCACTCTGACCTTGCTTTCTGGGGATAGACCATGAGAAACGGAACCCCGATAGAAAGCCCCCTTCCGGTTTAAGGAGTAAGCAACTCAGTTAGTCAGTTAGAACTTAGAAGCCAAGCTAGCAAGATGTGTGTCTCACTGCGCAGATTGTCTGGTCTGGGGATCTAGGAATAAATAACATCATCGTAAATCGAAGTCCTGTGTTTATTACTAAAAAACAACAATGACACAGGGCTTCTGATAAGGAATGATCCCCAACAGAAACCAGACCCGGAATCCTCAATAGAAGACCAGACGAGACCTTAGAAGATATACCAGACCAAGATAGATGATAGACGATCAGAAGCAAAGCCGGCCAGAAGAATAGACGACCAGAGTAAGAAGTAGTAAGAAAGGTATATAACGTTATATAGATTTGGTAACATGAAAAGGCCAGTATATAACATATACCTATTTAGTGCCGGTAAAGAAGGTGCTATGCAACAATAATAAAGGGTATTGTGACTTGAGTAGTGATATAGATTTGGTTACAGACAGACAAACACACAATTTCCATTACAATAAGATAAGTGTGGTTTTTTTCTCATCATAATGGCCTCCAGTTTAAAATAGGTTGAAATATAACATTTTAATTAGTGTTAGAATTCAAAATGCAATCAAATGCAGGTTGTGAATAGATCGCATAAATCTATTGTTGTTGTGTTTGTTGTTGTTTGGACCTGAATGAAGCATAGAGTGAGGTATTAGGTGATAGATACTTAAAGGCTATCTCATCGTAAAAGATATACGATAAGTAGCCCACTAACCCCGGGACACAAAATACAAACACAAAATGTATATGTACTAGAAAGAATATTCGCTCCCACCATACGTAAGTATCTAAATTCTAATGTAATGAAATATATCAAATTAGAAAGACTTATGAAATTAAATAAGAACGTATATAAAAAGGTTACATTTATTTAATTATATCTTAATTGGTTTCTATATAAAATCATTCATAGGATTAATTCTGATACGTTGGAGAATAAAACAATGATATTAGACATAAATAACCCCAAGTTATTATTTATTGTATCTGATTTTGATAAAACGAATATGCAAATCAACCACACCATATATTAGGTAAACCTTTATTTCTTAGTCATATATAAAAAAATGGCAGAATTTTAAACGCTCTAATAATATGAGCTGTTTTGAGGCAAATAAAACTCGGATTTAAATAGAGAGATCTTCAATAAATAACAACTAGCAAATATATGCACCCTCCGGGTGCAAGTATTTAAGTTTTAATGTAATAAAATATTGTATTAAATTAGAAAGGCTAATGAAACTAAATAAGAATACAGATAAAAAGGTTTAAAACAGAGGGAGTACAATAAAAGATTTTAAAGAGAGGGAGTATAATAAAAAATGGAACAACTGAAACTTACTCTTCCATCACTCTCGTCTTTCATTGTTATTTTTTCTAATTTAAGTATTTAGTTATAAGAGGAAGTAAAGAATAAAATGACAGTTATTTTATCTTGTTAATGGATTTCATTTAAGATTCATTGAAGAGATTTTTGCTTATATTCATTAAAATAAAACCAAACAGTTAGAAATCAATGATACTAAGTACATATTTATCAAATTCGATTTTTTAATATTAATATGCAAAGTAGCCTTCCCGTTCACACTGTAAACCGCTATTTTGTTGTATATATAAATATAATTGCATGTATGTAGACATAGTTAACAGTATTAATAATGTAAGACAATTTTATTAATAATTGAGGTTTAGATAAAAATAAAATCATGGAGAATGTGATGTCAATAACTAAGAGAATTGTGACTTGAGTAGGAATATAGTTTCGGTTACATACAGAAAAACACACAATCTCCATTATAATAAGATATATTCTATGTATTACTGATTTTGATTAAATATTAGATATTCATTAATAAACTTAAGCAATTCGTGTGGGTATTGTTGTGTAAGTAGTGACGTAGTTCCCCCTTGCTTCTCGATTTTTGTTTTCAATGCGGATATGTGTGTCTTTTAAGAGACCCTATTGTTGAGGTCAGTACTGGAGTCGAATTTGCTGTTCCTGAGAAATTTCTGGGAAATTAGGAAATCATATTTTTAGACCGACACACCGGAAACATACATCATATAAACAAACGTCCTCCAACTTAAATGTATTGGTGACTATAAATAAATAAATACAGCTCTTACAGAAGTAATTGAGCACTTTATAATCATTTCTCCAATAATAATAACAAAAAAAATTGGTTCTTCCAGGCTGTGGTTGTATCAGTGCTGCTATATGGCTGCACCACTTTGACCCTAACGAAGCGCCATGAGAATAAGCTAGATGGAAGCTGCACAAGAATGCTGCGCACAGTCTTGAACAAGTCGTGGAAGCAGCACCCCACGAGGAGACAGCTGTACGGTCACTTGCCCCCCATCTCACAAACTATCCGAGTGAGACGGACAAGGCATGCAGGACACTGCTGGAGAAGCAAGGACGACCTCATAAGCGTCGTTCTCCTGTGGAAGCCAACACATGGACATGCAAGTGTGGGGCGCCCAGCAAGGACCTACATTGACCAAATATGCGAGGATACTGGTTGCTCCGCAGAGGACCTCCCAGGTGCAATGAGTGATAGGGAAGGTTGGCAAGAGATTGTCATGGATATCCGTGCTAATTGCGCGACATGATGATATATATATATATATATATATATACATATATATTTCTGCATAGCGAGCCATCCTTTGCGGGATTTACTTGTCAAGTTTATTTTCTATAATTATCGAATTTTATACGATACATGCATTTATAATTGCCTTCAAGCAAAAATATAAATAATAATTTATTCAACATTGCTTCTAAAAACAAACATCCAAAAATCTTATTCACTTTGCCGAAGAGCTAACGGCCGGGTTTGTTTACTAAATAAACGTCTACTTGCCTACTATGGCAGGGGCGTGTAATAGTTTCCTTGACAAGGTTAATTTCGCAGGGATTGTTCGCTATGTACCGGCGGCCGAACGGATATGGTCTCTGACTATGCCTGTGAAGTCCCGGTTTCGATTCCTGTCGGAGGGGAGTCGTTAGTATACATGAATATATGAAGAGACTTAATAAAGTCGAAACAGTCTGTACGGTGTTCTGCATAGCGAGCCATCCTTTGCGGGATTACTTGTCAAGTTTATTTTTCTATAATTATCGAATTTTATACGATACATGCATTTATAATTGCCTTCAAGCAAAATATAAATATATATATATATATATATATATATATATGTGTGTGTGTGTGTGTGTGTGTGTGTGTGTGTGTGTGTGTGTGTGTGTGTTCAGCAGCTGATGTACTGAAAAGACAACATCGTTAATATACTTACTGTAATTAATTCAAGTTTCGTAACACAAATAATTTCTGTATCTGTATAATTACGTAGTTTTAACAATGCCACGTTAAACTATCGAGTCGTCGCGTACATGTCGTTAATTGTCCAATGATTAGCGAGTTAGTGTAACAGACCCCGTTAGTCACGTCGACTCTCCTTTGATACCGTATACTTAGACGCTTATTAAAATGCTGGGGTCAGAGATGAGCCGACATCTCACACCTCTGTGGTTGGATACGGTCAGGTGATTTGACATATCATGATCATGTCACGCTGACAGCACGGATTCTCTCGACACTCTCAGCCCCCTCTCCCCTTCCTCTCTCTCTCTCTCTCTCTCTCTTCTCTCTCATTCTCACTCGCTCGCTCGCTCTTTCCACTCAATCTCTATCTCACTTTCCGTACTGGCATATTCGCACCCGTTATATACATATATATATATATGTGTGTGTGTGTGTGTGTGAGTGTGTGTGTAAGTGTATATATATATATATATATATATATATATATATATATATATATATATATATATACAGAGAGAGAGGGGGGTAGCGAGACAGAGAGACAAAAGTTAGAGTGAGGGGTTTGAGAAAGTGTGAGTATTTGTACGTCTGTATATATATATATATATATATATATATATATATTATATGTATATGTGTGTGTGTCTGTATGTATATATATATATATATATATATATATTATATATATATATATATTGCTATCCGTCTCTATTGGTAATGGCTCTTGTCAACTCCTCCTCACGACATCCAGTATCCGTATCGGCCCGATACTAGTGTATCTATGTGTAGGAGACCACAAGAAAACGTATTTGAAGAGTCCGTCTTTATTTCTCCATTTGTGTCCAGTCAGGATTTTCCTTTTACACGGGAGATTTTTCTGATAGTCCTCTCCTCCTCCTTCTTTTCTCTCTCTCTCTCTCTCTCTCTCTCTCTCTCTCTCTCTCTCTGTGTTTCTCTCACCATCCATCTCCCATTGGTAATCGCTCCTGGCAGGTTCTCCTCACGACATCTAGTTACTGCAGAGAGCTGATCAATGTCTTTGCTGGTCGACCCAGTCTAGTGTGTCCATCTTAGGTGACCACAAGAAAATGTCTTTGATGAGCCCGTCCTTATTTCTCCATTAGTGTCCACACTGGCTTTTCGTTTTACATGTAAGATTTGTGTGATAGGACGTAAGCGGCCGTACAGCTGCGTTTTTTTTTTCGTTTTCCTTCCAGAATATGTTCAGAACAACATGCAACATTAGTGTGTAGAATATATATGTATAGTCTCTGTCTCTGTCTCTGTCTCTGTCTCTCTGTCTCTGTCTCTCTGTTTCTCTCTCTGCACCTCTCTCTTTTTCTCTCTTTCCCCACTCTCTCTCTCTCTGTCTGTTTATCTGTTTCTCTCCTCTCTCTTCTTCTCTCTCGCCATGGGTAAATAGTAGGGCAGAATATGCTCTTTAACCATGGCTAGGTAACCAGTCTATGAGAAGGAATTCAAACCTGTTAAACTCCGCTTAAGAATGTGCCACATTCTGCTCGTGCGGAGGGGTTGATATATAATATATATATATATATATATATATATATATATATAGTGTATTTTATCTTCATCTTCCTTCAGCCTAGGAACCACAAGGTCTCTGGTTCGATCCCGGCCAACAACGCATGAGAAGCACAGGGATCTGTATATTTAGGTAAATCTCCAACTGTTTCGTCACGGATAGGATGTGACACAGAGTCCCAAATATTGAACATCCAACCAGGATCGAACTCGCTATTAAATAGTAATACATTTACGAGAATCGATTGTAAACTAGTACTATATGATATGTCTAGTTATTTATCCAAACCGGTCGCCAAGGGTAGGATGTGACACAGTCGCAAGGATGGGACATCCAGCGCGGATCGAACTCGATATTCAATAGTGATGCATCTGCGAGAATAGATTGTTAACCATTACACCACGATAGAACGTCTAGTTATATATCCAACTCACTGACCACGAGTTGGATGTTACACAGGGCTGTAATCATGGAGCATCCAGCGAGGATCGGACTCGCTATTCAATAGTATTGAATTTTCGAGATTAGATTGCTAACTATTACAAAATGATAATATGTCTACTTATTTACCCAATTCGGTCGCCACGGGTAGGATGTGACACAGGGTCGTAAGCAAATGGCATCCAGCGAGGATCGAACTCGCGATTCAATAGTATTACGTTTTCGAGTATAGATTGTTAACTATTACACCACGATGGAACGTCTAGTTATTTACCCAACTCGGCGCGTGGTCTAAACCGTAATAAATGGACTCGTCGACCGAGTTCAATTCTTGGACGAAGCTGTTTGCATTTCACATGACCCTAATATTTTGGGAAAGGTATAAATCCAAATCTTCCCGAGCTATGATTAAATAATGTTGCAGACTGGGCTCTTTAACCATGGCTAGGGAACCAATCTAGGAGAAGGAAAACTGTGAATTCAAACTTGTTAAACTCCGCTTAAGAAATTGACCTTGTGTCGCATCCTGCTCGTGCGGAGGAGTTGGTAAATATATATTTACCAACTTTGGTCGCCACGGGTTTGATGTGACACAGGGTCGTAAGCATGTGGCATCCAGCCAGGATCGAACTCGCAATTCAGTAGTATTGCATTTGCGAAAATAGATTGCTAACCATTACAACACGGTGGAACGTCTAGTCATTTACCCAACTCGGTCGCCACGGGTTGGATAAAATACAGGGTCGTAAGCATGGGGCATCCAGTGATGATCGCACTCGCTATTCTATACTAATGCATTTGAAAGACTAGATTTGTAAACAATATACAATGATGGAACGTCTAGTTATTTACCCAACTCGGTCGCCACGGGTTGGTTGTGACTCAGTGTCGTAAGCATGGGGCATACAGCTAGGATCGAACTCGCTATTCAATAGTATTGCATTTACGAAAATAGATTGCTAACTATTATATCACGATTGAACGTCTACTTAATTATTCAACCCGGTCGCCACGGGTTGGTTGTGACTCATTTTCGTAAACATGGGGCATCCAGCGAGGATCGAACTCGCTATTCAATAGTATTCCATTTACGAAAATAGATTGCTAACTATTATATCACGATTGAACGTCTACTTAATTATTCAACCCGGTCGCCACGGGTTGGTTGTGACTCATTTTCGTAAACATGGGGCATCCAGCGAGGATCGAACTCGCTATTCAATAGTATTGCATTTACGAAAATAGATTGCTAACTATTATATCACGATTGAACGTCTAACTTAATTATTCAACCGGTCGCCACGGGTTGGTTGTGACTCATTTTCGTAAACATGGGGGCATCCAGCGAGGATCGAACTCGCTATTCAATAGTATTGCATTTACGAAATAGATTGGCTAACTATTATATCACGATTGAACGTCTACTTAATTATTCAACCCGGTCGCCACGGGTTGGTTGTGACTCATTTTCGTAAACATGGGGCATCCAGCGAGGATCGAACTCGCTATTCAATAGTATATTCCATTACGAAAATAGATTGCTAACTATTATATCACGATTGAACGTCTACTTAATTATTCAACCGTCGCCACGGGTTGGTTGTGACTCATTTTCGTAAACATGGGGCATCCAGCGAGGAGCGAACTCGCTATTCAATAGTTTTGCATTTACGAAAATAGATTGCTATTACACTATGAGGAGATGTTCACTTATTTACCTAACCCGGTCGCCACGGATAGGATGTGACACAGTCGCAAGTATGGGGCATCCAGCGAGGATCGAACTCGCTATTCAATAGTATTGCATCTACGAAAATAGATTGCTATTACACTATGAGGAGATGTTCAGTTATTTATCTAACCCGGTCGACACGGATAGGATGTGACACAGACGCAAGTATGGGGCATCCAGCGAGGATCGAACTCGCTATTCAATAGTATTGCATTCACGAGAATAGATTGCTAACCACTACACAATGATGGAACGTCCAGTTATTTACCCAACTCGTCGCCACGGGTTGGATGTGACACAGGGTCGTAAGCACGTGGCATCCCGTTAGGATCGAACTCGCTGTTCAGTAGGAATGCATCTTTGAGAATAGATTTCTAATCAAACACCAGCCTGTAATCGCCTATAGCGAATACAATATGATTTGAAATTGCAGTCAATCTATTTTTCTTCTTAGACTGCAAGTCACGAAATTTAGGTGTATGTGTTTGTGTATATATGTATATATATAATAAATGTGTGTGTATATGTATATATATATATATATATCTGTGTAGTATAATGTTATATTCATATAATATTATATATATACGGTTTGTTTAGAATGGCTTTTTGCCGATAATTTTTTGGAGAATAAGTGCTTAATTGGAGTCGTACCTAATTTTGAAAATTAATTAATTAATATGAATTAGGCGGAATACCTATTAAATGTATGGCTAAAACAAATCGAGAAAAATCAATCTCTGTATGTACATTTCGGCTATTAGGCCTCATCAGCAGAGCTATAGATAGGAAGGCCGCCCTGTGCGTGATTGAAACCGGACTTCCAAGCTGACAGGCCGATATCACAACTCTACACCAAACGCACTTCCCAGATTTTACGATTTGTTTAGATAGGTTAATATTCCTTTCAGTGACTTTTATTACACGACGATGTGGTAAGTTGTTAAACACGGTTTGTTTAGAATGGCTTTTTGCCGATAATTTTTGGAGAATAAGTGCTTAATTGGAGTCGTACCTAATTTGAAAATTAATTAATTAATAATGAATTAGGCGGGATACCTATTAAATGTATGGCTAAACAAATCGAAGCGCGTGTGTAATGGTTAAAGTCATGGGAAATGGACTCGTCGCCCCGAGTTCAAATCCTGGACTGGTAATTGCATTCCAGCTTAGCACTAATACCTTGGGAAAGGTATCGAATCCTACCTCTCCTCCAGCTATGGGTAAATAGCAGGAGCAGACTGGTTCTTTAACCTTGGCTTAGGTAACCAGTCTAGGAGAAGGAAAACTCTGAATTCAAACCTGTTAAATCCGCTTAATAAATTGACCTTGTGTCGTATCCTGCTCGTGCGGAGGAGTTGTAAATATAAGTATAATATATAATACTAAGTATAAGTGTTAATATGTGTGGATGTGTGTTGAATATTATAGGAATTTTATATATGTATATATATTTTTGTATAAATACATGCATAATATGTAAAATATATACGTGTGTGGTAATATATATATATATATATATATATATTATATATATATATTTGTTATATATAAATATATATTTTAGTTATATTTAGATTCGCTATTCGGATGTGCACAGGGTCGTAAGCATGTGGCATCCCGTTAGGATCGAACTCGCTGTTCAGTAGGAATGCATCTTTGAGAATAGATTTCTAAGCAAACACCAGCACTATAATCGGCCAATAGCGAAATCATCACATATGATTTGAAATTGCAGTCAATCATTTTTCATTCTCTAGACTGCAAGTCACGAAAATTTAGGTGTATGTTTTGTATATATGTATATATATAAATGTGTGTTGTATATATGTATATATATATCTGTGTGATATATATATATATATATATATTATATATATATATATATATCTATGTGTGTGTGTGTTGTGTTGTGTGTGTTGTGGTGTGTGTGTGTTATATAGGAATCTATATATGTATATATATTTTGTATAATACATGCTATATATGTAGAAATATATACGTGTGGCATGATATGTCATATATATATTATATATATATTATATATATATTAATATATTATATATATATTTTGTTTATATCTCTATATATTGTCTTATATCTATGTATCGGGCTGGATGTGACACAGGGTCGTAGCATGTGGCATCCCGTTAGGATCGACTCGCTGTTCAGTAGGAATGCATCTGTGAGAATAGATTTCTAACCAAACACCAGCACTGAATCGGCCAATAGCGAAAATCATCACATAGATTTTGAAATTTGAAGTCAACCATTTTCTCATTCTCTAGACTGCAAGTTCGAAAAATTTAGGTGTATGTGGTTTGTGTATATATGCGTATATATATATAAATGTGGTGTGTATATATGTATTATATATACATATCTGTGTGTATATATGTTATATTCATATTATATATATATATATATATATATATGTTATATAATATTTTATATATATATATATCATTATATATATATATGGGTGTGTTGAGTATATATAGGAATCTTATTATGTAATATAATATTTTTGTATAAATACATGCATATATATGTAGAAATATATACGTGTGTGCATATATATATATATAATATATATATATATATAATATATATATATATATATATATATTTTTTATATCTCTATATATTTGTTTATATCTCTATATATCGGGCTGGATGTGACACAGGGTCGTAAGCATGTGGCATCCCGTTAGGATCGAACTCGCTGTTCAGTAGGAATGCATCTTTGAGAATAGTTTTCTAACCAAACACCAGCACTATAATCGGCCAATAGCGAAATCATCACATATGATTTGAAATTGCAGTCAACCATTTTTCATTCACTAGACTGCAAGACACGAAAAGCTAATGAAACCGGAGAGCGAGAAGAATTAGCTTTTTCAGACAATCACAGCAAGAGGGCTGAACTTCACATACTTAACTGGTAAATATTCATACATTTCTCACAAGCATATATGAAAATAGAGATGCTTAGACGAATAATTCAATACCAATTTTGACAATCATGACTACAACAGTAATATATATATATATATATATATATATATATATATATATATATATATAAAGATAATCAAATGAGTCAGACGAACCTACTATTAGTTTCGCATAAAGCTCTTCAGGGCTAAAGTCCGACTCTAGTGTCGGACTTTAGCCCTGAAGAGCTTTATGCGAAACTAATAGTAGGTTCGTCTGACTCATTAGATTATCTTTATTACTTGGCTCTACTTAGGTATCGAACACTTTTTACATATTAGCTTTCTCCTAGCGGTTATATGAATATATATATATCTTGTATACATATATATATATATACATATAAATTGTTTTTTCTTTTGGCCAAATACTGTACCAATAGATTATTTTTTGTTGGTACGAATATCTTGGTCCTTTCTTTTTTTCAAAAATTTTTTTCTTCCTGGTTGATGTTCGGTAGTATATTTTTACAATCAAACTTTCTGCTGGTTTTTTTCTCTCCGCTAGGATCTACCAACACGCTTGGTATATATATATATATATATATATATATATATATATATTATATATATATATATAATATATGGGGGGGGGTATGTGTGTGTATGTATGTATGTGTGTATGTATGTGTATCTATATGTGCGTGTGTATGTGTATGTATGTATATGTGTGTATGTGTGTGTATGTTTATATGTGTAAGTATATATATATATATATGTCTGTGTGTGCGTGTGTATGTACATATATGCGTGTATGTGTGTATATATGTGTCTGTATATATATGTATATATGTGTGTGTGTGTATTTATCTATATGTGTGTGTTTGTGTATATATGTATATATATCTGTGTGTATATATGTATATTCATATATATATGTGTGTGTGTATATATATGAATCTATATATGTATATATTTTTGTATTGATACATGAATATATATGTATAAATATATACGTGTGTGCATATATATATATATATAATATATATATATATATATATATATATTTGTTTATATCTCTATGTGTATATGTTGACTCCATATCCAACCTACCTTAACTTATACATACACACACACGCACTCACACCACACACACACACACACACACACACACACACACACATATATATATATATATATATATATTATTCTCTCAATAACGCCCCCTTACCTATTATGGTAGAGGCGTGTAGTATCGCTTGACAAGCTTAATTTCGCTAGGATGGTCAGCTGTGTACTGTGGCCGAGGCGATAAAAGTGTTTCACTAGTGTTTCACTGTGTCTGCTGAAGTCCCGGTTTCGATTTCTGTCGGAGGGAAATCGTTAGTATATACCGCTGATGAGACTTAATAAAGTCGAAACAGTCTGTACGGTATTCTACACATCGAGCCATCCTTTACTGGGATTACACTTGTCAAGTTCATTTTCTATAAGAAAAAGTATCGAATTTTATGCGATACATGCGTTGTAAGTGCCTTCAAGTAAAAATTTAATATATATATATATATATATATATATATATATATATTCGTTCAGAATTGAAGGAGTTACAATAGCATTGGTATGACATTAAATGTGGTGATGAGACTTCAGTCCATGAGTTCTATGGAGTCTGCTATATCCCTCTTTTGTAATTCTTTCACCACACACTCTGACTTGTATAATTAATGAATGTTCAATATGAATTGAAAAGGCTAATTATTTTTTCGTTAGATTTTGTTTCGCACATTGATCCTCCATACAAATTTCTTAATAATTTTTTGGAAGAAAATGAATTTTACATTTACATATATTTGTCGATATAAACGCCTTCCAATCGCTAAAAAAGATATCTTAAAGAAGGGGTTAAAATATTTACAATTACTAGTCGATAAAAAAGCGGGGGGGGGGCTCTAAAATATTGCTTTCATATCCCATTAAATTGTCGATAAAAACTCCTTCAAACTGCTATGTGGTACATAACTAGCACTGTTCACTTTTTCAGCAGGCGCCGCCTAACGTATTTTAGGGCAGGAGGCCGGGACGACAGCAGCCGAAAATCATCCAAATATCCGCTTAACAATGACGTAATATCGAATCCTGCTTGTTGTGGATGGGCTGGGTAAATACACACGTTATCACTCTGAAAATAGTTGTAGTAATTGTTAGTGTACCATCTAAGGGTGCAAATTTGTTTCAAAGTATTCATATTTGGATAGTACCGGGTGCAAAAGTTGTCATTACTTCGGCATCCACTCTAACTTGGAGTGGTAGTACCTGTTCGAGTACCATCTAAGGGTTCAAATCTCTTTTAAAGTTATTCTTATTTGATCGGACCGTATGCAAAAACAGCACCTCGTAAAAAAGATTTTATAAAAATGTAATTATAAACTTTGAATGAACGCGATTCCCTAACCTTTAAACATAAAATATCCCTAGACCTACTGACATACCGTTAAAATCAATCAATCAATAATCCAAATAACCTAATTTATTAATCCTCATCCCAAAAAATTAATTAATCTTTAAATTTGTATTATTTGTATTATTTAGACTATTGTCCTGAACTTTATTGTTATATACACAACGTTTCGACCGATGTGCTCTCCGGTCTTCTTAACGTTGTGTATATAACAATAAAGATGTGGACAATAATCTGAATAATCCAGATAACCTAATTTATCAATCCCCACCCCAAAAATTAAATCAATCTTTAAATTTGTATTATTTGGATTATTCAGACTATTGTCCTGAACTTTATTGTTATATACACAACGTTTCGACCGATGTGCTCTCCGGCCTTCTTAATGTTGTGTATATAACAATAAAGATGTGGATAATAGTCTAGATGGTTCAGATAACCTAATTTATCAATCCTCATCCCAAAAATTAAATTTATCTTTAAATTTGTATTATTTGGATTATTCAGACTATTGTCCTGAACTTTATTGTTATATACACAACGTTTCGGCCGATGTGTTCTCCTGTCTTTTTAACGTTATGTATATAACAATAAAGATATGGACAATAGTCTGGATAATCTAAATAACCTAATTTATCAAGCCTCATCACAAAAATTAAATTAACTTTTAAATTTGTCTTATTTGGTTTATTCAAGCTATTGCCCTGAACTTTATTGTTATATACACAATGTTTCGGCCTATGAGCCCTCCGAGGGCCGAGTTAGCTCAGTCGGTAGAGCGTTCGGCTAGAAACCATAAGTTTTCTAGTTCGATACCGGTCCTCGCCAACTCAGCGTATAAGTAGCATAGGGATCTGTGCGGTGAAGTAAGGAGCTGATGGTAGGCGTGGCGCTCCACCTCAGACGCCAAAACAATCTCATTGATCTAGCGCTATTGAAAAGGTGATAGACTCCCTCGCTGATAGGCTGATACCGACTTTAGGCCGCCCCGACGACTTTACTTTACTTATATAAATAATCCAATTTATTGATAGATATTCTTTAAATATTTGATAATCCTGAGATACATTGATTTTTAAAAAAATATTGTCCTGACTGGACTAACTGTCTAAACCCAGAGAAACAGTTTTTTTTTATCTCCCCATTTGAAGAATTCCCTAGAACATAATCACGCGAAGCCTTACCCCCAAGATAAAAAGCTAAGAAACATTAAAAGACAAAAAAATATATCACGCAACCCCTTATATTTCAACATTGCATATTAATCATACAGACCATTTTATAAAATGTAGACTCGGACGTTCTGCACATTTCTTTCAGATCTGGGCACCTGAATGACAATGTCACAGTTTTATAAGATACGTCAGCAGATTTGTTGTGTGTGATGAGCCGGTTTCATCGTCATGTAGGAATGTTGGAAGCCGTTCCATGGCTTAAGTCTATAAGAAAAATGATTTAATGGAAATGTTGTCGTTTTTAAGAACTCTGACAGGCGCGGGAAGATGTCGTCTGGATTTGACAGCTTTTCTGAAAAGCAAGCAAAGGTTCAAGAGAAAAAAAAACGGAAGCTCTGATAGGACAAGAAATCTAACTAAGAGAAATATTGCACTCAATTGACTATTGGGACCCTAAAGCTCAGGAAAATGTTTTATGTACAGTCTTTTATTGAAGGGTGTCTCGCGTGTATTTGTGAAAAGGTCCTGGACTGTTTTTAAAAAAAAGAGAAATGCTATTCTTTGTAATAAAATGACAACGACATCAACAACAACAAAAACAACAGCAATAATAATGATGATGATAATAATAATAATAATAATAATAATAATAATAAGAAGAAGAAGAAGAAGAAGAAGAAGAATAAGAATAATAATAATGAGATTAATAATAATAATGAGGATAATAATAATAATAATGAGGCAAGCAAAGGCTTGAGGATAATAATAATAATAATAATAATAATAATAATAATAATAATAATAATAATGATGATGATGATGATGAGGATAATAATAATAATAATGAGGCAAGCAAAGGCTTGAGGATAATAATAATAATAATAATAATAATAATAATAATAATAATAATGGTCAACTGGTGGATTTTGCAGTGCCAGCAGATCAAATGAAAAAATGGACAAATATCTGGACCTTGCCAGAGAACTGAAAACGTTATGGAACATAAAAGTGAAAGTGATACCAATTGTGGTTGGTGCACTTGAAACAGTCCCAAAAGAATTAGAAAAGGGTTTGGAATGTTTGGATATCAAAGGAAGGATTGAAACCATTCAGAATACTGCACTGCTGCAATCTGCTAGAATACTTAGAAGAGTCCTGGAGACATGAGGAGACTTGCTGTCACTCAGACTCCAGTCAAATACCATCAGCTAACACTGGTGTGAAAACTCAAAAGGAGTGAATAATAATGATAATAATAATACTAATAATGAGATTAATAATAATAATAATAATAATAATAATAATAATAATAATAATAATAATAGAGCAAAGACAAACTACTTATGGCGGCCAATAATAGTAGAAACAGCAGATGGACAAACAGAAAAACGACAAAGACTAGAAAACAAAAATGGGAAGAAAAACAATTAAACGGACGCTTCAAACGACAAATAGAAGAGGTTGCACATGAAAAGACATGGACATGGTTAAGAAAGGGAAACCTCAAAAGAGAAACAGAATCACTTATAATTGCTGCACAAAATAATGCCATAAGGACAAACTACATCAAAGCGAAAATTGATAAGACCCAACAGAATAGTAAGTGTAGACTTTGCGGTAATAGAGATGAGACTGTTAACCATATACTCTGCGAATGTAGCAAACTAGCACAACGAGAATACGAAGCTAGACACGACTGGGTTGGGAAGGTGATCCACTGGGAATTATGCAAAAAATTAAATTTTGACCACACAACAAAATGGTATATGCATAAACCAGAATCTGTTCTTGAGAACGAAACGCACAAAATTCTCTGGGACTTTCAGATAAAAACGGATCACCTTATCCCAGCAAGAAGGCCAGACCTAGTGTTGATAAACAACAAAGAAAGAACTTGTCAACTGGTGGATTTTGCAGTGCCAGCAGATCACAGGGTGAAGTTAAAGGAAAATGAAAAAATAGACAAATATCTGGACCTTGCCAGAGAACTGAAAAAGTTATGGAATATGAAAGTGAAAGTGATACCAATTGTGGTTGGTGAACTTGAAACAGTCCCAAAGGGATTGGAAAAGGGTTTGGAAAGTTTGGATATCAGAGGAAGAATTGAAACCATTCAGAACACTGCACTGCTGCAATCTGCCAGAATACTCAGAAGAGTCCTTGAGACCTGAGGAGACTTGCTGTCACTCAGACTCCAGTGAAAGACCATCAGCTAACACTGGTATGAAAACTCAAAAGTAGTAAATGATGATGATAATAATAATAATAATAATAATAATAATAATAATAATAATAATAATAATAATAATGAGGATAATAATAATAATAATATTAAATGTAGACTTTGCGGTAATAGAGATGAGACTGTAAACCATGTACTATGCGAACGTAGCAAACTAGCACAACGGGAATACACCCCAAATTTGAGTAAGCAATTTAAAAAAAATTTTCTTACTCTCGTCCCTTTTTTTACAGTAACAAGAAGTTAACTAAAAAGCTTATAAATAAATAAATACCTACGATTTTGTGGAAAATATTCAAAATAATTGTTTGATTATTACATGCAAGCAACATTTTATTTTAGAGGGACGGGGCTCAGTTTTCATTTCAAATTTTTTTTTTTTACTCCTTTAATAAATATGAGGATTTGTCTTACTTATGATACAAACCCTCTGGCATTGAATTTTTAACTCCCGCCCTCTCAGGCAATGTCTTTCAAAAATTAATTTTTTACGACGCCCGGAGGGTGTTTTCTGTTGCTAGTTTATTATAATGGGATTTTATAATATTTATGATATATATGAATATTGAATAATTAATTCAATAATAATAACTAATTCATCTAATCATTAATACAGTAATAAATGCTTACTTTTAATAAATATTAAATTTCTTAAAACTCTTAGAAAATGAGTTAAGATCCTAACAACTGAAAACATTTTTTAGATAAATTCTATTTATTCTATTTATCGAAAAATAATTTTTAAAGAATTTATTTTTCGAGTGAAAATTTCTTAAAACTCTTAGAAAATGAATTAAGAGTGTAACAACTACAAAACTTTTTTAGATAAATTCTATTTATCGAAAATAATTTTTAAAGAATTTATTTTTGAGCGAAAATTTATAAATCCTATTTATCAAAAATAATTTTTAAAGAATTAATTTTTCGAGCGAAAATTTCTTAAAACTCTTAGAAGAAAATTTCTTAAAACTCTTAGAAAATGAATTAAAAATTTATTTTTTGAGCGAAAATTTATAAATCCTATTTATCAAAAATAATTTTTAATGAATTTATTTTTCGAGCGATAATTTCTTAAAACTCTTAGAAAATGAATTAAGAGCGTAATAATTACAAACTATATTTAGATAAATTCTATTTACCAAAAATAATTTTTAAAGAATTTATTTTTCGACAGAATTGAACTGAAAACAATTTAGTTTATTGACTTTCAATTTTTAATATAGACTTAACAATATTTTTCAAAAATTATTTCTACATCGGCAGGCGGCGTTTTTTTTATTTTGCTAGTAATAATAATGATAACAATAATAACAATAATGATAATAATATACACATAGATATATATACACAAAACGTTATATTGCTCTTTTCAATAATATTGAACATTGAGTTCGAAACTTGCACCTAATATTCAGCCGTTGGAAGAAGTGTCCAACTTAGAATCACCTTAATACCAACTTACCTGGCAACCCATCAACGGATATACATATATATATATATATATATATATATATATATATATATATATATATATATATATATATATTCACATATATATATACATATAAATATATATAAGTACATATATATATATATATATATACATGTATATACATATATATATACATATGTATATATATATATATACATATATATATACATATATATACATATATACATATATATTATGTATATACACATATATGTACATACATACATATATACATATTTATCATATATATATACACATATATATATATATATGTATATATATATATGTATATATATACATATATATACACATATATATATACATACATATATACATACATATATACATATATACACACATATATATACACACGCATATATATATACATATATATATATATATACACACACATACATATATACATATATATATACACACACATATATACACACACATGTATATACACACATATATATACATATATATACACACACACACACGCATATATATATATATATATATATATATATATATATATATATATATATTCGAACTGGTCACCTTATACAATTATGTTCTAATATTTTCATCACATTTCAAGCTACATTAATTCAATTAGGAACAGTCTGCTGCATTTTAGGAAATTCTCAAACGGAAAGGTTCGAGGAATTTAACTATTGCCATCGATTCTTGTCCAGATTGACCAATCAAAATCAGAATGAAATGATGTGTGAGAGAGCATGCGCGTAAATGGTTGTAAGGGACTATTCAAATTAATAGAATTTTTTTAAAAATTGAAGGCTCCCCGCTTTATAGATAAACTTATATCCCTAATTCTTTCCATTCTTGTATAAATCCTCCTCTTCCTCCTCCTCGCCTCCTCCTCCTCCTCCTCCTCCTCCTCATCATCATCATCATGTTGTGCTGACAGGTGATGAAAGGGTGCTCTACATTCCCCAAACCTCCAGAACTGGAACCTCACCATCAGATTGAGTTTAACGTCATTCTCGGGACATGTAGACCCTCAGCCACCGTCTTCTAGCACCCATATGATAAAAAGGGGTTGGGTCTTGCCATAAGAGGAATAGGGTCGGGGCAATCATATAGGTGCTAAGGCTTGACGTGTCCAGCCTATTGATCGGAGGAGGGCCTCTCCGACCGCCCGTCTAGCCCAAGAAAGTGTCTAAGTGGAGTATTGCAAGTCATGAACTGCTGAACCACCAAGACTCCGTCCTTAAGCATCACGGTTCGCCACCCACGGCCAACAGGTGGTCGCATTTAGTGGAGTCTTACCCCTTTGCGGAGGTGCAGTTGGTGCATTCTAACGCCCCAGCCGACAGGGCAGACAGTTAATCCAGTCGGAACAAAATTTAAATAAAAACAACAACAACAAAAAACAATGTATCTCAGGATTATCAAATATTTAAAGAATATTTATCTGATTTTTGCGGATGAGGCTTGATAAATTGGATTATTTGGATTATTCAGACTATTATCCACATCTTTATTGTTATATACACAACGTTAAGAAGACCGGAGGGCTCATCGGCTGAAACGTTGTGTATATAACTATAAAGATCAGGACAATAGTATCACGGGTCGCCACCCACGGCCAACAGGTGGCCCCATCTGAGTGAGTCTTTCCCCTCTGCATAGGTCCAGTGGGTGCATTCTAACGCTGCATCCGATAGGGCGGTCAGTTTTTTCTGATAAAACTGATTGGTTAATAAATAAGCTTAATAACCACATGTCCCTATAAATATGAGACAAAGGACACATTTTGATTAAAATTTGTCATGTCCCTATAAATATAAAAAATTAAAGGAAACATTTTGATTAAAATTTGTTTGTATGAAAAGGTCAGACAAATGAACAAAACAAAACGTCTTCGGTATAAAATAACCCAAGAAGGGTTGACATGCCGTAAATCCCAGCCAACAAACTAACGAACCAGTTTCGTTAAAACCAGTATGCAAATTAACCGTGCCATATGTTATATAAACCTTTATTTCTTAAAGATATATAAGATACATTGCAGAATTTTAAAAGCACTAATAACATAGACATCGTTTATAAGTAAGATTGATTCTATAAATTAATGCTTTTTTTGACTATGATTATAAATTAAATATTCATCGATAAACTTATGGAATTCCTGATGGTATCATGACGTAGTTTTGGTTACAGAGAGAAAGACACCGAATTTCCATTATAAAAACAAGTGAACGTAATAGAACGACTGGAATAACCGTGCCTCTTACTACAATGCCACAGTATAGCAGGTTAGCCACTATGCCAACGGTACTCCCCGTATTGGTTAATAAATAAGCCTAATAACCACGTGTCCCTATACATATCAGACTTAAAGGAAACATATGGATTTAAATTTGTCATGTCCCTATAAATATCAGGCTTAAAGCAAAACATTTGGATTAAAATTTGTCATGTCCCTATAAATATCACTTAAAGGAACATTTTGATTAAAATGTGTCATGTCCCTATGAATATCAGATTTAAAGGAAACATTTTGATTAAAATTTGTCATGTCCCTATAAATATCAGGCTTAAAGGAAACATTTGGATTAAAAAGTGTCATGTCCCTATAAATATCAGGCTAAAACGAAACATTTTGATTAAAATTTGTCATGTCCCTATAAATATCAGACTTAAAGGAAACATCTAGATTAAAATGTGTCATGTCCCTATAAATATTAGGCTTAAAGGAAACATTTTGATTAAAATTTGTCATGTCCCTATAATATCAGGGAAGCATTTTGATTAAAATTTGTCGTGTCGCTATAAATATCGGGCTTAAATGAAAAATTGGGGGAGTCTTACCCCTCTGCATAGGTCCAGTGGGTGCATTCTAACGTCCCAGCCGACAGGGCGGTCAGTTTCCTCTGATAAAACTGATTGGCTGATAAATAAGCCTAATAACCACACGTCCCTATAAATATCAGACTTTAAGGAAACATTTGGATTAAAATTTGTCATGTCCCTATAAATATCAGGCATAAAGGAAACATTTTGATTAAAATTTGTTTGTATGAAAAGGTTAGGCAAATGGACTTTATAGAAGAGGAGTTGTAATTGTGCAACGGATGAAGAGTGAAAAAGTGAATGAAACATTTAAAGCAACATAATTTTGGTCGGATTTAGTGATGGTCCAGACGACGAAGGGGACATTGGGTGGGGGTGGGGGGTGTAGAATGGCGTCAGTTGAAAGCTGAATGTGAATATTTTCATCATCAAATACTTGTCAGAATAAAAATTGGTTGACATACACTGATTTTAGATTTTAATTAATTTTGGTCGCATCGCAAAAGATGCAATGCAATTATGAAAGATCCAGATTTACACATACACAAAAAAAGGGTATATTGAGAAGCACAGATAAGTATATATATATATATATATATATAATATATATATATATATATATATAATAAGATAAATATATAAAGGTTTTACATATCTATTTATTAGGTGACAAAGGAACAATCACAACCATATTGGTTCCATGCGATGCAATCATCAGGTGAAGATGTTTCATTTGATATATATATATTAAATTTTTACTTGAAGGCACTTACAACGCATGTATCGCATAAAATTCGATACTTTTTCTTATAGAAAATAAACTTGACAAGTGTAATCCCAGTAAAGGATGGCTCGATGCGAGTGTGTGTGTGTGTGTGTGAAGAGAAATGAAAGTGAATCCGACGGTAAGTAGTATAGTGAGAAATTTGGAAAAAAACACAGGTTTAAATAAAATGAGTGGTAAGTTTATTAGCCGACGCTGCAGTGTTTCAATCTGTTTAGTAGATCTTCTTCAGGGCTTTTTTTAATGAAAATAAATTTATCACAGATAACAAGGAGATTATGAGAGTCTTTTGTTGATCATTCCACCTAAAAATACTGGGTTGAAAACTGACATTCATAGATTGTTTGAAATTATAGAACGCAGTGAAAAACGGTTCTGAAACTGACACAAAACATTCTGTTAAGTTGTGTGTGTGTGTATATGCGTGTGTTTGTGTGTGTGTGAAACATAATATTCCCTTTTCACTGCCTCTAGACCAAGGAGATTGTTTTGGCATCGGAGATGGAGCGTCACACCAACCACTAGCTCCTCAATTTACAACAGAGATCCGCATACGCTAATTTGGCGAGGGCCGATATCGAACCCAGAACCTTGCGGTTACTAGTCGGACGCTCTATCTAAATATATACATCTGTATCAATAATATATATATATATATATATATATATATATATATATATATATTGTGTGTGTGTGTGTGTGTGTGTGTGTGTGTGTGTGTTGAAATGAGAAAGAAAGGAAAGAAAATATTGAATGGATATAATAGGTATTTTAATTAATTTAACTTACAGGTGTTTCGGTCAGGAGTTTATCCATGTGTACATTGTTCTATCTATTATTATTTTTGAATAACAAAATGAAATGAAATAATAATAATAGAAAATTGGAAAAATATTCCGCACACAAAGAAATATCGACCTACATCAGAGTAAATCCTTATTTTTTTAAATAAAATTCGTTGGAACGCGGAGAATTTTTGAAATGTTCCAAAAAAGAACTTTTTTGGAAATCACGTGAAGAAAGTGATCATATATATATATATATATATATATAAGGTTGAAATTTACATGTATATATATATATATATATATATATATATATATATATATATATATATATGCTTATATGTATATAAGGTTTCTGATGAACTCTTTAGTTTTTCTATATCAACAGTCTATGTCGTATCTCTGAAGAATTGGAAATTTAAATTTTTAATTTTTAATTTGAAATTTAAATTTGAAATTTCTAATAGAAGCTGTCATTATTCTGTCTGTGAAGTAAAAGTTTATATCACCCTCTAATCGGCCGTAGCACACATTTTCGTTGTAGGTCATGACTTCTAGAACACTCAGTGATTACACTTTCTTTTTAAATGCAATGTATTTGATTTCTTAATGTAAAGATTTTAAAGTGTTTACTTAGTCGTCTCAAGGGATGACGTTTAGAATATGATGCTTTCTTCCAGTCGACTAGATTGTTGCATACCCTTCTTCACTTCACTTCCTTCTTGTAGTATTTTCGATTCTGGCCGGCTGCTATTCTGATCGTCTTTGGTATATCTTCATCTATCTTGACTTGGTCTGGAATATTCTAAGGTCTGGACTTTCTTGGGGACTTCGGGTCTGGTTTTCTGTTAGGGATTTCTCCTTAGCAGAAACCCTGTGTCATTGTTAGTTTTTAGGTAATAAACACAAGACTTCGATTTACTTTTGATCTTATTTTATTGTTAAATCCCCACCAGACATCTGCGCAGATCGACTTACATCCTATCGGGCTCGGCTCCTACCTGCTAACTGACTGAGACTTACTTACTCTCCTTAAACCGGAAGACAGGGTCTTCTATGCCTCCGGTTCTCACGATTTATCCCCGGAAGGCAAGGTGACAGTGAGGTCAAGCGCCGTCACTCACTCTCAAGGCCATCAACTGCACTAATCGCCATTATGTTTCTATACTACCTTATATAAGTATTAGGGATCTAATATTTATGTAACAAGATGTCCAATTCTGTTGAACGTTGTTTGATGGGATTTTACGGTATGTCACCCTTGTTGAGTTATTTTATGCCGGAGACGTATTTCGGTATTAAACCATAATCAGGACACTGTTACAGAAATTTTTGTGAGGGAGAAAAATGAAAAATGTTAAGTTTATAGTGAATGTGTGAATATAATGTTATTAACCGTTAATTTTTATATGTGCGTTTATTTACGAAAGCTGATGACGTGATCATTGCATGTGAAAAAGTGGAAAATAAAGATCATAGGATGACGCATGCAGACGTGGATAGGCCGAGATGAAATGCTAACAAAGAAATAACGTATTTCATATGAATATTTATTACGCAGATCCATATATAATCATACATACACACACACACACACACACACACACACACACACACACACATATATAATATATATTATATATATATATATATATATATATATATATATACAAGTTTTGTTGAACTGCACAGACAATTCTTGTCGGACAAGTTTTTGGTTGATCCTTTCTAATTTTCGGGCCATCTTTTTGGTTTCGGGGTGCAACTGGTGTAATAGTCCACCAAAGGTTTCAAAACGAGCGCTTTCGGCAATACAGTTTGTCATCATCAGGTAGGAAACGATGGTATTCGTGTCTCATTTTTAACGAGAACGAGTAGTAGCAAGGAATTAGAAGTGGGAGATAATAACAATTGGTAGTGGGAGGTTGTAGGAATGGTAATGGTTCGAGCGAGCGATGCTGTAGTGAATTTTTTGTGGGAGGGGTGGCACAAGTTGTAAGAATGGGAGGGGTATAGTGGAAGGAGGATAGGCGGAAAAATTATAAGCATTTAAGAACATGTTGACTTATTTCAAAGTTTATTTTGTTTAAGGTAGGTTTTTTTTGTTTGATATATATATATATATATATATATATATATATATATATATATATATATAAACTATACAGTCAGCATATTCGAACCACCCCCAATATGATGGGATTCGTTTTGTCCAATCTCTCTTTTGAAGCATTGTTAAGTAAAGTATATAATAATTTATATTTTTGAAGACAATTACAATGCGTATGTCGTATAAAATTTGACAATTATTGAAAATAATCATGACAAGCAAACTCGGTGAATAACATGCGCGACGTGGAACACCATACAGCTGTTTCAACTTTATTACGTCTCATCAGCGGTGTATACATACGATCTCCCTCCGACAGAGATCGAAACCGACAACCCAGCACACAGAATCAGAAACTCTACCTCTGGGCTACCGGCCCGTAGCACACGATACATGCCAAATCAACCTGTCAATGATAAACACACCACTACTATACATAGTACAGTGAGTGTTGAGAGGATCGCAAATTAGACCTATGATCAGGCGTAATAAAATAATGGAATTTAGTAATTTGCTTTTGAAGCATTGTTAAGTAAAGTATGTCATTATTTATAATTTTTTAATATACGCATTGCAATTGCCTTCAAAAAATATAAATAAAAATATAATCATAATCTCTCTGACGACTTCCCTTACTTTACATCTCTTATTTGTGTCATGTCTTTAATATTAAACCGTGTATTGCAGTTAGATCCGTGTCTTTAGATTTGAGCCAGCATCTAATTTGTGTCATGTCTTTAATATTAAACCGAGTATTGCATTTTAATCCGTGTCTTTAGATTTGAGCCGTCATCTAATTTGTGTCATGTCTTTAATATTAAACCGTGTATTGCATTTTGATCCGTGTCTTTAGATTTGAGCCATCATCTAATTTGTGTCGTGTCTTTAACATTAAACCGTGTATGGCAGTTTGATCCGTGCCTTTAGATTTGAGCCATCATCTAATTTGTATCATGTCTTTAATATTAAACCGTGTATTGCATTTAATCCGTGTCTTTAGATTTGAGCCTTCATCTAATTGTGTCATGTCTTTAATATTAAACCGTGTATTGCAGTTTGATCAGTGTCTTTAGATTGAGCCAGCATCTAATTTGTGTCATGTCTTTAATATTAAACCGTGTATTGCAGTTTGATCAGTGTATTTAGATTTGAGCCATCATCTAATTTGTGCCATGTCTTTAATATTAAACCGTGTATTGCAGTTTGATCAGTGTCTTTAGATTTGAGCCAGCATCTAATTTGTGTCATGTCTTTAATATTAAACCGTTCTTGCAGTTTGATCAGTGTCTTTAGATTTGAGCCATCATCTAATTTGTGCCATGTCTTTAATATTAAACCGTGTATTGCAGTTTGATCAGTGTCTTTAGATTTGAGCCATCATCTAATTTGTGTCATGTCTTTAATATCAAACCGTGTATTGCAGTTTGATCCGTGTCTTTAGATTTGAGCCAGCATCTAATTTGTGTCATGTCTTTAATATTAAACCATGTATTGCAGTTTGATCCGTGTCTTTAGATTTGAGCCAGCATCGAATT
>CM042169.1:70988059-71008059 GCA_023376005.1 Doryteuthis pealeii
AAGTGTATTTACGAAAGCCTACATTATATAATTTCATTTATTAAGAAATGTAGGTAAATGTATGTAAACACACGAGCACATCGATTGCAGTTTCACTGTAGGGAAGCTTGTCTTATACAGTTCCATTTTTATAAATATTCCAAACTTACCAAGTATCATATGATATTAGTGTAATATATATGTACATTATCACCCTTTCAATATATTTTTGTTTGTCTCCCCCTCTTTATATATATATATATATATATATATATATATATATATATATATATATATATATATATATATATAGTTTTTTTCCGTAGTTAGGGTCTTTCCATGTGTGGTTTAACCAAGCTGATGCAGGTAGACCATAGGGAGAGCTCAATGTGCCTAATACCAGTGAGTAAAAGGACAGAGCAAGATATTTAGTAAATGAAGAAAAACTCTAAACTTGCTTCATTACAATAATTTACTTCAACCGTATTAATACGGCATCTTCAGGTAATCACAAGAACATGACTCTTACAGTAAGAGTCATGTTCTTGTGATTACCTGAAGATGCCGTATTAATACGGTTGAAGTAAATTATTGTAATGAAGCAAGTTTAGAGTTTTTCTTCATTTACTATATATATATATATATATATATATATATGTTTATACACACACACACATATATATATACACCCGTATGATGGCAGCAAACTCGCGTTCAAGTATTACCATTGCTTGATTTAGTAACAATAATAATAATAAGAAAAAAGAAAAAAAAAGCTCAACAGTACTTTTCTTGATAAAATTAATTTCTCTTTTTTTGCCGTTTTAGGCTCCAGTCAGCCTTAGTACATATAAAGGACAAGACATGTATTGCATATCAAGCAATGCCTGTGCCTGAAGCTTTTTTTAACTGAGGAAAAGCTTTGCACAGAACCAATCCCACTCTCTAAGTGACTGCCACATCATTGGCTGCAGCAGCCGCCGAAGGTTAAACTTTGGAGTTTTCCTTCTCCTAGACACTTGCCTTGACAAGGCTGAGGAATACATCTCTCCCGGTGGTTTTGCTACGCGCCTGGATACCAATCCAAGTATTTCTACGTCCCCGCGTATGTTATTTGCTAGATGGCCGTTGTGCGAAAGGCTTCATCCGCCCTTTGACAGGTTTTGTTTTTCGTCCTGCTGGATGTCTAACCATCCTCCTCACCAGATAGGCTTGGTGGGGTAACCGGATATATATATATATATATATATATATATATATATATATATATATGTACACAGACACGCACACACACACACACACACACACACACACATATATATATATACATACTCATGCACACACACACACACACACATATATATATATATATATATATATATATATATATATATATATATATATATATATATATATATATATATATAAGTTTTGTATATTTAACTTATATTGATGTTTATCCTGTATTGGGATGTTTTTATAAGAATAATTCAGTCAAATTCTTGCCCTGGTCAACTACTAAGCCAAAATATTAGTAAATATATCTGCCTCATTAAATTTAACTCGAGAGAAATACTAGATATGGCTGGATAAAAATACATAAAATCATAAAAAGAAAGAGAAAAAATTAAAACATTCATACCACTTGAATATAATCAACCCGTATCAGAGTGTGATGGCCAAAAGGAAAGAAAACGAATGTTAACTATGTGAAAGTGCTTCGAATAGTATTATTATACTAGGTAGAACTAAATAATGATAAAAAGACTAAATAGACAGAAAGTACCTACCTAAGTTTCACCTAACGGTTCAACAGAAAAATCATCAGGATAAGCCGGAATTATCCGTTAGAAGGAAACCCAGGTGAAATCCCCCATAGTTTGAGCACTTGGAGCAGTTTCACAGAAGTAACGGGTGGAACTGGACAAATACCTGGCCCTTGTCAGAGAGCTGAAAAAGAGCTTAAAAGTGACGGTGATACCCATCATAGTTTGAGCACTTGGAGCAGTTTCACAGAAATGTCTGGGTGAACTGGACAAAAACTTAGACCTTGTCAGAGAGCTGAAAAAGAGCTTAAAAGTGACGGTAATAACAATCATAGTTTGAGCACTTGGAGCAGTTTCACAGAAGTGACTGGGTGGACTGGACAAATACCTTGACCTTGTCAGAGAGCTAAAAAAAGCCTTTAAAGTGACGGTGATACCCATCATAGTTTGGGCACTTAGAGCAGTTTCACAGAAGTTCTCAGGGTGAACTGGACAAAAACTTAGACCTTGTCAGAGAGCTGAAAAAAGAGCTTAAAAGTGACGGTGATAACAATCATAGTTTGAGCACTTGGAGCAGTTTCACAGAAGTGTCTGGGTGAACTGGACAAAACTTAGACCTTGTCAGAGAGCTGAAAAAGAGCTTAAAAGTGACGGTGATAACAATCATAGTTTGAGCACTTGGAGCCGTTTCACAGAAGTGTCTGGGTGAACTGGACAAAAACTTAGACCTTGTCAGAGAGCTGAAAAAGAGCTTAAAAGTGACGGTGATACCCATCATAGTTTGAGCAGTTCAAGCAGTTTCACAGAAGTCTCAGGGTGAAAATGACAAATACTTAGACCTTGTCAGAGAGCTGAGAAAAAACAAACTTGAAAGTGATGGTGATACCGATCATAGTTTGAGCACTTGGAGCAGTTTCACAGAAGTGACTGGGTGAACTGGACAAATACCATAACCTTGTCAGATAACTGGAAAAGAAGTTGAAAGTGACGGTGAGACCGATCATAGTTTGAGCACTTGAAGCAGTTTCACAGAAGTGACTAGTTGGACTGGACAAATACCTGGACCGTGTCAGAGAGCCGAAAAAGAACTTGAAATTGAGGGAAGTAAATGGAAAAATGTGGGTCATTAGGTAAGTAAACATTTATTCATAGAAAACTACTTTAGATTCGAGTGAAAAAAACATTTGTCAGAGGTTGTAATGCACACATAGGGAAGATGCTATGCTATAAACAGTTTATCAGCCATAGAGAAATTAGATCTCTCTGACAAGTTAATGTGGCAATTCTTCCAAGCCGAAGTTGTATGAGTGCTACAGTATAGCTGCACCACTTGGACCTTAACGAAGCGACTAGAGAATAAGGTAGATGGGATCTGCACAACAATTCTGCGTGTGATCTTAAACAATTCGTGGTATTGTGTTAGTATAACATTCAGTTCTAAGACTAACAACAAGAAGAAAGGAATTAATATTTCCTTTAATTCAAACAATTTATTGGCTACACATAAAACAACAAACAACAATATAAAGTCCTTCCTGTATATAAAGTTGAGTTTAAGGGACTTACCGGCGCGTTGGAGAAGATATCTTAGAGTGGTTTCCTTGAGCCCCTGAGTTCGTTACCTCGTGGTACCGCGGGTGGAATCTGTCTGACCACTTTTTGGATATTGCGCCAAAACTATGGGCTATCACGTGATTGGTATATCCAATCACAGAGCCTCTACCTCACTCACTCTATATACAGGAATAACCATTTTACTGACCCAACAGTGGAAACTGTTAAGTATCTGGCCACCATCCTTGGCCAGTTGTAAAGAACTTAAAGTAAATAAGTAAGTAAGTCCTGAGTTATAGAATCCTTTGGTAAGTGAATAAGTCATGAGTTACAATCCTATGTTCCGTCGTCCATGAAGATCCAAATAGTTATGATTAGGTATGACCAGAACAGACAGTATGAATAACAATATCAGCAGCAGAGTACTGCCAATGGTTGGCCAATAGGTTGGTCACGTGGTTATCGGCGAGTCTATAAGTAAGAGTAAGCATTTACCACACGCCTTATATCCCAAAATTCTCAGCAGAAACAACACCCCAAAAGGAAGCAGCTGTACGGCTTCTTGTCCCCTACCACGCAAACTAACCGGGGAAAACGTACAAGACATGCTGAACGCTACTGAGAAGCTAGGACTAACTCTTAAACGACGTTCTTCTGTGGAAATCTGCACATGGGCACGCCATTGTGAGCCGTCCAGCAAGGGCCTACATTGACCAGCTTTGCGCGAATGCCAGATGCTGCGCAGAAGACCTCCCGATGGCAATGACTGATCGGGACGGTTGGCTAGAGGTTGGTATGGATATCTGTGCAACTTGTACGACATGATGGTGATGATTATGGCAGGTTTTTTAATACTTAGACCTTATTTTTGTCTCCATCGTCATTTAAATAAATAAAGATAGTGAACGTGGACCGCCCAGGAAGGACCTACATGGAACAGCTCTGAGCGGATACTATCTGCTACGAAGAGGACTTCTCGATTACAATGAATGATCGGGACGGTTGGCGGAAGATTGTCATAGATATCTGGGCAACTTGCACAACATAATGATGCTGCTGTTGCTAATGCTGCTGCTGCTGCTGATGATGATGATGATGATGATGATGATGCGGATGATGATGATGGGGATGACAGGTTTATAAACTAGGATCTTATTTTTGTCTCCATCGTCATTTAAATAAATAAAGAGTTCCACAAGCCTCAAATAGTGAACATGGGCCGCCCAGGAAAGACCTACATTGAACAGCACTGAGCGGATACTAGATACTGCGAAGAGGACTTCTCGATTTCAATATAATGATCGGGACGGTTGGTGGGTGATTGTCACAGATATCTGGGCAACTTGCACGACATAATGATGCTGCTGCTGCTGATAATAATGATGATGATGCCACAATCATTCTATTTTATTACCGGCGCATAATCAAATCTATTCATATCTATCTATTTATCTATCCCAATCTGTGAAAATTCATATCGGATACTAGATACTGCGAAGAGGACTTCTCAATTACAATGAATGATCGGGACGGTTGGTGGGTGATTGTCATGGATACCTGGGCAACTTGCACGACATGACGATGCTGCTGCTGCTGCTGATGATGATGATGATGTGATGATAATGCTGCTGCTGATGATGATGATGATGATGATGGTGATGATGATGATGATGACAGGTTTATAAATTAGGATATTATTTTTGTCTCCATCGTCATTTAAATAAATAAAGAGTTCCACAAGCCTCAAATAGTGAACATGGGCCGCCCAGGAAAGACCTACATTGAATAGCTCTGAGCGGATACTAGATACTGCGAAGAGGACCTCCCGATGACAATGAATACTCGGGACGGTTGGCGGGAGATTGTCATAGATATCTGGGCAACTTATACGACATAATGATGCTGCTAATGCTGCTGCTGCTGATGATGATGCCACAATCATTCTATTTTATTACCGGCGCATAATCAAATATATTCATATCTATCTATCTATCTATCTATCCCAATCTGTGAAAATTCATATCGGATACTAGATACTGCGAAGAGGACTTCTCGATTACAATGAATGATCGGGACGGTTGGTGGGTGATTGTCATAGATACCTGGGCAACTTGCACGACATAATGATGATGCTGTTGTTGCTGTTGCTGCTGCTGCTGTTGCTGCTGCTGGTGATGATGTGATGATGATGATGCTGTTGCTGCTGCTGATGATGACAGGTTTATAAACTAGGACCTTATTTTTGTCTCCATCGTCATTTAAATAAATAAAGACTTTCACAAGCCTCAAATAGTGAACATCGGCGCAGGTGTTAAAATTGCCAATATATCAGTCTCCAATTAGTCCAGACGCCAAATTTATCGTTAGATCTATAGAGATGCTGATATAAGCAATCAATTGTTTTTTTCTGTTTCTTTTTTTTTATTGCTGGCCATCAAAATTATTTATATACAAAATGAGCAAGTGTTTATTGTCGAAGTAACCTGGCAAATCAATAAACGCCATTTCCATTGTATACACAACGTTGAGAGCTTTCTATCGAAATTCTAGTTAATAAATACGTATATTAAAAATAATATTACATTATTCTATAATTATTACATATTAACGCAATCATTCTATTTTATTACCGGCGCATAATTAAATATATTCATAACTATCTATCTATCTATCTATCTAGCTAGCTAGCTAAATAACAAGCTATATACCTATCAAATCTTTCGCAGTCTTTGAAAATTCATATCTATGTAATTTTCATGTGTATCCTTGACAATATGTTCTTATATCTATCTATCTATCTATCTATCTATCTATCAATCAATCTATCTATCTAGCTAGCTAGCTAGCTAGCTAGCTATCTCAGTTTAAGTCCCTTTCCATTGTATAAACCATGATAAGAGCTTTCTATCAAAATTCTAGTTAATAAATATGTATATTAAAAATAATATTTCATTATTAAACAATTATCGTATAATACCACAATCATTCTATTTAATTAGCGGAACATAATCAAATATATTCATATCTATCTATCTATATATCTATCTATCTATCTATTTCAGTCTGTGAAAATTCATATCTATGTAATTTTCATGTGTATCTTTGAAAATCTATCTATCTATCTATCTATCTATCTATCTATCTATCCAATTAACTAACTAACTATATAGCTCAGTTTAAGCCCCTTACCACAATCATTCTATCTTATTACAGGCACATAATCAAATATATTCATATCTATCTATCTATCTATCAATCTATCCCAGTCTGTGAAAATTCATATCTATGTAATTTTCATGTGTATCTTTGTATGTACTTATATCTATCTATCTATCTATCTATCTATCTATCTAGCTATATATCTATCTATCTATCTATCAATTCATATAGTTCAGTTTAAGTCCCTTTCCATTGTATAAACCATGATAAGAGCTTTCTATCAAAATTCTAGTTAATAAATATGTATATTAAAAATAATACTTCATTATTAAACAATTATCATATAATACCACAATCATTCTATTTAATTAGCGGAACAAAATCAAATATATTCATATCTATCTATCTATCTATCTATCCCAGTCTGTGAAAATTCATATCTATGTAATTTTCAGGCGTATCTTTGAAAATCTATCTATCTATCTATCTATCTATCTATCTATCTATCTATCTAACTAACTAACTATATAGCTTAGTTTAAGCCCCTTTCCATTGTATACAACATGATAAGAGCTTTCTATCAAAATTCTAGTTAATAAAAACGTATATTAAAAATAATATTGCATTATTCAATAATTATCATATAATACCACAATCATTCTATCAGGTACATAATCAAATATATTCATATCTATCTATCTATCTATCTATCTATCCTAGTCTGTGAAAATTCATATCTATGTAATTTTCATGTGTATCTTTGTATGTACTTATATCTATCTACTATCTATCTATCTATCTATCAATTCATATAGCTCAGTCTAAGTCCCTTTCCATTGTATAAACCATGATAAGAGCTTTCTATCAAAATTCTAGTTAATAAATATGTATATTAAAAATAATATTTCATTATTAACAATTATCGTATAATACCACAATCATTCTATTTAATTAGCGGAACAAAATCAAATATATTCATATCTATCTATCTATCTATCTATCTATCCCAGTCTGTGAAAATTCATATCTATGTAATTTTCATGCGTATCTTTGAAAATCTATCTATCTATCTATCTATCTATCTATCTATCTATCTATCTATCTAACTAACTATATAGTTCAGTTTAAGTCCCTTTCCATTGTATAAACCATGATAAGAGCTTTCTATCAAAATTCTAGTTAATAAAAACGTATATTAAAAATAATATTGCATTATTCAATAATTATCATATAATACCACAATCATTCTATCTTATTACAGGCACATAATCAAATATATTCATATCTATCTATCTATCTATCTATCTATCTATCTATCTATCTATCTATCCTAGTCTGTGAAAATTCATATCTATGTAATTTTCATGTGTATCTTTGTATGTACTTATATCTATCTATCTATCTATCTATCTATCAATTCATATAGCTCAGTTTAAGTCCCTTTCCATTGTATATACCATGATAAGAGCTTTCTATCAAAAATTCTAGTTAATAAATATGTATATTAAAAATAATACTTCATTATTAAACAATTATCATATAATACCACAATCATTCTATTTAATTAGCGGAACATAATCAAATATATTCATATCTATCTATCTAACTAATCTATTATATCTATCTATCTATCCCAGTCTGTGAAAATTCATATCAATGTAATTTTCATGTGTATCTTTGAAAATATGTCCATCCATCTATCTATATATCTACCTATCTAACTAACTATCTAACAATATAGCTCCGTTTAAGTCCCTTTCCATTGTATAGACCATGATAAGAGCTTTCTACCAAAATTTTAGTTAATAAATACGTATAATAAAAAGAATATTGCATTATTCTATAATTATTATATAATACCATAATCATTCTATTTTATTATAATCAAATATAATCAAATATATTCATATCTATCTATCTTCTATCTATCTATCTATCTATCTATCTATCTATTTATCCCAGTCTGTGAAAATTCATATCTATGTAATTTTCATGTGTATCTTTAACAATAGGTTCTTATATCTATCTATTTATCTATCTTTCTATCTATCTATCTATATAGCACAGTTTGTTAGAACAATTAAATATATTTCATTTATTTCTTTCCTTGTTTTCATCTTTTCATTATGTTCGATTGAAACAGATTAGCGTTATCGCTCCACGCACCCACGACTCTCAATATTTTTCCCTAACTCAAAAAATAAACAAACAAAACAAAAAACACGTAATGTTTCATAATAAAACAAACTAACAGGACCTTCTTTCTTTCTTTCCTTCTTTTCACCTTTTCATTACGTTCAATTGAAATGGATTAGCACTATCGCTTCCGCGAGCCCGCACCCTCTCTGTATCTTTCCCCCACTCTCTTTCTTTATTTCTTATTGTATTTTCTTTTTAGCTTATCTTTTTTTTCTATTCTTTTTTCTTTATAATAAAAACTGAATGGTCCATTATTTAGCTGAGGTGACGAAACCCATAAGCTTTAAGAATTCGACGGATAAGCAACACAAGGATTTACATTTCTTGGACGATTTGTACGGCATCATTTTTAATCCACGTGAGTTGCAAGACGATAACAGGTATACGAGTAATATTATACATATATATATATATATATATATATATATATATATATATATACTAGCAAATATATGCACCCTCCGGGTGCAAGTATTTAAGTTTTAATGTAATAAAATATTGTATTAAATTAGAAAGGCTAATGAAACTAAATAAGAATACTGATAAAAAGATTTGAAACAGAGGGAGTATAATAAAAAATGGAACAACTAAAACTTGCTCTTCCATCACTCTCGTCTTTCATTGTTATTTTTTCTAATTTAAGTATTTAGTTATAAGAGGAAGTAAAGAATAAAATGACAGTTATTTTTTCTTGTTAATGGATTTCATTTAAGATTCATTGAAGAGATTTTTGCTTATATTCATTAAAATAAAACCAAACAGTTAGAAATCAATAATACTAAGCACATATTTATTAAATTCGATTTTTTAATATTAATATGCAAATTAGCCTTCCCGTTCACACTGTAAACCGCTATTTTGTTGTATATATAAATATAATTGCATGTTGTCAGTAAGTTGACATAGTTAACAGTATTAATAATGTAAAATAATTTTATTAATAATTGAGGTTAAAATAAAAATAAAATCATGGAGAATGTGATGTCAATAACTAAGGGAATTGTGACTTGAGTAGGAATATAGTTTCGGTTACAGACAGAAAAACACACAATCTCCATTATAATAAGATATATATATATATATATATATATATATAATATATATATATATATATATATATATATAATGTTGTTCTGGTTCCAACGGGAGAAAATTCAATATTTATCCAGAAGAAGATCCGCAAAATGTATTATGTTCTCAGAAAAAAAAAATTATTTTTTATTCTTTTTATCTAACATATCAAATATCGGACATATTCTGCCAAAATAATAATTCAATGCCTGAAGAAGAACAACAGATTCAGAAACACGTGTCGCATATGTAAGATATAAAGAATAAACAAATTTTTTTTCTGAGAACACAATACATTTTGCGGACCTTCTTCTTTATAACATATATATATATATACACACACACACACACACACATATATATATATATATATTATATTTTTACTTGAAGGCAATTACAATGCATGTATCGCATAAAATTCGGTACTTTTTCTTATAGAAAATGAACTTGACAAGTGTAATCCCGGCAAAGGATCGCTCGGTGTGTAGAATATTGTACAGACTGTTTGCCGGGATTACACTTGTCAAGTTCATTTTCTATAAGAAAAAGTATCGAATTTTATGCGATACATGCAATGTAAGTGCCTTCAAGTAAAAATATAATATATACTTAATCAACATTGCTTCTAAAAAAAAAACAAACATAAAATCTTATAATATATATATATATATATATATATATATATATATATAATCTAATGAGTCAGACCTACTATTAGTTTCGCATAAAGCTCTTCAGGGCTAAAATCTGATAGAGTCAGATTTTAACCCTGAAGAGCTTTATGCGAAACTAATAGTAGGTTCGTCTGACTCATTAGATTATCTTTATTATTGGCTCTACTTAGGTATCGACTACTTTTTACTTATTATCTTTCTCCTAGCGGTTATATGAATATATATATATATATCTTAGTACATATATATACATATAAATTGTTTTTTTCTTTTGGCCAAATACTGTACCAATAGATTATTTTTTGTTGGTACGAATATGTTGGTCCTTTCTTTTTTTCAAAATTTTTTTCTTCCTGGTTGATGTTTGGTAGTATATTTTTACAATCAAACTTTCTGCTGTTTTTTTTCTCCCCGCAAGGATCTACCAACACGCTTGGTATATTAAATTATATATATATATATATATATATATATATAATATATATATATATATATATATATATATATATATAAATAAATAACAAAAGACTTATAGATCTTGCATTATAGACTATTTCAGGGAGCTTAGACAAAAATGTCTAATTCTCCCGACTCATCAGATGCGAATGATGAATTCTTTATTTTTAAGGCGTTTGAAAACAAAGTCTGTTTAAAAAAAAAATTTTCTGAAGTTTGAAAAAAGGAGACGGTTTTGAAATATGACATCAAATATTCTATTCTATCAAATATTCTATTTTAAGGTGTGAGTATGTAGCGCTGTAAGTGTATGCATTGAAAGAAAACATTGAGCGTTTATTACGTATGTAGTAGTGTGTGTGTGTGTATAAATTTCAGCGGAAGTGAAACCTAAAGGTAATGTGTGCGTGTGTGTGTGTGTGCCGCGTGTGTTTGTGTATATTAGTAAGAGGTAGGGGAGAGGTGTCATGAAAAGAAGTTTTCATGTTTCATAATAAGAGAGGAGATGTAAGTCTGAGAGTGTGTGTGTGGGGGGGGGGGATTTAAAAAAAAAGGAAAGAAAAATTTAATTATATTTTAATTTGTTTATTTATTTATTTATTTTTTAGAAAGAGTATTGTAATTTTATGTTAGTACTGATTATTTGACGATTAATATATATTAATATTATTATTATTATTACAATTACGTATAAGTGAATGAATTATTGTATATTATTATTATTTATTATTATTATTATTATTATTATTATTATGTTTTGTTATATTATCATATCTAAATACATTATTAAAATTATACATATATACTTATATTATTATATCTAAATACATTATAAAATTATACACACACATATATATATATATATATATATATATAATATATATATATATATATATATATATATATATATATATATATATATATATATACTATAAAATTTTATTATAATTAAAAAAAAAAAGAAAAAAAAATTATTGTTGTAAAGATAATTGTTATAGTACATTATATTTATTATTTTATAATTTTTATTGAAAAGTTGTTATTATTGTTATTGCAATATATATTAATATAATTATTGTTATTATAAAATTTTTCTTAATGTTATAATTATTATTTATATTTTTATTATTGTAGTTGTTATTATTATAATTATTAGTATTATTGTTATTATAATTTTTTTATCATTAAATTATTGTTATTATAATTTTTATTATCATTAAATTATTGTTCTTTTTATAATTTTTATATCATTAAAATTATTGTCATTATTCTTTTTATAATTTTTATTATCATTAAATTATTGTCATTACTAATATGTTATTATCATAATTATTCTGATGACAATTGAGTGCTAGTGAATGTTTATGCAAATAGTGTTAGTGTGATTATAATTATGTGAAAATAATATTGGTAAGCAAGGATGATATTTTTGATTATTATTTTATATCAGTAGTTGTATTGTAATTGTGTCAATGGGGATTTGTAAATGTGTTGGGGGTTTAATATATAATATAATAAAATATACTAACATTATATTTTGAATTTCGCCTTATGTTTGCACTTGGCTATCAGTTCATTCCGTTTGTTCAGCAGTTTTCTATATTGATGAAAGCGGACAAAACTCCAAACTTCTACAAAGTCACCCGTGAGAATACGCATAAGATGTACCTTGTAGAATACCTGCAGAAAGACTATAAGCTAGACCATAATGACACACAGGTTGGAAATGATAATAATACCGCTAAGATAGCTGACAAATGACTGTTAGGGTAGATGGGTAAATAGACCCCATAAATGCATATGTACTAATTAAAGACCACAAGCCCATTTCGAAAATAACCGCCAATTTTAGATTAATAAACCCCACTAAGAATGGAATTAGGGCTAGTATCTAAAACAATAGTCAAAGAAATAGTAGAAACAACCTTAATAAAACTAAATACCATCTATGGAAAAACTCAATGGACACTATTGATGGTTCCGAAAAATTGAAAAAAAGCAGAGCAACGCTTATTCAATTTGATATCATTGAATATTACCCATCAAATAACCAGGAATTGCTAGTGAAAAGCATAGATTTCGCAAGAAATATGCATACATATCACAAGAGGATAGGGATATTTAATGGCCTGCCGAAAAACTATATTAAGGAATAATAAGTCAGATTGGGTTAAAAAAGGAACAACAACTTCGATTTACCGATGGGGCCTACGACTAGCCCCAATTATCTGACTTAGGTGGACTATATATACACTATTAGGTGATATAGTCCCACCATCCAAATAGGTATTTACCGGGATGACGGGCTGATCCTCGTTCCTAATAGTAACGGCCCCCTAACGTCAAGTATCGCGAAAAAAATAGTTAGCATCTTCCAAAAATTAGGACTAAGAATTGAAGTCAAACCAAACTGCAAGATAGTTAATTTTCTAGATATTAACATTGAATTGGAAACGAATACCTTCCAACCTTTCCACAAGGAGGGCATATACCACTATATGTGAATAGAAACTCAACCACCCAAATCCATACTAGATAAGATCCCTCACTCTATAAATATAAGAATCAATAGACTGTCGGCTAACAATAGATTTTTAAAACAATAAATCCTTCTATGATGAAGCTCTGAAGGACAGTGGATATACCAATAATCTACAATATATTAGTAAATTTGAACTAAATAGTGTGAATGGGCCTGGTAATCAAGGAATAGAAACGTAAAGTAATTTGGTTTAACCCCCCTTACTGTAGAATAGCAAAATTAGACATAGTAGAACTTTTCTTAACCTAATAAATACACACTTTAACCAAAACAATCCTTAAGCAAAATACTAAACAGAAATACCCTGAAAATTAGCTACTCATGTACTCCCAATATGAGTAGCATACTTAATGCCATAATAAAAAGATATTGAATGAATATCACAAGAATCTAGAAGAGAACACTAATATAAACTTAAATAGCCCCAGAACTAGAACAGCTACCTGAACACAGTGAAATGCAATTGTAGAGAGACTCAGCAATGCCCTTTAGAAAAAACTGTCTAGCCAACAATATAATATACGAAGCCGCAATATCAGCTCGTAACAGCCCGAAAACACCATGCATTACCTCGGATTACTGCTGGACCATTCAAGCAAAGGTACTACACCCTAGGCATTCCTTTAACAACCCCGCACTATCTAACCAAACGGAATTATCCAAGCACTACTGGGCAATCAAGAACTCAAACAACGACCGGTGGTCAAATGGAGAATTGTCAGAAACTTCAAACTCAGCTACTAACTTCAAAGACAATGCCCGCTTTGTATAACAGAAAAAATAGAATAATACTGTTAAGGACTATAGAAAACTGCTGAACAAACGGAATGAACTGATAGCCAAGTGCAGACATAAGGCGAAATTAAAATATAATGTTAGTATATTTTATTATATTATATATTAACCCCAACACATTTACAATCCCCATTGACACAATTACAATACAACTATGATAAAAAAAAAAATAATAATCAAATATACATCCTTGCTTACCATAATTATTCACATAATTATAAATCACACTAACACTATTTGCATAAACATTCACTAGCACTCAATTGTCATCAGAATAATTATGATAATAACATATTAGTAATGACAATAATTTAATGATAATAAAAATTATAAAAAGATAATGACAATAATTTAATGATAATAAAAATTATAAAAGAACAATAATTTAATGATAATAATTATAATAACAATAATTTAATGATAATAAAAATTATAATAACAATAATACTAATAATTATAATAATAACAACTACAATTAAAAATATAAATAATAATTATAACATTAAGAACAATTTTATAATAACAATAATTATATTAATATATATTGCAATAACAATAATAACAACTTTTCAATAAAATTATAAAATAATAAATATATGTACTATAACAATTATCTTTACAACAATAATTTTTTTTTTTTTTTAATTTATAAATAAAATTTTATATATATATATATATATATATATTATATATATATATATATATATATACATATATATGTGTATAATTTTATAATGTATTAATATAATAATATAATATATATGTATAATTTTAATAATGTATTAGATATGATAATATAACAAACTATAATAATAATAATAATAATAATAATAATACAAAATTCATTCACTTATACGTAATTGTAAATAAATAATAATAATATTAATATATATTAATCGTCAAATAATCAGTACTAACTATAAAATTACAATACTCTTTCTAAAAATAAATAAATAAAATAAACAAATTAAATATAATTAAATCTTTCTTTCCTTTTTTAATCCCCCCCCCCCACACACACACTCTCAGACTTACATCTCCTCTCTTATTATAAACATGAAAACTTCTTTTCATGACACCTCTCCCCTACCTCTACTAATATACACAAACACACGCGCACACACACACACGCACACATTACCTTTAGGTTTCACTTCCGCTGAAATTTATACACACACACACACTACTACATACGTAATAAACGCTCCATGTTCTTTCAATGCATACACTTACAGCGCTACATACTCACACCTTAAAATAGAATATTTGATAGAATAGATATTTGATGTCATATTTCAAAACGTCTCCTTTTTCAAACTTCAGAAAATTTTTTTTTTAAACAGACTTTGTTTTCAAACGCCTTAAAATAAAGAATTCATCATTCGCATCTGATGAGTCGGGAGAATTAGACATTTTTGTCTAAGCTCCTGAAATAGTCTATAATGCAGATCTATAAGTCTTTTGTTATTTATTTAAATATAAATTTGCTCTGTGACTCTAACACAAGAGCACACATTGAGCTCTCTAACTGCGACAAGTTGTTTTTTTAAAAAATACCTTTGTCGTAAGGAAGATTTCGTCTCTGGACTTTTGGATTATATATATATATATATGTGTGTGTGTGTGTGTGTGTGTGTGTGTGTGTGTGTGTGTGTGTGTGTTTGGCGAGTAATTGTAGAATACCAGTGTATCCTATTCGTGTTAATTGAGACATAACAAGTTAATGCGATTTTTTAAAAAGAATTATCGCTAAAACAATTGCGATATTCAATTAAAAGACAATTTGTTCCCCGAGTTCAATTATTGAGCAACGACTTAATTTCAATGAAACTTTATACATGTTATACGGTTGTTTGCATTTAATTTCTCGTTAATTGAATTAAATGGTTTTGTAATGTCGTTAGCGCTGGCATTCTCCGTATTCTGTTAATAACCAGGTGGTCGTTGGTTCAAATCTTTTTTGTGTGATTCTATGAGCAAACAGCGTAATAGATTTGTATCAGGTTACATACAACTTTAAAAACATAACAATGGCTCGCCTTAGGGTACTTGCGTTGTTTGGTTAGATTTTATAGCATGTCAGCCCTTGGGTTATTTTATGCTAAATATGATTTTGTTTTATTCCTTATTTGGTTAAGTTGAACTTAACGGACCTAAATTCCACCGTCATATGTCGCAAAGAAAATATACAAAAAATCAGGGAATTAACCGAATTTAATGAAATTTTCATTGTTGATATCTATTAATAATGGAGATTCGCTTCCGGTTTTTGTCTGTAACAAAAACTACGTCACTGCTTACGTCACTATACCCGAAATCGTCATAACAGAATAAATACATTCAAAATTTGAGCATGCAACATTAGACAGTCCTCATTGTTTTTTAAAACATGTTTTAATAAATACATACCCAGTATCATATATTTATATATAGTTTGTTTTATTCTAATAGATATTCAAAGTTAATAGAACTTAGTTTCGATTTCAAATTGTTTTTTTTTTTTTTTTTTTACACCTTTAATAAATTTGATGATTTGATAATTTATGGTTCAAATTCTCCGACATTTAATTTTTAACTTCCACCCCCTCAATCAATATGTTTCAAAAATGTATTTTTACATCGCCCAGAGGATTTTTTTATTATTTTGTACTAGTATTAATGAATATAATATATAATGCACCAGTTATTTTATTTAAAGACTTTTACATTTTTTCAGCTCAGTTAACTTTTAACTACGTATCTTTGAGAATCTGTGTTACATCTTAAAGATAAAGTTCGATTTAATCCCTTATTTATGTGGTATGGTTTTAATTTGTGTTAGAGAGGGTGTTACAATTTTTGTAGCCACCGATAGGCTTCAAGCAAGAGCACTCTCCAACGCAGATCCCTTGTGTTAAGCAGTGCGCAATCTTTAGTGGAGAAAACTTTAGTTGCTCTTTGATGTCCCACTATGTTGGGTATGATTATTTTGTTGTTCCTTGGTATTCCTTGGATCCTTTGGTTGTTCCTTGGTATTTCTTAATGTTGGGTACGATCCTTTGGTTGTTCCTTGGTATTCCTTAATGTTGGGTACGATCCTTTGGTTGTTCCTTGGTATTCCTTGGTATTCCTTAATGGGTACGATCCTTGGTTTTCCTTGGTATTCCTTAGTGTTGGGTATGATCCTTTGGTTGTTCCTTGGTGTTGGGTAAAATCCTTGCGTTCAGCAAAGTCCGTCGTTGCAGGTCCGTTCGTCAATGTCGAATAACGTGCAAGTGAACGGCTGTCCATATCGTCGATTAAATAGTTAACTAACCACGTATTCGAGCTGTTGATTGGCTGTGGTTTAATCCACGTGACCGTGTCTAATCTATAAGTTTAAGTGGTGGATTCTGGCACGCCTTATATAAGAAAAAAAAAACTACAAATGTGTATATAATTTCGTGTGTTATTTGTTGGTAATTGGGTAGAGTATAACACTACGCTTTACCTGTCGGAATGGGAGAGATGACGTGTCAACTCTTGTTACGCTCTGACACTCATTTCCGAATGGAGAGACGACGTGTTAAAACGTTTGTTACTTTACGGCTTTTTCTTCGAATGGAGTGATGATGTTTTGATAGTAGAAATATTTGTATACTTATCTCTCTCGTCGGATATTACATCGGAGAAGCTGGGATCCTGGTTGTTGGGCTGCTGTTTAGCTGACTGCAAATTCTATGATGTCTGGAACCTGGAAACCAACTTATGGGCTGACTTAGTTGCCTTGTGCCATTTAGAGATTTTAAGCTGATTTTCTAGATTTGGGTATCTGATGAGATTTCTTGGCTTTCTCTGCTGCTACCTGAGCTTGATGAATTTTTTTATGGAAAGATAAATTTAGAAGTAAATCAACAAAGAAAGAAAAAAATGAAAGAAAACATTATTTTCCAGGTATAATACATTGTATACACACACACACACACACATATGTATTTACCAACCCCATCCACACGTGCAAGATCTAACACAAGGTCAATTCGTTAAGTGGAGTTTAACAGGTTTGATTTCAGAGCCCACTCTGCCCTACTATTTACCCATAGCTGAAGAGAGAGTAGTTGGATGCATAGCTTTCCCAAGGGTATTAGAGCTATGTCAAATCCAAACAGCTTCGTCCAGGGTTTGAACTCACATTGAAAAACCCATTTCCAACGACTAATTATTACACCATGCACCTCCATTTAGCCATATAATAGTTTCAAAATATGTTGCCTTCTTTTTCTTATATATATATATATATATATATATATATATATATATATACAAATTTAAAAAAAAAAATTTTCTGAGAACAAAATACATTTTGCGGATCTTCCTTTTTTTTTTATAAAATATTGAATTTTCTCCCGTTGGAACCAGAACAACATTTTATATATTTATATATATATATATATATATATATATATATATATAATAATATATATATATATGAGTAAGAAAAGGTGGAATTAAAACATCACAACAATGCTGTTAAGAAGAAAACAATTTATAATATAATCATAGCTGATACTGATCAATATTTCGATTTTACAAAAAATCATCATCAGAGCTCATTCACTCCGTTTGTTTAGGTCGGAGAGGAAAGTCAAATGAGTTTACAAACAAAAAACCTTAATACTGCAAAAAACGAAAGAACTTACAATATTCACCAACGTGGGCATTCGCGCCATATATATGTCGGTCCTGTCTCATATGTATATCTTTTGTCATCCAAATGTAGCAGATTTTGAGATGTTGGCAACAAGACGAAACAATTTAAACGGAAGGGGATGGGTATTAAGAAATGTGACGGTTCAAAAAGATTTTTAGTAAAGGAATTTTTTACGATTAATTGTTTTTATTTTTTAAATTTTTATTTTTAAGTTCTGTATTTCATAAATGATTAGATATTTACTGTATTTTGTTTATATATAAAGTGAAAAAGTTATGGGCGGAATATGTTAATATTTTAGAAAATTTTTATATATTTTTATTTTACGATTAATTATTTTAATTTTTAATTATTATTTTTAAGTTCTGTATTTAATAAATGATTAAATATTTATTGTGTTTTGTTTTTATATATAAAGTGAAAAAGCTTATGGGCGGAATTGGTTATAATTTTAGATAATGTTAAGCAGTTTGGATCTAATGTAAGGTATTATTTTCAAAACCGAAATCAAAAACAAAATAAAACGGAAAAGATCTTATTTATATATATCTTATTATAATGGAGATTGTGAGTTTTTCTGTCTGTAACCGAAACTATATTACAACTCAAGTCACAATTCACTTAGTTATTTACATCACATTCTTCATGATTTCTATTTCTATTTAAATCGCAATTAATAATAAAACTGTTTGACATTATTAATACTGTTGGCCTTACCTAAATACTAATAACATGCAATTGTATTTATATATACAACAAAATATCAGTTTACAGTGTAAACGTAAAGCTAATTTGCATATTGATATTAAAAAAACTGATTTTAATAAAAATGTGCTTGGTATTATTGATTTCTAATTGTTTGGTTTTATCTTAATGAATATGAGTAAAAATCTCTTCAATAAATCCTAAAAGAAATTCATTAACAAGAAGAAATAACTGTAATTTCATTCTTTACTTCCTATTTTAACTAAATAGTTAAATTAGAAAAATTTAGCATTGAAAAACGGAAGTGATGAAAGAGTAAGTTTCAGTTGTTCTATTTTCCGATTATACCCCCTTCGTTTCAAATCTTTTATTTGAATTCTTAATTAGTTTCATTAGCCTTTCTGATTTAATCTAATATTTTATTACATTTA
>CM042169.1:71013059-71015559 GCA_023376005.1 Doryteuthis pealeii
TTATATATGTGTGTGTATGTATGTATGTGTATATAAATATGTGTGTATGCATATATTTCTTTATAAAAATCGTAAAAAATCGTAGAGAATGTGCCACAAGCGATTTCGAGCACGTCCATAATCGCCTTCAGGAGGATTATTGCTTGAAATCAAATTTCCATTGCAGTGACATTAGTAAAAAGTGTTCTACATATTAAAAACATGGAATAATAATAATAATAATAATAATAATAATAATAATAATAATAGAGGAAAAGAGTTAAATGTCTACCATGGTTTCAATACAAATAATTTCATCACGACCCACGACTATACTTAAGATATATATTTTAACTATGGAATTACATCGACTTAGTTAAGTATAGGGTAGGTTCCTGATAAAATCATTTGGATTGAAACCATAGTAGACCCGTAATTCTTTTTCCTGTACTACTATAACTAATATATATATATATATATATATATATATATATATATATATATATATATATAATAGTGATTGGTAATTTACTTGAAGCATTGTTAAGTATATTATTATATATTCATGATTGGAAGGCAATTACAATGCATATGAAATAAAAACAAAAAGATGTTTTTAGTCTTATTGATTTCAAAGTAAACTTTATCTTCAGGGACGGTTTTCAGAAATGGATGCGTTTTTTGTGTCGTTATTTTATTTTATTTTTTTCATGTTATAAACACGCGTCTCGTGGCATTCTTTTTTTTTAACGCCACGCGGAAGGTCGTAATAGCCGTTGTTCATTCAATTTCAATTTTATTATTTTCATCTATTTATATATTTATGTGTATATGTATTTATCTATTTTTATTTATTTTTATATGTATATATATATGTGTACAATATACATACTATATATACTATATACTATATATAGAACGTGTATTTTAATTAATTATGTATTTAATAGAAAAACTATTGTCCTTATTTTTGCATTTGATAGTTTTTCCGTTAAGATAGAGACAATAATACGCAACATTGGTAATCTCAGAATTAGAGAAAGCTTATTAATAGCTAAATTAGGTTCTAGTATAAACAAAAGATTAGAATTAAACACTGAATATATAATTAATTAAAATACACATTCCATATATAGTATATAGTATATATAGTATGTACACATATGAATACATATAACAAATAAATAGAAATAAATGAATACATAAATAGATGAAAATAATAAAATTGAAATTGAATGAACAACTGCTATTACGTCATTCCGCGTGGCGTTAAAAAAAAAAAGAACGCCACGAGTCGCGTGTTTATAACGTAAAACAAACAAACAAAAAAAAAAACAAAAAAAAACGACACATTTTTGAAAACTGTCTCTGAAGATAAAGTTTACTTTGAAATCGATAAGACTAAAAACATCGTTTTGTTTTTATTTTATATGCATTGTAATTGCCTTCCAATCATTATATATATATATATATATATATATATATATATATATATATATATATATAGAAGAGAGAGAGAGAGAGAGAGAGAGAGAGAGAGAAAGGGGGCAGAAAGCGAAATGCAGATATAGATATATTGGTTTGGTTTTACGGCATATCAACCTCAGTGGGTCATTTAATGCCGATAAAGTTTTGAAATAAATCAATTCTTAATGGATAATCCAATTTTTTATAAATACATTTTTCTATTTAACCCATAGATGGGACCCTAACAGGTACTACCATTTGGGGTCAAGGTGGACCTGGGAGTAATTGTGATAAAGGGGTACACCACATTCCTGAAACCTCCAAAACTGGTACCTCACTATCAGATAGAGTTTAACGTCATTCCCAGGATATGTAGACCCTCAGTCACCGCCTTCTAGCACCCATATGATAAAGAGGGGTTGAGGCTTGCCATAAGGGCAATAGGGTTGGGGAAATCATATAGGTGCTAGGGCTTGACGTGACCAGTCGATTGATTGGAGGGGGCCTCTCCGACCGCCCGTCTAGCCCAAGATAGGGCCAAAGTGGAGTATTGCATATCATGAACTGCTCATCCACCTGGGATCTATCCATAAGCATCACGGGTCGCCACCCACGGCCAACAGGTGGCCCCATTGGAGGAGTCTTACCCCTCTGCAGAGGTGCAGTCGGTGCATTCTAACGCCCCAGCCGATAGGGTGGAGATATATTGGTGTTTTCGAATGTTTAAGCAGATCATATTATGTTATGCATATTTAAAGGTGGTAGAGAGAGTTTTATGTCTGGCTTTGATGGTTGCTCTCGCAGATCCAATTCATAAAGCATAAGTACCTCTAAATGTCTGCACATCCTTAAATAGGGTTCCCTTGATGACCCCCTTGAGCTTGAGGAAGAGAAAAACATCACATGGAGCCAGGTCGGGCGAAGGGGGAGGCTGCTCCTGCACAGTGATGTTATTCTTGGCCAGGGCAGTGTGTGCAGGTGCATTGTCATGGTAAAGCACCCATGAGTTTTTCCTGCCACATCTCTCGCCTCTTATCGCGCACTGAACGAAGCA
>CM042169.1:71023059-71033059 GCA_023376005.1 Doryteuthis pealeii
GGTGTTGTTTGGGTTTGTTTTACGGCACACCAACCCTCAGTGGGTCATTTAATGCAGACAAAGTTTTGAAATGTATTCATTCTTAAATGGATACTCAATATTTTTATAAACACATTTTCTATTTAACCCATAGATGGGACACTAACAGGTACTACCACACTAGGTCAGAGTGGACCAGGGAGCACTGGTGATGAAGGGATGCTCCACATTCCCCAGACCTCCAGAACTGGAACCTCACCATCAAGTTTAATGTCGTTCCCTGGGCATGTAGACCCGCAGCCACTGCTATCTAGCATCCATATGATAAAAAGGGTATGGGGTTGCCATAAGGGCAATAGGTTTGGGAAAATCATATAGGTGTTTGGTTTGGTTTGTTTTACGGCATATCATCCTCAGTAGGTCATTTAATGCCGATAAAGTTTTGAAATAAATTCATTCTTAATGGATAATACAATTTTTTTATAAACTCATGTTTTCTATTTAACCCATAGATGGGACCTTAACAGGTACTACCAACCAGGTTCAGAGTGGACCAGGGAGCAATGGTGGTGAAGTGGTGCTCCACATTCCCCAAACCTCCAAAACTGGAACCTCACCATCAGATAGAGTTTAATGTCATTCCCAGGACATGTAGACCCTCAGTCACCGCCTTCTAGCACCCATATGATAAAAAGGGATTGGGGATTGCCATAAAGGCAACAGGGTTGGGGCAATCATATAGGTGCTAGGGCTTCAATCTATTTGAATATTTCAAAATCTTTGAAACGCTCATGTTGATTATGTGCTGAATTCCACAATCTGTTAGATTGGTTTTGTTTTGTTTTACGGCATATCAACCTCAGTGGGTCATTTAATGCCGATAAAGTTTTGAAATAAATCAATTCTTAATGGACAATGCAATTTTTTTATAAATACATTTTTCTATTTAACTCATAGATGGGAACCTAACAGGTACTACCACTCCGGGTTAGAGTGGACCAGGGAGCAATGGTGATGAAGAGGTGCTCCACATTCCCCAAACCTCCAAAACTGGAACCTCACCATCAGATAGAGTTTAACGTCATTCCCAGGACATGTAGACCCTCAACCACCGACTTCTAGCAGCCATATATATATATATATATATATAATATATATATATATATATATATATACGTATTTTTCCATGTATGTATGTTTTTATCTATGTATGTGTCTATCTCAGTCCGTTCCTACCTATGCATCTATCCATTTATCTCTCTCTCATTCTCTCTCTCTCTCTCTATATATATATATATATATATATATATGTATCTAGTCTGTCTGTCTGTCTCTATGTATCTACGTGTCTGTCTGTCTGTCTGTCTCTCTCTCTCTCTATATATATATATATATATATATATATGTGTGTGTGTGTGTGTGTGTGTATGTATCTACGTGTCTGTCTGTCTATCTGTCTGTTAGTCTCTCTCTCTCTCTCTCTCTATATATATATATATATATATATATATATATATAGAGAGAGAGAGAGAGAGAGAGAGAGAGAGAGAGATAACCCCTGGAAAGCATGCATCCAGCTATTCTCCCTGCAGCTATAGGTGAATAGTAGGAAGAACTCGATTCATTAACCTTGGTTAATATTTGTAATTTATAATTTTAAACTGCATTCGAACACAAACCCTGAATTGGTTTCGATCTACCCAAATAGGACAATCATCTGCTCCGATCTAAAGACAAATACGCGTTGGTATCAATCGCCGTAATACAATTGATGGATATCGATTTCTACGTAAATATTGTTGTAAAAGGGCGGGAATGACAAAGACCAGAAATATTTATCTGACCGAATCACTCACTTGTCGTAGGAATTAGTCGGGTAGCAAGGTGGGTGTGTCTGGCAGGGCGGGGGGGGGCGAAGTGCTTGATTAATGCTAGCATCTGTGTGCACTAGTACGTAAGTAAAACTAGTGTGTATTAGTACGTAAGTCAAGCTAGTGTCTGGCAAGACCATCGATGCAGACAACGAGTTGATTTCCGGAAGGCGACAACAAATCAATGATTGTCCGTCGGCGTTGTGTAATCAGCGAAAAGAGGATCAAAAAGTTCTTTTGTGGCCGTTCCCGTCCGACTGTGAAAAGATGGGTTAAAATCTTTCCACAGTCAAACGGACCTGTGGAGACTCCGTTTCCTGTTCTTTGCAATGTCGACTTAATACTGGCTTTAGCTTCATTCACATCTCCGTCTGGCCTAACTTCATCGCGGATATCACCGACCTCCTTCCCACATCTACCTCCATCGCTTTTCGAAATAAATTTTCAACTTTTACCTACTACCCAACCGCCACCCAACCCAGCGTATTTTCTTAAAGTTTCCCATCGATCGTTGAAAGTGAAGTTAATTTTTGAGAAATCGTCACTGATCGGTATCTTCAAATCGAATATTCATAGCTTTTTTTTTCTTCTTCAAGATTCAGGAGTATGAGAACAAATTGATGACACAATAATGAAATGGACTTTTAACTGGACTAGAAAAAAAAAACGTCCCCGAGTTTTGTAAAAATTAATTCTTACCTCGCTCTTTCGTAAAATAAATGTAAACAGATATTTGGAATCATATATATATATTTTTTATGATAGACATAAAATATTTTTGCAAAATTTATATCAATGGTTTCTTTCCAATAAAACCAAGTTTTTAATAGTTAAATTAAAATTATTCCAAATATTTAAGGTTTTTCGCGGGGAGGGGGTTCAAAATCGTTCTGTTTTGAGTATCGTCTGTCGTAAAACACAATTTTACGATAGACGATAATCAAAACAGATCGTTTCTTTTTACCGTTTAATGAAATATAAAATTTAATGTAGAAGAATATTATGTGACGATTTCTTGTTTGTAAATAATTTTCTAGTGAATATATATTGAAATAAAACAAACTATACATAAATCACTAATACCGGGTATATATTTATTAAAACTTATTTTAACAAACAATTTGGACCGTTTAATGTTGCATAGTTAATTCTGATAATACATGGTTATTTATTCTATTTACTAAAGATTTTTACTATAAATAACGCATTGATAAACTAACGCAATTTATGACGGTATTGTGACGTTAACAGGACGTAGTTTCGGTTACAGACAGATATACACCGAATATCTATTATATTAAGTTGTGAAATGCTACCAGAAACGTCAAGGATTTGAACTCGTTTCACCGTGTTCATACGACGATAACCATTGCACCACGGTCACTTCAAGAGTAGCGCCTTAACGATCAGGTTACAAAATATGTCTTTGCTTATTATGTCATTGATACATACCATAATAGTTTAAGAGTTTCTACGCACGTGTTCCTTTTTTTTTAACGTACGCAAAACAAAGTGAAAACAGGTCGATATTGACGTGTTCAGGGTTGATGGATCAGAAAGGATCACGCCCAGTAATCGCCGTTTCTTGAGAAAGTGGGAGGTCAAGACCATGCCGACCCCAATGCCAATTGCAATGCCCGAACCAACGAGGAGAGCAAGTAATATTCCACTCAGGCAGCCCGATCCCCCAACATCTTCCAGTAATAATACACATACATCAACATGCCTGCTGCCATAAAAGATCCCTCGAGCCCTCTCCAGGTTATTCCCATATAACAGGCTAGGCCCTAAGGAACGGTGCATACCACCGAGAGCCGTGCCTGCACGCTAGGGAAGAAGAGGGGAGATGTAGGAGCAATAAATACGACACACCATTGCAGTGGGATTCCAACTAGCGTCCAGCTGGTAGACAAGAGGAAAGTGAGCTGTAACTCAAATACAGACCCCAACAATCCTAAGGGCATGGTTGCAGAATGGTGGAAATTTATCTATCACCATGTCCATACTGAAACCATTGTAACGTGATTATGAAGGTCCGGAGTTTTTGGCGGACTGCTATAGAAAAAGAGGAAGAAGAAATAAGAGAAAGCAAAGGTTAAAAAAAAGAGTAAGGGACACACAACGGGTTGCCGGGAATTTGACCGAGGTATGACCACCGGATGGAGAATTGGAAGCCAACCTGAAAATTCTGGTGTTGACTGGAACCGGAAGTCACGTGGTGACGAGGAACGACGAGCAACAAGATCGGCCTCTTTTTACTTTCTGACGTCGTAGAGTTCGGACGGGCCTCTGGTCCCTAGTGTGGGATTACAGTAATTTAACAGTGTCCTCTCTCTTTCTCTCTGCCTTTCCTCCTCTCCGAACAAGCCATGGCACGAGCCCGAAAATAAATGCTAAGCCCTTGTGACGAAATATCTCACGTGTTGTACCTTTTTATCGACAAGACGACCGCCGCGTAACAAATACCTTTTTAGTGCTGTGAATTTGGAGGTACGTTGACCAGAGCCGCTATATAACATATCGTTTTGGTACCGTGGCCATATTATTACGTTACACCATCAGCCAATCAGAACTCAGGGAATCAGATCACCCTGATGCAACTATGGATAATCCAGAGTACTATAAGTACCAATGGGTCTAAGGAGATATTGGTTTTTGAACTGAGTTAATGATTGCTACTCAACTCAGCAGTACACCAACTCTCTGAATTGAACAGTTTTCAGTCGGTTTTCACGTAGGAAATTGATCAAATTTAAGCAAACTTTTCAATTCTAAAATTATCAAGTATTATTGAATCCGTTTGGGGCTTGCTAAAAATAACAAATGCAATGTTATTTTACTAGTTTTCAATGTCGCTACAGAAGTTAAAAAAAAATTTTTGATTAGCGCAATTATATAAAAAAAACGTCTGGATTTAGATCTATAATTTTTCAAAGTTCCATATCTGATATTTTCCCAAAGGTTTCGAACGTATCAACTATCAGGCATGATGCAACGTTTTATGACCTGTTTAAGGGTCAATAAATAAGAACTGAACACGTATAGAAAAGATGTAGACAGCAATAAGTCAATGTACAATTGAGAAAGGTTTCCTTGTTACAGCGTACACGAAGAACATGTATCTGCTACTTCTCACTTGAGTAGCTTTGCTCTGTTAATATATACCCTTTGGCTAAATCCATGTTCGTGTCATAGGTGAGTCACCTACAATATAACGCTATGGACCCTTGCTAGAAACTACAGTTAGAACGTTAGTTTATTAGTTTTAAGGCTTTCTACAAAAGTGGTTTTAATTTGTTTGTTTTTTTACTAGCAAAAACATAGTAAAAAAAAAATTTCGATTTTGACGAGTTTTCGTTAGATTTTGAGGTATACAATTTTTTTCCGAATCTAACCAAAATTTCCAATGTTGCAATTTATCAGGTATTATTGGACTCCCAAGAGGCTTGCTAAAAATAAAAATGATTAATGATGGAGTGAGAGGAGAAATGTCTGGTTATTATGGCTAAAGTAGATGTTATTTTAGTATTATTTGGATTATTCGGACTATTGTCCTAATCTTTATTGTTATCTGTACAACGTTTCGGCCGATGTGCCTTCCGATCTTCTTCAGGTATTTCTTTCCGAGTTCGAAGAGAAGGTTTCCCGAGTTCGAAAAGGACCCCGAGTTCGAAAAAGACCCGAGTCGGAAAAGAAATACTCGAAGAAGACCGGAGGGCACATCGATCGAAACGTTGTACGGATTATAATAAAGATGAGGACAATAGTCCGAATAATCCAAATAATACTAATTATCGAGCCTCATCTAAACAAATCAGAAAAATAGTGTAGATGATAACGAAGATAAGGACAATAGTCCGAATAATCGAAATAATACTAATTATCCAGCCTCATCTAAAAATTTAAGAGGAATAGTGTAAATAAAAACGAAGATAAGGACAATAGTCCGAATAATCCAAATAAAACTAATTATCAAGCCTCATCTAAAAAAAATCAGAAAATAGAGTAGATGAAAACGAAGATGAGGACAATAGTTCTAATAATCCTAATAATACTAATTATAAAGCCTCATCTAACAAATTCAGAGAAATAGTGTAGATAACAATAAAGATGAGGACAATAGTCCTAATAATCCAAATAATCCAAATTATCAAGCCTTATCTAAAGAATTCAGAGAAATAGTGTAGACAACAATAAAGATGAGGACAATAGTCCTAATAATCCAAATAATCCAAATTATCAAGGCTCATCTAAAAAATTCAGAGAAATAGTGTAGATAACAATAAAGATGAGGACAGGAGTCCTAATAATACAAATAGTACTAATTATAAAGCCTCATCTCAAACATTCAGAGAAATAGTGTAGATAATAATAAAGATGAGGACAATAGTCCTAATAATTCAAATAATACTAATTATCAAGCCTTGTCTAAAAAAATTCAGAGAAATAGTGTAAATAACAACCAAGGCGAGGACAATAGTCCGAATAATATAAATAATACTAATTATCAAGCCTCATCTAAAGAAAATCAGAAAATAGAGTAGATGACAACGAAGATGAGGACAATAGTCCTAATAATCCAAATAATACTAATTATCAAGATTCTAAAGAATTCAGAGAAATAGTGTAAATAACAACGAAGGCGAGGACAATAGTCCGAATAATATAAATATTACTAATTATTAAGCCTCATCTAAAAAAAATCAGAAAAATAGATATTATTCTATTTTGTTCTTGAATCCTAAATTTTAAAAAAAAAATGAATAAAACCAATATTATCGACCCACTTGCATTAGGTATGCGCCATGTCCTCTTGGAATTATTCAAATCTTTTTTATTTCTACTTTGGCAAAATTCACACGATATCCAAAATTAAATTCTTCGCCTCGATAGTCTCAGACAATGGCGATTCCGAAAAAAAAACCCAAAAAAAACACAACAATAGAAAGACGTTAAAGAAGATTATTAAGCCCAGACAATATTCAAGGAGAAATAAATAAATGAATAAATTTCGGATTAAAAACAATGGATAATGATGTTTCCCTTGTCAAAATATCAAGCAACTCAAACTAAAAATTCACTCATGGTTTTATTGTTAATGGTTTAGAATTTTGCCGAGAGTGTGTTATCTGATATATCTATTTCAGTACCTGCGTATATATCTTCTATTATTATACTAAAGCTGAGATAAACAGTTTTCATTTCCCTAAGATTTTTTTCTATTCAGGTTATTGACACAAAATTTATACTAAATTATTCCTTGTTTTAAGGATTACTCAAGTTTTGAAAAAAATTCACTTTAATTGGTTTTAATTAGTCGTAATTAACAATTAAGTCAAAAACTGACCCGTCCCTCACTGTCATTCTGCATATTACTCTCCCCCTCTATATTTGAGTAAGAGTGAGAGTGAAAACAGAGATTTATTGTTAGAGAAAATTAACTATGTTAAAACTTATTTTAAGATAGGGGGTGAGTGGGCTGTGGCGTAGCCCATGCGGAACAGTAGTGGTCTCGCCCTTCCAAGCCAGCCTCCTCTCCAGTAGACATATAAAATATATGTTTGCTGCCACGTCGGGAAGGGGGGAGGCGGATTCTAACGCGGGACTTACGGTTAGCGAAAACTGTCTTGTATATATATATATATGGTATTTGTGAAAAAGGGGACTTACCGGTAAAAATGGTCACAATGGTTAGTTGATATCAAGATCCACAATTATAAGGCAGCGATATAACAAATATAAAGTGCTCTATACGTTGGTGGAGCAAATTTATTATGATAATGGTACACGGTAATAACCTACTCGAGTTTCAACATGAGGATCTTCAGGGTTAAATCCACTGGATTAATCAAGATATTGATTAATTGCAGTTGATTGCACGTGTGTATTTTTTCGCGTTCTTCGACCGCGGAACTACAACCAACGGTTTTTTTTATTAAAATAATGTGTTTTGTGCAATCTGTAACAAAGTCTGTAAATCAACTTCTTGTCTTAAGAGACATATGGTGATTCAATTTTTTTCATCTGATACAATGGTTAGGACGTCCTTCCTATGTCATATTTGCATCAAACACTGTGGATCTGCAGCGGGTTTGATGAGTCATTTAAAAGCTCATCAGAGGAAGGATTTTGCTAGTGGCGTTATACGATTATGAGGGACGGCAGTGATCTGTAAAAAATTATGCTATTTCTATCTAACAATCTATCTATTGCATAATCTATGTATATATGTATATATGTATGTATAATGGAGGCGCGCGGGCTAGTGGTTAGAGTCGTGGAAAATGGACTCGTCGATTCGAGTTCAATTCCTAGACGAAGCTGTTGGCATTTCACATAGCGCTAATACCCTTGGGAAATGTATGAATCCATATATTCTCCCTCCAGCTATGGGTCAAATAGTAGGGCAGACTGGGCCCTTCAGCCTTGGGTAGGTAACCAGTCTAAGAGAGGGATAACTCTGAATTCAAAATTCCTGAGGTAGGTCGTTGATTGGGTTTGTGGCAACCCTTGATGCACCAATTCTTTCGTATCGACTGTGCCAAAAAGTGTGGATGGTCCAACACAAGCCTTCACCACTATAAACAAATCAATGTGTGGATGTTCATTGTATGAACACTCATACGTCGATCGACGGGAGAGTCCATCATATATGTATATATGTAAGTATCTATCAATCTATCTATTGCAGAATCTAATTATGTATGTATGTATGTATGTATCTATCTATAGCAGTAACTATGTATCTATGTATGCATGTATATATATATGCGTGCATGTGTGTATGCATACATCTATCTGTCTGTCTATTGCAGTAGCTCTGTATCTATATATATTGTAGTTTCCATGCTACCCCCATACCACCAACCCCATTACCCCTATCATATTACTACACACACAGTACAAAGTCATTAATCACCAACCAACCAACCAATCAACATCCGGTATCTCCTCATCAAAGAGAGCATCAAATAGCCAGAAAATCACCACTGTCCTCAGAGTCTTGAAGAAGGGAGATCATTACAATCCCGAAAATTCACCACTACTACCAAATAAAAGAAACTAAAAAAACAACAACCGAGGTTTCTGATATTTATTCACAGATTAATATTTTATAACTACATTATTAATACTAGCAAATATATGCACCCTCCGGGTGCAAGTATTTTAGTTAAATTTTATAATAAAATATCATATTAAATTAGAAAGGCTAATGAAACTGAATAAGAATGTAGATAAAAATATTTTGAACAGAGGGGGCATGATTGAAAAATAGAACAACTTTGAAACTAACTCTTCCATCATTTTCTGTTACTCCCGTCTTTCATTGGTAAATTTTCCTAATTAAACTGTTTAGTTAAAATAGGAAGTAAAGAGTAATATTACAGTTATTTCTTCTTGTTAAGGGATTTCTTTTAAGATTTATTGAAGAGATTTTTGCTCATATTCAATAAGATAAAACCAAACAATTAGAAATCAATAATACTAAGCATATATTTATTAAAATCAGTTTTTAAAGATCAATATGCAAAGTAGCCTTCCCATTCATACTGTAAACCTCTATTTTGTTGTATATATAAATACTATTGCATGTTATTAGTATGTAGATATATATGGTCAACAGTGTAAGCAATGTAAAACAATTTTATTAATAATTGAGGTTTAAATAAAAATAAAATCATGGAGAATATGATGTAAATAACTAAAGGAATTGTGACTTGTATAGTAATATAGTTTTGGTTACAGATAGACAAACCCACAATCTCCATTATAATAAGACTAGCAAATATATGCACCCTCCGGGTGCAAGTATTTAAGTTTTAATGTAATAAAATATCATATTAAATTAGAAAGGCTAATGAAACTAAGTAAGAATGCAGATAAAAAGAGGGAGTATAATCGAAAGATAGAACAACTGAAACTTACTCTTCCATCACTCTCGTCTTTCATTGTTATTTTTTTCTAGTTTAAGTATTTAGTTAAAAGAGGAAGTAAAGAATAAAATGACAGTTTTTTTACTTCTTGTTAATGAATTTCATTTAAGATTCATTGAAGAGATTTTTGCTCATATTCATTAAAATAAAACCAAACAGTTAGAAATCAATAAAATTAAGCACATATTTATTGAAATCAAATTTTTAATATCAATA
>CM042169.1:71038059-71053059 GCA_023376005.1 Doryteuthis pealeii
CGCGTCGTGTGCCTATTCTTGCGACGGTAAGTATTACAGCACAACATGCCACATATATGTGTGTGTATGCGTTTTTGAGTCTTGTGTGCATTTGTGTGTGTGATGGTGTGAGCCCGTGTGTGCTTATTTCGAGTATAAGCGTGTATGCGTCTTGAGTCTTGCGTGAATCTCTCTCTCTCTCTCTCTCTCTCTCTCTCTCTCTCTCTCTCTCTCTCTCTCTTGTGTGTGTGTGTGTGTGTGTGTGTGTGTGTGTGTGAGAGAGAGTTTATTTCCTGTATAAGTGTGTATGCGTTTTTTAGTCTTGTGTGAATGTGTATGTGTGTGTGTATGTGTGTTTATTTTGTGTATAAGAATGTATGTGTTTTTTGAGTCTTGCATGAATGTGTGTGTGTGAGTGTGTGCGTGTGTGTGTGCTTACTTCGTTAATATGTGTCTATGCGTTTTTGAGTCTTGTGTGAATGTGTGTGAGAGAGTGTGTGTATATGTGTGTTTATTTCCTGTATAAGTGTGTATGCGTGTTTGAGTCATGTGTGACTATGTGTGTGTGTGACTATGTGTGTGTGTATGTTTATTTCGTGTTTATGTATGCATGTGTTTTTGAGTCTTGTGTGAATATGTGAATGTGTGTTTGTTTGGTTCGTTTAGAAATGTGCATGTGATTGTGAGTCTTATGTGAATGTGTGAGTGTGTGTGTGTATGTGTTTATTGCGTTTAGAAATTTGTATATGATTGTGAATCTTTAGTAAATGTGTGTTTGTGCGTGTGTGTGTGTGTGTGCATGTGTGTATGTGTGTGTTTGTGCATGTGTGTGTGTGTGTGTGTATATATGTGTGTGTGTGTGTGTTCATTTCGTGTATAAGTGTGTATGTGTTTTTAAAGTCTTTTGTGTATACGTGTCGTGTTAGATTCCTGATATTAGTTATTTTTATACCAGAATGAGAAAAAATACAACAGATTTTGTAGAAAAGTAATTACTGCAAATTTACAATTTCTGCCTCGGCTCTGACTGAGCAAAATTATTGGCGCCAACCATCGATGAACAATGCATTTTTTTTTTATTAACAAAAGCTAGACGTAGAATAAACTTCCATTTTTATTTTTCTTTCTCACCAGATTTGCAAATTCAGGAACGTTTTTCATATGTTTTATGCGTGAATAGTCATGTGTAAGATTGTAATTGTGAAGCAGAAAGTAGCGAATATTATAAAGTTATATTGTGTATATTATTTTCTTTAGTAATAATGGAGAGGTGTGTGTTCAATGACAGAAATAGATCGCATTTATGAATATAAGCTGTATGAAGAGGGAAATCAAAGCAGCATCGTGACTGTCAGTTTCACGCGAATATCAGATCAATATTAATCCGATGATCAGGGAAAAAATGAAACTAATCCTCTCTGATATATAATTTTATAAAAATTGATAAAAATGGATTTTAAAAAAATTCATTGAAGGGTGATGTTCATCTAGCTGATACTACAGAGTTTCGGTTTGTTTATTAAACCATCGTCGGGTTCCTCGTTTGTGTAGGAAGGAAATCATTGATAAACAGATGTCTGAGAGATTCTGCTTTATTTCAAATACGCAAACAAATAAGGTATTTTTTTCATTCAAAAGACTCAAGGAAAGTAATGTAACTACTAGTAACACACACACACACACACACACACACACACACACACACACACAGATATATAATATATATATATATATATATATATATATATATATTATATATATCAACTACGCAGGATGTAACTGAAAGTCAATTTCTTAGGCGGAGTTTGACAGGTTTGAATTCAGAGTTTTCCTTCTCCTAGACTGATTACCTAGCCACGGATAAAGAGCTCAATCAGCCCTACTATTTACCCTTCGGTGGAGGAAGAGTTGGATGCATACCTTTCCCAAGGATATTAGTACAATTGTTATAATTCATGAGAGGTTATGAATTGAGAGCAGACCCTGTAGCTAGAATTTAAATTGAGGTCTGTCGATTTAGAATCAAGGAAAACTACCGGGGACTGCTGGTAACTGTTGGTAACTCGTGAAAACGCGCCTTAACAGACACGTTATTGTTAGTTTAGAGTTTCAGATGCGAACTAGCTTTCAGAGACCTTAGACGTACTCTAAGGTTTGTATCCCGCGGTGAATAAAATTATGGGCTAATAAAATCTTGATCATGCAATAAAACACAAGTCTTGTTAGTTTATTAGATGTAAAAACAAGCAATGCCCAGCTCAGGACAGAAGAAGAAAACCAGCCCTTGAATAGAAAAGAAAATGGCTACCGAAACAAGTAACCAAAGAGTTAGAATCACCAGCGACAAGCAGAGTACCAAGTAAGACCATGTCATCTCAAATCTAATAAGTCTCTGTCTGTCTGTCTGTCTGTCTGTCTCTCTCTTTCTATGACCCGAGATGAACTCTCCACACTATTGAATACCCGGTGTTTATAAGGCTTATATAAAACTATGTAAAATGCAAACAGTCTCGTCAAGGATTTGAACATGTGTCGACGAGTTCATTCTACGATTCTAACCATTACACCACTCATGTCCTATATATACGCACACACATGTATTCTTCTAATTCTTCTTATATATATATATATATATATATATATATATATCTTATTATAATGGAGATTGTGTGTTTTTCTGTCTGTAACCGAAACTATATTACTACTCAAGTAACAATTCCCTTCATTATTTACATCACTTTCTCCATGATTTTATTTATATTTAAACCTCAATTATTAATAAAATTGCTTCACCTTTTTATTAGTATTGCCCATATCTACATACAAATAACATGCAATTGTATTTATATATACAAAAAATAGCGGTTTACAGTGTGAATGGGAAGGCTAATTTGCATATTGATATTAAAAATGTGATTTTATTAAATATGTGCTTAGTATTATCGATTTTTAATTGTTTGGTTTTATTTTAATGAATATAAACAAAAATCTCTTCAATGAATCTTAAACGAAATCCATTAACAAGAAAAAATAACTGTCATTTTATTCTTTATTTCCTAATTTAACTAAATAGTTAAATAAGTAAAATTCAGTAATGAAAGACGGGAGTGATGGAAGAGTAAGTTTCATTTCTATTTTTCTATTATACCCCCACTCTGTTACATATCTTTTTATCTGCCTTCTTATTAGACTTTCTAATTTAATACGATATTTCATTAAATTAAAACTTAAATACTTCCACCCGGAGGGTGCATATATTTGCTAGTATATATATATATATATATATATATATATATATATATATATAAAAGGAATGAGTTTGTTGGGTTGATCCCAATATCTGGTTGGTATAAGTGTTACTCGGGAAGGTCAGCGTTATAACAAATATAAAGTGTTCAATGCGGAAGTAGAGCGGATTTCTGTACACACTATAATATATATATATATATATATATATATATATATATATATATATATGCACACACAAACACACACACAGATATATATATATATATATATATATATATATATATTATATATATATATATATACATATATATATATATATATATATATATGGTAAAGATTAGAGGCTGAAATGTGGACAAAGGAACAAAAACTCAGAAAAGTGTATGTAGGAGATTTATTTCGCCATGCATTGAGCTCGACTTCATCATTACGAAACCGAGCTCAATGTACGGTGGAATATATCTCCCACATACGCTTGTTTGAGTTTTGTTCCTTTGTCCATATTTCTCCCTCTAATATTTACTACATTCTGTTGGATTTACCCCAAAGCCCCCTATCCTCATATATATATATATAAATGGAAAGGTGACTTACCGGTGAATATGGACACGATGGTTAGGAAGTGCAGAATTCAGGGAGGTAAGTCAGCGATATAACAAATACAAAGTGCTCAATACGGAGTAGAGAAAATTTATCATAAAATGAGTACAAGAAATAACCTACTCGAGTTTCACCATAAGGATCTTCAGAGTTAAATCCACTGAATTAATCGAGATACCGATTAATTGCAGTCGATTACACGTATGTGTTCATTGCGTAAAAGAGATTTAACCCTGAAAATTCTTTATGGTGAAACTCGAGTAGGTTATCTCTTGTACCCATTATATATATATATATATATATATATATATATATATATATATATATACGTGAAGATACATAGATAAGTGCATAAACCATGGCTGATAAATCGATAATAACCGTCTCGGAATATACCTTTTTTTAAAGAAACAAACTATAGAAATATGGAGTTCTTTTCATGAAGAATAATATCACGGAAATGAGTCCCCTCTATGTGGGTGGCTTTTTTGACCTGAAAATAACAGATGCGTGTTCAACGGCAAAAGGATAATAGGACGCTGATTTTCAAAATGAAATTCTGTGACATTTTTTTTATTGGTTAGTACGTCGTGATTTCTCCCACAATAGATTTTCCAAGAAATAACATTTCAATGTATATAAAAAAGAACAAGTAGATACAAGATACTAGATTATATACGAGAAATGATTCTTCAGAATTTTAATGGTAAACAATTAAAGGCGGCATTAAATCTTTCTGAAATAGATTTACAAATAAGAAAGTATATCAAGAGAAACGCAGGGATTGATATATAATATATATATATATATATATATATATATATATATATATATATATATATATATATATATATTTAAATAAATAACAAAAGACTTATAGATCTTGCATTATAGACTATTTCAGGGAGCTTAGACAAGAATGTCTAATTCTCCCGACTCATCAGATGCGAATGATGAATTCTTTATTTTTAAGGCATTTGAAAACAGATTTTTTTTTTTTTTTTTTTTTTAAATTGTCCTGTCCTGCTCAGCTGTAGAGTAATAAAAATAGGAATAAAATCAAAAATAATAGTAAACAATAATAAAACCAAAGACATCTGACCGCTTGTCAGTAATTTGTTAGGAGTTACTGTTAATTCAATTAATTCAGAATTCAGGGACACCCCTGTTCATTTATTTAGTAGTTTTTGTTTGACTTAATTATTTTCCTTTCTTTCCATATCGCTTCAACTATACCCCCCTACATATCTATACAAACTTATACATATACATACATATGCATACACACACATACATACACACACACATACATCTATATATACACATATATACATATATATACACACATACACACATATACATATATATACACATGTACATATATATATACATACATATATATACATATACACACATATATACATACACCTATACACACATACACACACCCACATATACATACCTATATACAAATACACATATACACATACATCTATGGAGTTAGCCTGTTTTCTGTAAATTATCATTTAGCTAGTACAAATTATGTATTATTTCCTCCTTATTTATATTATGTATTATTTCCTCCAAATATTTATATATATATATATATATATATATATATATATATATATATATATATATATATATATAATGTGAGATGGTCACTGTTTTAGCTTTTGCTGGAATGGTGTACCAAAGGCAGTATTATTGGTAGAGTGCTCAATATAAATTTGAAACATCTTCACCTGATGATTGCATCACATGAAACCAATATTCCTTTGTCACCTAATAAATAGATATGTAAAACCTTTATATATTTATCTTATTCAGGCGATATCCCGCACAGAAAATCACAGATGCGGACTACGCTGATGACCTTGCACTTCTTGCAGATACACCACCACAGGCCGAGTCACTACTGCATAGCCTAGAGAAGGCAGCAAATAATATTGGCCTTCATGTAAACTCCGATAAAACAGAGTACATATGTTTCAAAAGAAAAGGAGACATAACCACACTCAACGGTAAGCCCCTTAAACCAGTAGAACATTTCACATACCTAGGTGGTAATATCCTGTCCACAGAAAGCGATGTAAATACACGAATAGGAAAAGCGTGGTCGGCCACAAACAAATTATCAGTAATATGGAAATCCGATCTCACTGACAAGCTAAAGCGACAATTCTTCCAGGCGGTGGTTGTATCAGTGTTGCTGTACGGATGCACAACATGGACCCTAACGAGGCGCCTTGAGAATAAGCTGGATGGGAGCTGCACAAGAATGCTGCCTTCAGTCCTGAATAAATCGTGGAAGCAGCACCCCACGACGAAACAGCTATATGGCCACCTGCCCCCATCTCACAAACCATTCGAGTGAGACATGCCGGGCACTGCTGGAGAAGCAAGGATGAGCTCATAAGTGACGTTCTCCTGTGGAAGCCAACACACGGACATGCTAGTGTGGGCCGCTCAGCAAGGACCTACATTGACCAACTAAGCAAAGATGCAGGTTGCTGCGCAGAGGACCTCCCTGGGAAAATGAATGATAGGAAAGGTTGGCGAGAGATTGTCATGGATATCCGTGCTAATAGCGCGACATGATGATGATGATGATATATATATATGTTGTGTTAAACTGTACTTACGATTTGTGTCGGATGAGTTTTCCCCTCCCCTTCTCACAACTCGTGCCCCCTCCCACAAAATCTCTACTGCATCGTTCGTTCGAACTACTACCAATTCCTACAACACCCCCTACCAATGATTACTACCTCCCAATATAGATTCCTACACTACTGCTCGTTTTCTTTAAAAACAAGACACCACGAAACATACCGACCTGAAGATGGTAAATAGACTTGCTGAAAGCGCTCGTAATGAAACCTTTGGTGGACTGCTACACCAGTTCCACCCGGACACCAAAAAGATGGCTAGAAAATTAGAAATGATCGAACAAAAACTCGTTCGACAAGAATTGTCTGTACAGTTTAGCACAACATGTTTAAAAGAAAAAATGACGCCAAAATGCACTTATCTATATATATTTATATATTGGTTTTTAGGTTAGTTTTGAAGGCTATCACAATGCAGGTGTAAAGAAAAAACAAGGTAACAATGGTGTTGTTTGTTAACCTGTGATTTATTCTTAATATATTGATATCTTGCTATATATAGCAAGACGACAACTACTTCAGTTCCAATGTTCTTCTGAAGAAGAGATTTTATCTCGAAATATTCAGAATAAATCACAGGTTAACAAACAACATCATTGTTACCTTATTTTTTTCTTTACACCTTCATTGTGATAGCCTTCAAAACCAACCCCAAACCAATATATACACAATTATATATATATATATATATATATATATATAATATATATATATATATATATATCAGAGAATTTCCAATGATGGTCTGGATGTCACAGCCTAAAAGACATCCAGACCATAATTGATAAATTCTCTGAGACATCAAAAGCATTTGGACTTACAATCAGTATAAAAAACTGAACTACTATACCAGCCCGCAGCTTGCAATCCACGTCTTGTAAATCCATCTGTCTTCATTGATGGAAAAGCATTGAAGATTGTTGACACATTTAAATATCTTGGATCAACAGTCACATCTGATGGAAAAATGGACAAAAGAAATCCATTCCAGAATAGGTAAAGCTAGCACTGCATTCGCAATCTGAAACATCGTTTATGGTGTACGCAAAGACGTATCTCTTAAAATAAAAATAAACATCTACGAAGTCGTGCTATTTCTTACTTTATCATCCCATTTTATACCGGCAAATTGACACGAAAGACATGCATGTGACATGCGTCAGTTGGTTATGTGCTTGGCGGTAAAATGATAAAGTTTCCAGCACATGCAGTAGAGTAGAAAGGACGACTGTTCTGTAGATGTTAATTTTTATTTTAAGAGATACGTTTTGGTACACCCATAAAACGATGTTTCAGATTGCCGAATGCCAGTGCGCTAGCTTTAACTATTCTGGAATGGATTTCTTTGTCATTTTTCATCAGATGTGACTGTTGATCCAAGATATTATTAAATGTGCTTCAACAATCTTCAATGCTTTTCATCAATGAGAAGATGGATTTAAAGACGTGGATTGCAAAGCTGCGGGCTGGTATAGTAGTTCAGTTTTTTATACTGTTGTAAGTCCAAATGCTTTTGATGTCTGCAGAGAATTTATCAATTATGGTCTGGATGTCTTTTTAGGCTGTGACATCCAGACATCATTGATAAATTCCTCTGATATATATATATATATATTATATATATATATATATATATATATATATAATGTGTGTATTATTGGTTTGGGGTTGGTTTTGAAGGCTAATCACAATGAAGGTGTAAAAGAAAAAATAGGTAACAGTGTTGTTTGTTAACCTGTGATTATTCTGAATATTTTCGAGATAAAATCTCTTCTTCAGAAGACATTGGAACTGAAGTAGTTGTCGGTCTTGCTATTATAGCAAGATATCAATATATTAAGAATAAATCACAGGTTAACAAAAACAACCATTGTTTACCTTGTTTTTTTCTTTACACGCTGCATTGTGATTAGCCTTCAAAACTAAGCTAAAAACCAATATATAAATATATATAGATAAGTGGGCATTTTGGCGTCATTTTTTTCTTTTTAAACAGTTTTGTGCTAAACTGTACAGACAATTCGTCGACGAGTTTTGTTTCGATCATTTCTATTTTCTAGCCATCCTTTTGGTGTCCGGTGGAACTGGTGTAGGCATCGCACCAAAGGTTTCATTACGAGCGCTTCAGCAGTCTATTTACCATCTTCAGGTCGTTATGTTTCGTGTGTCTGTTTTTTAAAAGAAAAGCGAGCAGTAGTGTAGGTAATCTATATTGGAAGGTAGTAATCATTGGTAGGGGTGTTGTAGGAATTGGTAGTAGTTCGAACGAAACGATGTCAGTAAGTAGATTTTGTGGGAGGGGGGCACGATGTTGTGAGAAGGGGAGGGGAAAACTCATCCGACACAAGATCGTAAGTAGCAGTTTAACACAACATATATACTATATCATCATCATCATCATGTCGCGCTTATTAGGACGGATATCCATGACAATCTCTCGCCAACTTTAACTATCATTCATTTTCCCAGGGAGGTCCTCTGCGCAAGCAACCTGCATCTTTGCTTCGTTGGTCAATGTAGGTCCTTGCTGAGCGCCCACACTGCATGTCCGTGTGTTTGGCTTCCCCACAGGAGAACGTGCACTTATGAGCTCTCCTTGCTTCTCCCAGCAGTGCCCGGCATGTCTTCACCTCGAATGGTTTGTGAGATGGTGGGGGCCAGGGGTGCCATATAGCTGTTTCGTCGTGGGGTGCTGCTTCCACCGATTTATTCAGGCTGAAGGCAGCAACTTCTTGTGGCTCCCATGCAGCTTATTCTCAAGGCGCCCTCGTTACGGGTCCATGTGTGTGCATCCAGTAGCAGCAACACTGATACAACCACCGCCTGGAAGAATGTCGCTTTAGCTGTCAGTGAGATCGATTTTGGCCATATTACTGATAATTTGTTTGTGGCCGACCAGCTTTTTCCTATTGTGTAAATTTACATCGCTTTCTGTGGCAGGATATTACACCTAGGTATGTGAAATGTTTCTAACTGGTTTAAGGGCTTACCGTTGAGTGTGGTTATGTCTCCTTTTTTTTGAAACATATGTACTCTTGTTTTTATCGGAGTTTACATGGAAGGCCAATATTATTTGCTGGCTTCTCTAGGCTATGCAGTAGTGACTCGCTGTGGTGGTGTATCTGCAAGAAGTGCCAAGGTCATCAGCGTAGTCCGCATCTGTGATTTTCTGTGGCGGGATATCGCCTTGAACTAAGATAAATATATAAAGGTTTTACATATCTATTTATTTAGGTGACAAAGGAATATTGTTTCATGTGATGCAATCTCAGGTGAAGATGTTCAAATTTATATTGAGCACTCTACGCAATAATACTGCCTTTGTACACATTCTCAGCAAAAGCTAAAACAGTGAGCCATTCTCAATTTATATATATATATATATATAGATTATATATATTATATATATATATATTATATATAATATTCTGGAGGAAATATACATAATATAAATAAGGAGGAAATAATACATAATTTGTACTAAGCTAAATGATAAATTTACAGAAAACAGGCTAATCTCCATAAGATGTATGTGGTATATGTGATGTATAATAGGTATGTATATGTGGGTGTGTGTATGGTGTGTATAGGTGTATTGTAATATATGTGTGTATATGTATAGTATATGTATGTATAATTATATGGTACATGTGTATATATTGTATATGTGTGTACTGTGGGTTATATATAATGGTATATATGTGTATATATAGGATGTATGTGTGTGTGTATGTATGTGTGGGTGTATGCATATGTAATGTATGTGTATAAGTTGTGTATTAGATATGTAGGGATGGGTTATGTTTGAGCGATATGGAAAGAAAGGAAAATAAAATTAAGTCAAACAAAACTACTAAATAAAATGAAACAGGGGTGTCCGCTGAATTCTGAATTAATTGATTCAAGCAGTAACTCCTAACAAATTACTGACAAGCGGTCAGATGTCCTTTGTTTTATTATTGTTTACTATTATTTGTATTTTTATTCTATTTTTATTACTCTACAGTTGAGCAGGACAAGGACAATTTAAAAAAAAAACAAAAAAATCTGTTTTCAAAATGCCTTAAAAATAAAGAATTCATCATTCGCATCTTGATGAAGTCGGGAGAATTAGACATTCTTTTGTCTAAGCTCTGAAATAGTCTATAAATGTCAAGATCTATAAGTGCTTTTGTATTTATTTTAAATATATATATATTATATATTATTATATATTATATATATATATTATATATAGTATATAAGTATATAGGTCAAGTCCTGCCGTTCTGCTTGAGTATACTTTTCTTATTTTGTAAATGCCTATTTCAGAAAGATTTAATGCCGCTTTTAATTGTTTACCATTAAAATTCTGGAAGAATCATTTCTCGTATATAATCTAGTATGTGTATTACTTGTTCTTTTTGATATCAGTTGAAATGTTATTTCTGTGGAAATCTATTGTGGGAGAAATCAGACGTACTAACCAATAAAAAAAATGTCACAGAATTTCATTTTTGAAAATCAGCGTCCTATTATCTTTTGCGTTGAACACGCATCTTGTTATTTTCAGGTCAAAAAGCACCCACATAGAGGGGACTCATTTGCCGTGATATTATTCTTCATGAAAAGAACTCCATATTTCTATGTTTGTTGCTTTAAAAAAAGGTATATTTCGAGACGGTTGATTATCGATTTATCAGACCATGGTTTATGCCACTTATCTATGTATCTTCACCGTATATATAAGTATATATATATGTATAATATATATATAATATATATATATAGATGGGTACAAGTAGATAACCTACTCGAGTTTCAGCCATAAGAATTTTCAGGGTTAAATCTCTTTTTAGCGGCATGACAGCCTACGTGTAATCGACTGCAATTATCGGTTCTCGATTAATTCAGTGGATTTAAACTCTGAGATGCCTTATGGTGAAACTCGAGTAGGTTTATTTCTTGTAGTCTCATTTTATGATAACCATTTTTCTAACTCCGTATTGGAGCATTTTTGTAATTGTGTTATATGCGTGACTTACGCTCCTGAATTCTGGACTTCCTAAACGCATCGTGTCCCAGTATTCACGCGGTAAGTCACCTTTTCCCTTTAATATTATATATATATGAGGATGAGGGGGCTTGTGGGGTAATCCAACAGATGTAGTAAAATATTAGAGGGAGAAATATGTGACAAAGGAACAAAAATCAAACAAGCGTATGTGGGAGATATATTCCACGTACATTGAGCTCGGTTTTCGAATGATGAAGTCGAGCGTCAGGGATGCATGGCGAAATAAATCTCGCTACATACACTTTTCTCGAGTTTTTTTGTTCCTTTGTCGCCATTTCAGGCCCTTAATCTTTACGCTATATATATATATATTATATGATATATGTATATAGTATATATATAGTATATATATATATATAGTATATATATATTAGTATATATCTGTGTGTGTGTTTGTGTGTGGCATATATATTATATATAAGATTATATATATATATATATATATATATATTATAGTGTGTACAGAATCCCCGCTCTACTTCCCGGCATTGACAGCTTTATATTTGTTAATAACGCCTGACCTTCCGAGTAACACTTATACCCACGCAGATATTTGGGATCAACCAACAAACTCATTTGCCTTTTATTAATATATAATATATAATATATATATATATATATATAACTAGCAAATATATGCACGCCTCGGGTGGAAGTATTTAAGTTTAATTTAATGAAAATAGTCGTATTAAATTAGAAAGTCTAATAAAGAAGGCAGATAAAAAGATATCGTAAACAGAGTGGGGGTATAATAGAAAATAGAAATGAAACTTACTCTTCCATCACTCCTCTTTCATTCATACTGAATTGTACTTTATTTAACTATTAGTGTAAATTAGGAAATAAAGAATAAAATGACATTTATTTTTTCTTGTTAATGGAGTTTCCGTTTAATGATTCATTGACGAGATTTTTGTTTATATTCATTAAAATAAAACCAAACATTAAAATCCGATCTACTAAGCACATATTTAATAAAATTCACATTTGTAATATCAATATGGCAAATTAGCTTCCCATTCACACTGTAACCGCTATTTTTTTGTGATATATAAATGACAATTGCATGTTTATTTGTATGTAGATATGGGCAATGACTATAATAAAGGTGAAGGCAATTTTATTAATAATTGAGGTTTAAATATATAAAATATGGAGAAAGTGGAGTGTAAATTAATGAAGGGAATTGTTACTTGAGTAGTTAATATAGTTGTCGGTTCAGACAGGAAGAAACACACAGGATCTCCATTATAATAAGATATATATATATATATATATATATATATATATAGAGAAGAGGGTGTAGAAGAATACATGTGTGGTGCGTATATATAGGACATGAGTGGTTAGATGGGTTAGATGTAGATGAACCGTTCGCACACCAATGTGTCAAATCCTTGATTGACGAAGACGGTTTGCATTTTACATAGTTTATATAAGCCTTATAAAACCGGGTATTCAATAGTGTGGAGAAGGTTCTACTCGGGTCATAGAAAGGAGAGACAGACAGACAGACAGACAGACAGAGACTTATTTAGATTTGAGATGACATGGTCTTACTTGGTACTCTGGCTTGTCGCTGTGATTCTAACTCTTTGGGTTTACTTGTTTCCGGTAGCCATTTTCTTTCAAATCAAGGGCTGGTTTTCTTCTTCTGTCCTGAGCTGGGATGCTTTGTTTTTTATACATTAATAAACTAACAAGACTTGTGTTTTAGATTGCATGATCAAAGATTTTAATTAGCCCATAATTTTATTCGCCGGCGTGGATACAAACCTTTATGAGTACGTCCTAAGGTCTCTGAAAGCTAGTTCGGCATCTGAAATCTAAACCTAGACAATAAGTGTCTGTTAAGGTCGCGTTTTCACGAGTTAGCCAACAGTTACCAGCAGTCCCGGTAGTTTTCCCTTGATTCTAAATCGACAGACCTCAATTTAAATTCTAAGCTACAGGGTCCTGCTCTCCAATCAATAACCTTCTCATGAATTATAAGACAATTGTACTAATATCCTTTGGGAAAGGTATGATCCATCTTCCCTCCACGAAGGGTAAATATGAGGGCTGAGTGAGATCTTTATCTGGCTAGGTAACAGTCTAGGAGAGGAAAACTCTGAATTCAAACCTGTAAACTCGCGCTAAGAAATTGACCTTGTCAGTTCCATCCACTGCGGAGGTGTTGATTATATATATATTATATATATATATATATATATATATATATTATATATATTGTGTGTGTGTGTGTGTGTGTGTGGTGTGTGTGTGGTGTGTGTGTGTTACAGAGTTACGATACTTCCTTGGAGTCTTTCTGAATGAAAAAATACCTTTATTTGTTTGCGTAGTTTGAATAAAGGCAGATTCTCACGACATAATCTGTTTTCAAATGAATTTCTTCCTACACAAACGAGGACCGACGAATGGGTTAAATAAACAAACGAACTCTGTAGTATAGCTAGATGAACTCACCTTCGATGAATTTTTTTAAAATCCATTTTTATCAATTTGTTATTAAAATTTAATATAGAGAGGATAGTTTAGTTTTCCTGATCATGGATTAATAGTTGATGTGATATTCGCGTGACTGACAGTCATGGCGATGCTTGCTTTGATTTCCCTCTTCATACAGCTTAATTCATAAAGGCGATTTATTTCTGTCATTGGAACACACACTTCATTATCTTATAAAGAAAATAATTACACAAATATAACTTTATAATATTTCGCTACTTCTGGCTTCAAGATATACAATCTTACACATGACTATTACGCATAAAACATATGAAAACGTTCCTGAATTTGCCAATCTGGTGAGAAGAAAAATAAAAATGGAAGTTTATTCTAACGTCTAGCTTTTTGTTAATAAAAAAAAAAATGCACTTGTTCATCAGGATGGTTGGCGCCACATAATTTGGCTCAGTCAGAGCGAGGCAGAAATTGTAAATTTTGCAGTAATTACTTTTCTACAAAAATCTGTTGTCATTTTTTCTCATTCATGGTATAAAAATAACTAATATCAGGAATTAAACGAACGTATCACAAAAGATTTTAAAAACACATATACACTTATACACGAATGACACACACTACACACAAGACACACATATATAGCTCAAACACACACAACATGCACAAAGCACAACACATATCACGACATGCACAACACACACTACACGCACAACAGTACCTATGTTACTAAGAGATTACATATCAATCATACAATTTCTAAACGCATAAACAATAACACACACAGCTGTAACATTTCACATAAGACTCACAATGACTATGCACATTTCCTACGACCCAAACAAACACACATTCACAATATTCACACAAGACTCAAACACTGCATAATAAACACGAAAATAAACATACAGCGGACACACATAGTCAACACGACACATAGTCCCACACAGTGACTCAACACGCAATACCATCACTTATACA
>CM042169.1:71058059-71065559 GCA_023376005.1 Doryteuthis pealeii
ATGCAGGTATAAAGAAAAAATTATAAGGTAACAATGGTGTTGTTAACCTGTGATTTATTCTTGATATTTCTAGATAAAATCTCTTTTTCAGAAGAACACTGGAACTGAAGTCGCTGTCGTCTTGTTATGGCATTTCTAGTAGATTAACAAACAACACCATTGTTACCATATTATTTTTCTTTACACCTGCATTGTGATAGTCTTCAAAATCAACCTCCAAATGTAATCAACATCATTTTGTATGAATGCATTTGAAGATCATTGTGAAGAATTCTTCGAAAACTTCTTTCGGAAAGTCTAAGAGCCTGGGCGCGTTTAAATGTGGAACGGAGTGGAGACTGTTGAACTGAAGCTCTTACCGCTGCCACATATTCTGGAGTTCTGGCGGTGCGAGGTCGGCTGGTTGATTTTCGTTTCAATGCAGATCCAGTAGCTCTGAAGTTGGTAACCCATAACAAGATCGTGTTTCGAGCTGGTACGGGATCATGTCTGCCAAGATTTAAGTTCAAACGGAACGCTCTTTGTGTTGCAGTTACAGATTTGTTTGTTTTGATAAACGTTTCCACAATGATAGCGCGATGCTCACCAGTCCAATTCATGGCAGCAACTGAAAAAGAAACGAAAAACAATGGCATTATAAAGAAACAAAACAAAATGGCATTATATGAAAAAAATGGCATTATATGTGCTTTTTGAAAATAAAAACAGTTTTTTGTTTCTTTACTTTATTTGCATTTTATTTCACCTACAAATGTGTCAGATCATTTTGCCTCACCCTGTGTGGGAGTTCATTGTGTGTATGAACCCTCATACGTCGATAATTGACGGGAGACTCCATTTTTAGATAGATAGATAGATGGATAGATATATGGGAAAAATGAATAAAGGTAAGAAAGTATAAAATGGATAATATAGGATGTTTTAATCAATTTTACGTACACGTGTTTCGGTCAGTAGTTTATCCATGTGTACATTATTCAAACTATTATTATTTTTAAATAACCAAATGAAATGAAATAATAATAATAGAACCCTCATAACCCTCTACAAATAGGCCTCTACAGTGGTCATCCAGTAATAATTGAAGGCGATTTGATATCTAGAAGATAAAATGAGATACTGTTAGATGTAAGGAATTTGATAATTCTTGAGAACATTAATTGTTTGGTATGCATTTACACAGAAATCCACATACACAGGTGACCATGTACATGTGCATATATGATACATACGGGGTGAGATTTATTATGGGGCTTTTCCGTGGAAAAATATCAATGTATGTGGGTGATAAAAAAAGGTGAATGGTGTCATTTGGGAGTATATGTGTGGGGGGATTTTTGAGAGGAAACAATATTATATACTATTATTATTATTAAAAATATTATCTCCAATGGGGCCACCTGTTGGCCGTGGGTGGCGACCCATGATGCTTAAGGATAGAGCCCAGGTGGATGAGCAGTTCATGACATGCAATACTCCACTTTGGCCCTATCTTGGGCTAGACGGGCGGTCGGAGAGGCCCCCTCCGATCAATCGGCTGGTCACGTCAAGCCCTAGCACCTATGTGATTTTCCCAACACTATTGCCCTTATGGCAAGCCCCAACCCCTTTTTATCATATGGATGCTAGAAGGCGGTGGCTTCGGGTCTACATGTCCTGGGAATGACGTTAAACTCTATCTGATGATGAGGTTCCAGTTTTGGAGGTTTGGGGAATGTGGAGCACCCCTTCATCACCATTGCTCCCTGGTCCACTCTGACCCGGAGTGGTAGTACCTGTTAGGGTCCCATCTATGGGTTAAATAGAAAAATGTATTTATAAAAAAATTGTATTATCCATTAAGAATTGATTTATTTCAAAACTTTATCGGCATTAAATGACCCACTGAGGTTGATATGCCGTAAACAAATCAAACCAAGGTTTGGTATGCATTTACACAGAAATCCACATACACAGGTGACCATGTACATGTGCATATATGATACATACGGGGTGAGATTTATCATGGGGCTTTTCCGTGGAAAAAAATATGAATGTATGTGGATGATGAAAAAAGGAAAATGTATCATTTGGGAGTATATGTGTGGGGGGATTTTTGAGAGGAAACAATATTATATATTATTATTGTTAAAAATATTATCTAATAAAATATTAGTAGTATTATTACTGCTCTGTGTTTTTAATATATTGAGCACTTTTGGATTATTTACTGATGCACTGCGACGGAAAAGTTAAAGTGGCAATTGGATACTATATATATATATATATATATATATATATATATATATATATATAAGTAAAGTAAAGTCGACGGGGCGGCCTAAAGTCGGTATCACCCAGTCAGCGAGGGAGTCTATCCCCTTTTCAATAGCGCTAGACCAAGGAGATTTTTTTTGGCGTCTGAGGTGGAGCGCCGCACCTACCATCAGTTCCTTACTTTACTGCACAGATCCATGTGTTACTCATACGCTGGGTTGGCGAGGATCGGTATCGAACTAGGAAACTTGTGGTTTCTAGCCGAACGCTCTACCGACTGAGCTAACCCGGCCCATTATAATAAGAGAGAGAGAGAGAGAGAGATAGAGAGAGAGAGAGAGATAGGGGGAGGGGGATGTTTGTATGTGTGTATGTGCGTGCTTTTTTTTGTATGTGTACGTGCGTGTGTGACTAATTCTCTTTTCTTTAGTATTTTGTAAGATTCTATACCAGCTTAAATGTTGTTGTTTTTTTTTTAAAGATGTTAAAAAAGGATTTTCAACTCTTGAAAAAGGAAGACATCCTCTCTGTGAATGGAGAGATAACAAGAATCGATCTAAAAAAATGAAAAAAAAAAAAAGAAAAAAAGATTCGGATTTGCTTTTTATGTTCAAAGCAAGGCGAATTAGTTTAACAGGATTCAGGTTATATTAAACGACGAAGAAATATATATGAAAAAAAAAAAAAAAGAATGCACTCTTTGATATCAAAGTTTTTTTCTTCTTTTGATTGGCAAGATTTTTTTCAGTGATTTGAAAATGTGAAAGTATAAGAAGGTGCCACTGAACTCACCACAAAACGTACCTACCTACTTCCCCCTTCTATAAAACACCTGTATGATCTGAATAATTCAATAAAAGCTGAGGAAGCCGGGTTCAAACACCAGCGAAATATACTACACATTTTTGTTGAGTTTTGTTCTTTCATATATATATATATTAAATTTAAAAAAATATATATAATCGTATACATAAAGAGCGTCCGCAATAATCAACCGACGTAATTTGCGGTCCATAAACATAACAGCACAAAAGGTCTTCAAATAAACACCAGGATATTTAGCAGCCTGACGATGGTGAAATAACCTGAAACCTGGGTAGTTGCTTATGAAAAACTTTTATATTTTAAAAATTCAACAAATAAATAAAGCTCCTACAAATTTGTGGTTGAGCACTGTGATTTCTTTGTTTCATCCCAAAACAAATTTTTAAATCTCTCTCTCTCTCTCTCTCTCTCTCTCTCTCTCTCTCTCTCTCTCTCTCTCTTTCTCTCTCTCTCTCTCTATATATATATATGTAGTATATTAAGAAAAATTGAAAAAACACAGGTTTAAATGAGTTGAGTGGTAAGTTTATTGGCCGACGCTGCAGTGTTTCGATCTATTAATTAGATAATCTTCAGGGCATTTGTTGGTATATGGAAGGTGATAAAAAATTTTTTATCACAGAATAACGAGAAAAGCGAGTAATAGTCCTTGTTTATCAGTTTGTTTAAAATTTGAAGTCTGAGAAAAAAGAACGTTGAAAAAATGGACGGTTTGAAATATGACGTCAAATATTCTTTTTTGCGGTGTGAGTATTAGAGTGTGTAAGTGTGTGTATCAAAAAAAAAATTATCACCTTCCATATACCAACAAATACCTTGAAATTAATAAAATAAGTATATACAGGTATTGAATATCTATTTCTTTGATGGCAATTGAACAGTCACAACCTTAGGTTTTATACATGCAAAATTAGATGCATTCATCAGGTGACGTTGATCCGAATACAAGGAAAATTGAAAAAAATCAAAAAATTCAATGTGAATGTGTGTGGAACCCACCGGTTTGTATACACATCCTTTGCACTGTTCATAAACACACATACGCATCCCCAAATACACTAAATACATACGCATATCACTTCATCCAATCAAAATCTTATGCCCGTAAAAACCTTTTGAATTTTTCGATTTTTTCGATTTTCCTTGTATTCGGATCAACGTCACCTGATGAATGCATGCAATTTTGCATGCATGAAACTAAGGTTGTGGCTGTTCTATTGCCATCAAATAAATAGATATGTAATACCTTTATATATTTATTTTATTATATTATATAATAGCTCTATTCTTTATATCGAGCACTCTTCTAATACTACTGCAATTTGGCGCACCATTCCAGTGAAAGCTGAAGCGGTGACTATCCCAGGCTAGAGTTATATATATATATATATATATATATATATATGTCCCCATCCCCCTGGAGCTGAGAACTTTGAGGGGTATTTCGCTGACGACCGCCAACTTAAGCGTAAACGCAACGCTCTCCTATATAAGTGATGGAGCACTCTCTGATGGCCTTTACATACATACATATGCGCGTATTAAACAGTTAAAATCCCCTTCGCATTCGGTTAAGCTCTCCAACTGATGCTGAATCGATCGGATTTCAATCCCGGCTGTAGGTAGCTTACAAATGCCGAAACCCGTGTCTGTGGATTACTCTCTCTCTCTCTCTCTCTATATATATATATATATATATATATATATATATATATATAATATATATATATATACCAACACCTCCGCACGAGCAGGATGCGACACAAGGTCAATTTCTTAAGCGGAGTTTAACAGGTTTGAATTCAGAGTTTTCCTTCTCCTAGACTAGTTACCTAGCCATGGTTAAAGAGTCCAGTCTGCCCTGCTATTTACCCTTAGCTGGAGGGAGAACTGGATTCATACCTTTCCCAAGGGTATTAGTGCCAAGTGAAATTCCAACAGGTTCGTCCAGGAATTGAACTTGCTTTGACGTGTCCATTTCCAACGACTCTTAACCATTAAAACACGCGCCTCCATATCTATGACTATATATATATATATATATATATATATATATATATATATATATATATATATATATATATATATATATATATATATATATATATGTATATATATATATATATATATATATATATATATAATATATATATATATATATATATAATATATATATATATATAATATATATATATACCATAATATATAAATATATAATATACCATAATATATATATATATATAAATATATATATATTATATATAAATATATATATATATATATATAATATATATATATATATATATATATATATATATATATATATATATATATATATATATACCATAATATATATATAATATATATATATATATATATATATATATATAATATATATAATATATATATATATATATATATATATATATATATATATATATATATATATATATATATATATATATATATATATATATATATATATATATATATATATATATATACCATAATGTATATATATATAATATATATATATATATATATATATATATATATATATATATATATATATATATATAATATATATATATATATATATATATATATATATATATATATATATATATATATGGAGTCGTCAGAAGTTAAAATATCAAGATCTCAAAATATCTTACTGAGTTTGCATGTAAAATAACTTTACTCGAATTACCGCCAGGCCCGAAACCTGCTACATAACACTTATTTTCTTGCTTATAATTAAGCTAATGGTCCAATAATTTCACTAATTAAACTACGATCGCTTATATAAATCCTAAGGTCGCTCTTCCTAATTAGTGCCTGGCAGGATTTCCACTTCCATTTTAGTTATACTGATTATGAACATTGGATAAAAATACTAATGAGTACTAATGAGTACTATACGGACTTTTTTCATGCAAGAGTTTTTGGGAATCCTAATTACAATGTCGGATCTGATTTTTATTGATGAGCTTATATAATGGACATTCTGCGCCTGTCTGTCTGTAACCAAAGCTACACCACTGCTTACGACACATTACCCTCAGGAATTGCATAAGTTTATCAACGAGTATTTAATTTAGTGACAAAATCATTTATACATAAGATAGAATAAATCCTTTCTATTAATGAAAATATGAGTTAGATTTGCCTCAAAACAGCCCACGTTATTAGTGCATTTATTGCGCATCCCACGTATGCGGGTGGGACACAAGGTCTTTTGAATGTCGGACCACCCACGAGCCGAAGCTCATGGGATGGTGGGTGCAAACATGCGTTGATCCTGTCGGCCTTCCTTCTCAAGGGGGCAACTCAGGTACTGGGAAATAAACCCAGCACTGCCCCTTTAAATCAAGTAAGCAGGTGTTGCCTGGGAGATAGTTGATAGTTTATGTCTCTAATAAAGTGTCTGAAAATTACTTGCTTGATAGATTGTCTCACAGAAGGATCAAAAGCTCCCCACACAAGGATTAAGACTGTTACTATACCTTTCTACCTAAGTGACAAACAGATCAACAGAGAAGGATTAAAGATACTACATCTTCTACTTGAAACTGATACTATCTATACTTCAAAGATCAACAGACAATGAGAAAACCGATACTACATATTTCTACTTCGACCAGAGAGAGAGACAATGAGTAAAACTGATACTACATCTTTCTACTTCAAAGATCAACAGACAATGACTGAGTAAAACTGATACTACATCTTTCTACTTCCAAGATCAACAGACAATGAGTAAAACTGATACTACATATTTCTACTTCAAAGATCAACAGACAATGTGTAAAACTGATACTACATCTTTCTACTTCAAAGATCAACAGACAATGAGTAAAACTGATACTACATCTTTCTACTTCCAAGATCAACTGACAATGAGTAAAACTGATACATCTTTCTACTTCAAAGATCAACATACAATGAGTAAAACTGATACTATATCTTTCTATTTCCAAGATCAACTGACAATGAGTAAAACTGATACATCTTTCTACTTCAAAGATCAACATACAATGAGTAAAACTGATACTACATCTTTCTACTTTAAAGATCAACAGACAATGGGTATAAGTGCTTCTACACTTTTCTAGTGGCGTTTTTGAAAAAGCTGATCATCAAAGACACGTTGAGACATGAACACCCCTGACCCATAAAACACCAGAGACTACAAAAGTCAGCCCAGTCTAACAAAAATCCTTGTGAAATAAATATGAAATAATACATGGAACATAATATCCAACATTTACTTAACACATTTCCATCGTGTTTCGCATTAAAACAAAAAATATTTTCCAATATATATATATATATATATATATATATATATATATATATATATATATATATATATGCATGTTGAATAAAACAGAAGACCCATCTCCTGTTTAAAAATGT
>CM042169.1:71070559-71105559 GCA_023376005.1 Doryteuthis pealeii
GAGAATTAAAAATCGACATAACCCTGCCAATTTTTAGAATTAGAAGCTCAAATTTTAAAATACAATAATATAATAAAACAGAAGATGTTACTTTCGACTTTACACTCTTGCAAGGGTAACATTTATACGCTCCCTGTAACTGCTTCAGCCTTCGTGGATATAGAATTAATCTCGCAGTGCCCCTCTTAATATGGGAACAATAAAAAAGGGTTCACTCAAATTTGTCCATATTTTTTCTAATGAAATTTCACATGAACACCAACGTTTAATAACAATTCCCAGCATTCAACTTTTGTTTTCTAAAGGCGAACACACAATTACTCTCAATAAGAAGCAAAAATAGGAGCATTGTTAACAGTGACAGCTAACAGAAAAACATTATTAGCAGGAAGGTTCAACCTCTGATGCCATATCACTAACATGCATCTACTCGCAGTGCAATAATATAATAAGACAGAAGATGTTACTTTCGACTTAATACTCTTGCAAGGGCAACATTTATACGCCCCCTATAACTGCTTTAGCCTTCAGGGATATAGAATTAATCTCGCAGTGCCCCTTGTAATATGGGAACAATCAAAAAGGGTTCACTCAAATTTGTCCATATTTTTTCTCAATGAAATTTCACATGAACACCAACGTTTAATAACAATTCGCAGCATTCAACATTTCTGTTTTCTAAAGGCGAACACACAATTACTCTTAATAAGAAGCAAAAATAGGAGCATTGTTAACAGTGACAGCTAAAAGAAAAACATTATTAGCAGGAAGGTTCAACCTCTGATGCCATATCACTAACATGCATATACTCGCAGTGCAATAATATAATAAATCAGATGATACTTTCGACTTTACACTCTTGCAAGGGCAACATTTATACGCTCCCTGTAACTTCTTTAGCCTTCGTGGATATAGAATTAATCTCACAGTGCCCCTTGTAATATGGGAACAATCAAAAAGGGTTCACTCAAATTTGTCCATATTTTTTCTAATGAAATTTCACATGAACACCAACGTTTAATAACAATTCCCAAGCATTCAACTTTTCTGTTTTCTAAAGCCGAACACACAATTACTCTTAATAAGAAGCAAAAATAGGAGCGTTGTTAACAGTGACATCTAAAAGAAAAAAAAAATTAGCAGGAAGGTTCAACCTCTGATGCCATATCACTAACATGCATCTACTCGCAGTGCAATAATATAATAAAACAGAAGATGTTACTTTCGACTTTACACTCTTGCAAGGGTAACATTTATACGCTCCCTGTAACTGCTTCAGCCTTCGTGGATATAGAATTAATCTCGCAGTGCCCCTTGTAATAGGGGAACAATCAAAAAGGGTTCACTCAAATTTGTCCATATTTTTTCTAATGAAATTTCACTTGAACACCAACGTTTAATAACAATTCCCAAGCATTCAACTTTTCTGTTTTCTAAAGGCGAACACACAATTACTCTTAATAAGAAGCAAAAATAGGAGCATTGTTAACAGTGACAGCTAAAAGAAAAGAAATTATTAGCAGGTAGGTTCAAACTCTGATGCCATATCACCAACATTCATCTACTGGCAGTGCAATAATATAATAAAACAGAAGATATTACTTTCGACTTTACACTATTGCAAGGGCAATATTTTTACGCTCCCTGTAACTTCTTTAGCCTTCGTGGGTATAGAATTAATCTCGCAGTGCCCCTTGTAATACGGGAACAATAAAAAAGGGTTCACTCAAATTTGTCCATATTTTTTCTAATGAAATTTCACATGAACACCAACGTTTAATAACAATTCGCAGCATTCAACTTTTCTGTTTTCTAAAGGCGAACACACAATTACTCTTAATAAGAAGCAAAAATAGGAGCATTGTTAACAGTGACAGCTAAAAGAGAAAAAAACATAAAAAAAGGAAGAAAGCTGTAAAAATGCCTCACAAGCAACGCGGCCTTTAAATGGGGAGTGATTGCATCATTAGTACTGGTGGTTATTGCGACCAAATTCAGGGCATAACAATTAGGTGCCGTTTACTTCACGTCTTTGGAGACGGGTCCATTCCAAAATTGGTTGCTTTGTAGTCGAATGTGACGCCCTTGGGTACCAATCGAGCTGTGTCCAACAGGATATGAAATCTTTCATCACGGCAGTAATAAGCTGCAGTTTGCGGCTGCGTCAAACGTACGGATCGGAGACACATTTTATTGCTGATCCAGAAAGATATCGGGATTGTCCAAAAGTGATTTTATCAAATATTTACTATGACTATATTTGGTTAGCATAGAGCTAGATAGATTCCATGGAAGACAGTGTTGCGTCAATTTTTAAATTAATACAATATATATATTTACCAACACCTCCACACGAGCAGGATGCGACACAAGGTCAATTTCTTAAGCGGAGTTCAACTGGTCTGAATTCAGAGTTTTCCTTCTCCTAGACTGGTTACCTAGCCATGGTTAAAGAACCCAGTCTGCCCTGCTATTTACCCATAGCTGGAGGGAGAGTAGGAGTCATACCTTTCCCAAGGGCATTAGCGCTAAGTGAAATGCAATTACCACGTCCAGGATTTGAACTCGGGGCGACGAGTCCATTTCCCATGACTTTAACCATTACACACGCTTCCTACAAATTAATACAATATAGAAGGTTATAATTCTATGTAAAATAATTGATACAATTCGATCTATGGCGAGGTTCCAGTTCTGGAGGTTTGGGGAATGTGGAGCACCCCTTCATCACCATTGCTCCCTGGTCATCTCTAACCAGAGTGGTAGTACCTGTTAGGGTCCCATCTATGGGTTAGATAGAAAAACATGAGTTGATAAACAAAATTTATTATCCATTAAGAATGAATTTATTTCATAATTTTGTTGGCATTAAATGACCCACTGAGGTTGATATGCCGTAAAACAAACAAACCATACCAAACCGAACAATTCGATGTGTTGAAAAGATAAATGGAAAAAAAGAAACATATTTTGGTACGGATGGAATTTATTATATGCCGACACGTGTTTCGGTCAGAATTTGTTTACACTTACATCTAAAATAGTTTTTAATATAAAACAAAATAATAGTAATAGAAAAAGTTTACACAATAGGTTATCATCAGAACAGAGTGTTTTGATTTTTTTCAAATAGGAGAAATATTCGAACTTGACAACGCCGTAAAATGGAATCTGTTTTTTTTTTTAAACTAAAAAAACGTTTCCTAGTTTGAAAAGTAATATGGAAATATTTTAACTGTTTTTGATCTGAACATTTGGAAAGAAAGGTTTTTATTGTTTGATACGCGAAAGTTGACACATCTTTTAAAAATGGTATGAATTGCTATTATGTTTTTGTGGTATACTAAGAACCGGAAGCACCGGTTGTACCATTGTTTGTATGAAACGGAAGTACTGTTTCACCCATCTTGTGTTGTTGCAAATAAAAGGCGGAAGTGAGGTCTTCTCGCAGTTAACGTCAACTGGGCTACATGTTTTATTATTCGCTAAGCGCATTATAACAGTATTTCGGTGAAAAATGTTATTTTGAATACATTTTGGGTATTTAAAAATTAAAAGAGTCGATTTAGCTCGGTCGATAGAGTGTCCACCAGGTACCTGATTCGATACCGACCCTCGCCAAATCAGCGTATGAGTAGAACATGGATTTGTGCGGTAAAGTAAGGAGCTGACAGTAGGTGTCACGCACTACCTCAGGTGCAAAAATATCCTTATTCTAGCACTAGTGAAAAGGAGATAGACTCCCTCACTGTAGGCCAGCCCGACGAATTTAAATGTGTAAAAATACATTAATATATTTATCTCACTTACATTTCGATCTATATTTTCCCACAGTCTTAGAATATGCTGTCTTTATCACATACAGAGAGGAAGAATTGATGGCGAAGATCAAGTTACATATTGTATTGTACATACAGCAGCAGTTATTCCTTCCCAATTTGGAACAACATACAGCAGCAGTTATTCCAAAAGTTGGAACAACATACAGCAACAGTTATTCCTTCCAAAATTGGAACAAGATACAGTAGCAGTTGTTATTCCTTACCAATTTGGAACAACATACAGCAGCAATTATTCCATCCCAATTTGAAAAAAAAACATACAGCAGCAATTATTCCTTCCCAATTTGGAATAACATACAGCAAAAATTATTCCATCAGAATTTGGAACAACATACATCAGCAGTTATTCCATCCCAAATTGAAATAACATACAGCAACAATTATTCCTTCCCAATTTGGAATAACATACAGCAACAATTATTCCATCACAATTTGGAATAACATACAGCAACAATTATTCCATCCCAAATTGAAATAACATACAGCAACAATTATTCCTTCCCAATGTGGAATAACATACAGCAACACTTATTCCATCACAATTTGGAACAACATACAGCAACAATTATTCCATCACAATTTGGAATAACATACAGCAACAATTATTCCTTCCCAATATGAAACAACATATCCCAGCAGTTATTACTTCCAAATTTGGAACAACATACAGCATCAATTATTCCATCCCTATTTGAAAAATCATACAGCCGCAGTTATTCCTTTCCAATTTGAAACAACATACGACAGCAGTTATTCCTTCCAAATTTGGAACAACATATTGCTGCATTTATTCCTTTCAAATCAGGATGGAATACCCGCTGCTTTGTGTTGTTCCAAACTGGATGGCATAAATTCTGCTGTATGTTGTTCCAACTATTACAGCTGGCAAAATACAGTAAATCAACCTGACTTTTAAGATGATGACGATCGAATATCGATAAGTGTACGTCTAAGTTGTCCATTCATATCTTTACTTATCTCTGCACTTTATTCATCAAAGTCACCTAAGCCAGATTTAATCTTTCTTAACGATACAATTTCGTACACATCTAATTTCTGCACTTAAATGCGGATTATTTCTTTGTTTTTTTTTCGGAATTCGATTATTTCATGACACGAGCTGAAATCACTGATGAATCCTCTTGGGGGTGGGGGTGACAGGTTTGATTATTAATCAAAGATAAGTCCTTCTTTCAAGTCGGTAAGTTTAAAAAAACAACAACAAACGATTCATCATCTGAAGGGTTCGTGTACCTGACCTTGTGTCACATATACTCTTTGGGGAGAGGAAAAATCCTACTATACTTAAAATCTTTGGAGAAGTTGATCACGTGAGAAAAAACCACAAAAAATTAAATGAATAAGAACAAAGATAAACTATATTATTTTCTTTCAAGCTTTTTTTTTATATGATCAAAGACTCCTAAACTTTCTAATTCTAACTGGAATAAAAATAGTTATGAATTAAAAATGATTTACCATTTCTTATCAGAGCGTATGGAAAAAAAGTTAAACTTTTTACTACAACGCTTATCTTATGTACTCAGCTAAAGATTACTTATCATTAGATGATATGGTAGGAGTTAGCTCAGTCGGTAAGGTGACCGACTAGGAACCGCAAGTATTCCTGGTTCAATACCGGCCCTCGCCAAATCGGCGTATGAATAGCACAAGGATCTATGCGGTAGAGTAAGCTACTTATCATAGGTGTGGCGCTCCGACTCAGATGCCAACACAATCTCTTTAGTGTATAAACTCGCTAGCTGTCTGGCTGATACCAACGTTAGGCCACCCCGACGGCTTTACTATACTTTTTCTTACCTGTGGCGTAGTGGCAGACGTGTTGAACGGCAAAATCGTAGTTATCGAGTTCGAATTCCAGTTGTGCTAATATGCTCACTTTTTGAATAATATTCTTGGAAAAGATATTATCCACCTCATGCTTCGAGATGTAGGTTAAATACTAACTATATATATATATACGACAATATATATATATATATATATATATATATATATATATATATACCACGATACCCATGGTATTAAGGCCTTTTATTTCCAAATAACTTTGCTCTGTTTTACAATAATTAAACAGTGAGCTCCTCATACGGAACCGGAACTCTACAACAAACTACTGTAGAGAATTAGGACCCACCTAGAATCACCTTGTACCAAGAAACTTGGTACCGCACCAAAGTATATATATATATATATATATATATATATATATATATATATATATATATTTATTTATTTTACAATGTTTTCATAGATCAATGTTCATTATCAACGACCGCGGTTTCATGCCGAAGCAATCATCAGGTTGAAAAGTAAGATCCAATGGTGTTTGTTGTGGTTCTTTACTCAAAGACACATTTAGGATTGTAAATAACGTCGGTTAAATTTTCCCGAACGCTGTTATTATTTTTTTTTAAATTTGAATTTTTGAAGTAATGCCAACGAAGTTGCCTCCCTTTATCCGTTGAAAATGTATAGGGTGATCTTTTTAAAAAATGTTTTATTTTTTTATTATTTTTTATTTATAACTTAATTCCGTTTGGCAAAGGGTGTATATGACTTCAAAAAATCATTTTAATATATGGTAGAGTCTTTTAAGTTTTTATCCCACATAATATAAAGGTGGATGGTGTTGTAACTCTGTCGAAAAATCATTTTTTCACTGTTGAAATATTGGATATCATTGCAAATAATTGCTTTTTCACTGTTGAAAATATTGGATATCATTGCAAATAATTGCTGAATGGTGTTGTAGGAAGGTGTTGATATCTTGTCGAAAAATCATTTTTTCACTGTTGAAATATTTGATATCATTGCAAATAATTGCTGAATTTATTCTCAGGGTGGATGTTGAGTATCTCCTCTCCATGCATTTAGGAAGAATTTTCTTTTATGGGGACATTGTTTGAAGATTTCTGATTTTTTATTTAAACTTCTATTATAATTATTGTTATTATTATTAAAGGAAAACAAGTTTTTTAATATTCTAAATTTTTCGGTAACACATAAGTTGCAGTATTTGGAGCCATTTGTGTAGCATTTGGGATGATCTAAGATTTTCCACTCTATTTTGTGAGGTATATCTTTTTCTTTCAGTTCCCATATCTTTGTTGCAAGGGAAGTTGTTTCTCTTTTATCTTTCTTTCTGAAAGATTCCATATGGACGTAAAATCTTTGCTTGAAGTCACCCTGGGTCATCCCAACATATTTGTCCGTGCTTATAGGGTGATTTGCAACTGTAGATGTTACCTTAGCCTCATATACTACTGATCTAATGTTACATTTCTGATTTAGAGGGCAGTAGTGACTTAGATCAGTAGTATATGAGGCTAAGGTAACATCTACAGTTGCGAATCACCCTATAAGCACGGACAAATATGTTGGGATGACCCAGGGTGACTTCAAGCAAAGATTTTACGTCCATATGGAATCTTTCAGAAAGAAAGATAAAAGAGAAACAACTTCCCTTGCAACAAAGATATGGGAACTGAAAGAAAAAGATATACCTCACAAAATAGAGTGGAAAATCTTAGATCATCCAAATGCTACACAAATGGCTCCAAATACTGCAACTTATGTGTTACCGAAAAATTTAGAATATTAAAAAAACTTGTTTTCCTTTAATAATAATAACAATAATTATAATAGAAGTTTAAATAAAAAATCAGAAATCTTCAAAAATGTCCCCATAAAAGAAAATTCTTCCTAAATGCATGGAGAGGAGATACTCAACATCCACCCTGAGAATAAATTCAGCAATTATTTGCAATGATATCAAATATTTCAACAGTGAAAAAATGATTTTTCGACAAGGTATCAACAACTTCCTACAACACCATTCAGCAATTATTTGCAATGATATCCAATATTTTCAACAGTGAAAAAGCAATTATTTGCAATGATATCCAATATTTCAACAGTGAAAAAATGATTTTTCGACAGAGTTACAACACCATCCACCTTTATATTATGTGGGATAAAAAACTTAAAAGACTCTACCATATATTAAAATGATTTTTTGAAGTCATATACACCCTTTGCCAAACGGAATTAAGTTATAAATAAAAAATAATAAAAAATAAAACATTTTTAAAAAGATCACCCTATACATTTTCAACGGATAAAGGGAGGCAACTTCGTTGGCATTACTTCAAAAATTCAAATTTAAAAAAAATAATAACAGCGTTCGGGAAAATTTAACCGACGTTATTTACAATCCTAAATGTGTCTTTGAGTAAAGAACCACAACAAACACCATTGGATCTTACTTTTCAACCTGATGATTGCTTCGGCATGAAACCGCGGTCGTTGATAATGAACATTGATCTATGAAAACATTGTAAAATAAATAAATATTAGCTCTTACAAACTGTGATTAAGCACTGTATTTTCTTTGTTTCATCGCAAAAGAAATTTTGTTTTTACATATACCTATATATATATATATATATATATATATTATAATGTATTAATTTGAAAGCAATTACAATGCAAGTAAAAAATAAAAACAAAAAGTTGTTATTTTTTTATTTTTATATATATATATATAGATCCAGGTGGTGCAGCCATACAGCAGTACTGACAGGAAGAAGAACTGTATCTTTAACTTGTCTGTGAGATTGGACCTCCATATGATCGATAATTTATTTATAGCGGATCATCCTTTTCCTATACGTGCAGTAACGTCGTTTTATGTGGAGGAGAGCTGCACCACCTGGACCCTAACTAAGCGGCTTGAGAATAAACTAGATGGGAGCTGCACAAGAATGCTGCGGGTGACCCTGAGCAAGACGTGGAAACAGTACCCTACGAGAAAAAGGCTGTACGGCCACCTACCACATATCACCCAAACCATCCAAGTGAGACGGACAAGAGACGCGGGACACTGCTGGAGAAGCAAGGACGAACTCATAAGCGACGTCCTCCTGTAGAAGCCAGCACATGGACAAGCCAGTGTGGGCTGACCAGCAAAGACGTACGTTGATCAGCTCTGTGCAGATGCAGGATGCTGCATAGAGGACCTCCCGAGAATGATGAGCGATAGGGACGGATGGAGAGAGATTATCATGGATATCCCCGCTGAAAGCGCGACGATGATGATGATGATGATGATGTATAGATAGATAGATAGATAGATAGATAGATAGTTTTCTATATTTATCCGTAATGAGTGCTCAATATCATTGATAGAACATATATATCTAAATTAGAGTAGCAGGAAATAAAATACAAACAACCCGTTGTATTTCTACCTTGATAACCATTACCCGATGCGCAACTTCATTATCTCTGTATATTAAAATATCCTGGACGAAATCTCTGCATCTTTACTCTCACGTCATTCGATTAATATAGTTCTACGTAGCTTCCATTTCTATTTTGAGGTTTTGCATTCATATCTCGAGTTTTAAAACATAAACATGTTTGTTTATGTCGTGTTACCCGCCATACTGTGCAAAACGATTCACTGCAAACTTCAGGAGACAAAATCACGAAAAATAGAACCATTAATAAATAGTAAGCATGCAGTGTTATCCATCTCTAAACTAAAGCCAATACCGCTAAGAATTGAATAATCCGACGAGTGACCCCCTGTGTAAGCCGTGACTAAAGATTCTGATAATCATTCTTTAGATACTTTCCAACAATAGTTTAGAAACCAATGCAGTTTATTCGATTTCTTTCTAAGCCTCATCAACAATAAGTTGACACAATGATAATAGAACTCTTTAATAAAAGAGTTATTTTAATCTAAAAATACGTAAGTTTTATTCCAGCTTCTTTTAATCAACACGGATTTTCAGAAAGTCTCTATTACAATGAATATCTAAGCAAAGATCTCTTCCATTCATCTCACTATTATTCAAGTATCATGAAAAATGATTCCATAAAAATAAATAAATTAATAAATAAATCAGAACACACGTTACTAGACTTAGTTTGGCCGCCAATTTTCGCGGGTTGATTCCATCAATCTTCCGCTTTTGCTGCGATCTGGCAAACGAATATGGGAACTTAGGACAAATATAATGGCAGCAAACACGTGTTCGAGTATTGCCATTGCTTGATAGTATCTTTATTAGCCTTCATTGAATGTTTATTTTGCCGTTTTTATAGAAAATAATATCATTATTACAGAGTTACCTCCCTTTGACCATTGTCAAACACAGGGACCATGGGCCTCTTAGCCATCACCTGATGAGAAACCTCATGCGATTGGCTAGGGGCCTTTGTCAGCAACCAATCAGAGCACACGTTACTAGACTTAGTTTGGCCACCAATTTTCGCGGGTTGATTCCATCAATCTTCGTCTTTTGCTGCAACGGCCGTCGAACAACGACGTGCCTTTAAGAAGCCAGCTTACGGAAGGGCCGTTGACGCGTATAATCAAACAAACAAGCTAGCCGGACATTCCTACCAGAGACAGATAAGTTTCGCAATCATTATTTTGCAACGAAACCATACCATTCCATCCTACACTATTCAATTGTAATTCATTTGTAAAGACACAAATTTTGTATCACAAGTTACATATTGTATTTTATATTGTATGTTACATGTTCTTGTTGTCTGATAAATGCATAAAAATCAATAGATTAATAAATAAATAAATAAATAGATAAGGCGGTTGAAGTCCTGGAAACAGAAACTTTTATCAAAATGATTTGTTTCGGCATTGAAAAAAATTAACGTCATCGGGGTGACCTAAAGTTGGTATCAGCCAGACAGCTATTCCCTTTTCACTAGCAATAGACCAAGAGAGATTGTTTTTGCGTCTGAGGGGGGGGGCGCTACACCTAAGATCAAGACTGGTATCGAACCTGGAATCTTGCGGTTTCTAGGCAGACGCTCTACCAAATGAGCTAAACCGGCCATAAATTTCAGTAGTAAATGATCCGAAAAGGGTTGACATGCCGTAAAACAAACAGACCAAAGAAACCCAACCAAATCTATAAGCTGATACAATGACATTTGGTTATTTCCGAGTTGAGTAGCATGAGTGACCCAGAATAAACAGAACCCAAATTATTTAGTTTTTTTCCCATTAAACTAACCCAAAAACCCAACCCTAACTCTAACCCTAACTCTAACCCTTGTTGGACTTAAACTTAAAAAAATTAAAATTAACAGTTTTATTACAAAATTTGTGTGTTCTATTTTTTCTGGGTCATCCTGTAATAGTATGTTACTCAACTAGGGAGGGGTTAGGGTTAGGGTTTAAGGTTAGGGTTTAGGGTTACTTTAATGGGAAAATAAATAATTTGGGTTCTGTTTTTTCTGGGTCACCCTGTAATATTATGTTAATCAACTAGGTGGGAAGGTTAGGGTTAGGGTTTAGGGTTAGGGTTGGGGTTATGTTTAGGGTTAGTTTAATGGGAAAATAAATAATTTGGGTTCTGTTTTTTTCTGGGTCACCCTGTAATATTATGTTACTCAACTAGGGGAGTTAGGGTTAGGGTTAGGATTTAGGGTTAGGGTTAGGGTTGGGGTTTAGGGTTTGTTTAATGGGAGACCCTGTAATATTATGTTACTCTGCTAGGAAATAACCAGACATTTTTAGATAAAGAGTTATTTTAATCTAAAAATACGTCAATTTATCTCCCCATCTTTTAACCTACACGAATTTCAGAAAGTCTTTATAATAATGAATGTCTAAACAAATCCTTCTTTTATGGACCATACTATTATTCAAATATCATGAATAAATTTCGACAAAAATAAATAAATAAATAGACTGGTTGAGCAGTTCTAAATTCTGTTTGAGAATATTAACATGGATGACATTTTATCCTTCTTGGATAAAAAAAATAAAAATATATTTAAAAACTATGAATCATTTATAAAATACATCCACAAAATACATCTACAAAAATACACCAGGAAATTAAACTTAAGTACCAACTTTTATCTCCCGCTCTAACAGTTTTTGGCATTAAATAACCCAGAGGATTAACAAACCAAACAGAACCAAACCTGTTAAGGGTTCTCAGATACCCATGGAACTTAGTCTCCCAAATTTCGTAGCTGGCCTCGTCGCCATTGAAGAAGATCCGAGCGTACCTTGGCCCATAACCTGTTAAGTTTCTGGCCGCCATCCTTGGTCAATTGAAAAGGACTTAACGTAAGTAAGTAAGTCCTGAGCTATAGAATCCTTTGGTAAGTGAATAAGTCCTGGGTTATGTATTCTAATGTAGTGTCAAATGTCCAGTGATATAATCCTATATTCCGTCGTTCACAAAGGTTCAAAGGCAATTGAGTGGCTAAGATCAGAAAAGCCAGTATAAATAATCATATCAGCAGCAGAGTACTGCCAGTGATTGGCCAATAGGTTGGTCACATGGTTATCGCCGAGTCTATAAGTAGAAGTGAGCATTTGACACACGCCTTATAAGAAAAAAAACGCCAACAAAACCAAATGAACTTAATAAAAATTATTTATACCAATTTGATGATATTAAGTAGTTGAAGCATAGAAAAAGCGTGTCTAGAGTTTGCACTCGGTTACGGCGATGTCACACTGCAGGACGTTAGCCATCACACAACAAAGACCCGCCCTCTCGGCTGGGGCGGTAGAATGTACCGACTGCATCTCTGCAGAGGGGTAAGACTCGCCCAATGGGGCCACCTGTTGGCCGTGGCTGGCGACCCGTGATGCTTAAGGATAGAACCCAGGTGGCTGAGCAGTCCATGACTTGCAATATTCCACTTTAGGCTTTTCTTGGGTTAGACGGGCGGTCAGAGAGGCCCCCTTCGATCAATCCACTGGCCAGGTCAAACCCTAGCACCTATATGACTGCCCCAACCCTATTGCCCTTATGGCAACCCCCAATCCTTCTTATCATATGGGTGCTAGACGGCGGTGGCTGAGGGTCTACGTGTCCTGGGAATGACGTTAAACTCTATCTGATGGTGAGGTTCCAGTTATGGAGGTTTGGGGAATGTGTTGCACCCCTTCATTTTCGGTTGATATGCCGTAAAATAAACAGGCAAAGGATTAAAGATTTTGAACTGTTAAAGATTATTTCGACTACGACGACGGATTTTCCAGCTGCTAAACGAAGACGAAGAATGAGTTGACCAAAAGAAAGTCTGGCTTGTTTTTGGTCCCCCCCTCAGCAGGAACTTCTTGATTCGAATATCTATTTCCCCCCATATATTCCCCCCCGCATCTATAGAAACTTTTATCAAAATACCTTGTTTCGACATTAAATGACCCCAAAAGGGTTGATATGCCGTAAAATAAACCCTAAAATAAAAAGACGAATAAAAATGAATTAAGAGAAATTCTCTGATATGAGATTGTATCTTAACCGGATTGGATTTGCGGTATTTATTTATTTATCCATTTTTAAGTATTGTTTGAAATAGGCATCATCGCAGATTTTAAAGATTTAAATTAATCAAAATGGACGAACAAAATTGAAAATAAAAAGTTTTTATCTTCCATTCTAACAGTTTTTTTGGCATTAAATAACCCACCTGGTTATTATACCATTAAACAAACCATATCGAACCAAACGGAGTTAATGACAATCATCTATTACCAATTTGAAGGTATTAAGAATTTGAGACAGAAACCTTTATCAAAATGTCTTATTCCGGAATTAAATGACACAAAGAGGGTTGATATGCCGTAAAATAAACCGGGAAAAGAATAAAGCCGAAAAAAATGAACTAAGAAAAATTCTCCGATGGGAGATTGTATCTTAACCGGATTAGATTTGCTTTATTTATTTATTTATTTATTTATCTATTTTTTAAAGATTATTGTTTGAAGTAGGGATCATCGCAGATTTTAAAGATTTGAATTGATCAAAATAGACGAACAAAATTGCAGAAAAATAGATGAACCAATTTGAAAAAAAAAAACAAAAGATGTTAAGAAGAAATCAATTATACCATTAGAAAAACCAAATCAAACCAAACTAAGCTAATGACAATTATCTATACAAATTTGAAGATTTAAAAGAACTTGACATATACAAACTTATATCAAAATATCTTGTTTCGACATTAAATGACCCCAAAAGGGTTGATATGCCGTAAAATAAACGATAAAATAAAAAGACGAATAAAAATGAACTAACAGAAATTCTTTGATAGGAGATCGTATCTTTATTGGATTGGATTTGCAGTTTTTATTTATTTACCCATTTTTAAGTATTGTTTGAAATAGGGATCATCGAAGATTTTAAAGATTTAAATTAATCAAAATGAACGAACAAAATTGAAAATAAAAAGTTTTTATCTCTCACTCTCTCAGTTTTTGTCATTAAATAACCCACAGAATTATTATACCAATAAACAAACCAAACAAACCAAAGCAAATGAAGTTAATGAAAATTATTCATACCAATTTGAAGATATTAAGAACTTGAAACATAGAAACGTTTATCGAAATAAGTTGTTTCGGTATTAAATGACCCGAAAATGGTTGATATGCCGTAAAACAAACAAACCAAACCAAAAGAAGTTAATGAAAATTATTTATACCAATTTGAAGATAGTAAGAACTTGAAACAGAAACCTTTATCAGAATGACTTGTTTCGGTATTAAATGACCCAAAAAGGATTGATATGCCGTAAAACAAACAAATCAAACCAAATGAAGTTAATGAAAATTATTTATACCAATTTGAAGATATTAAGAACTTGAAACAGAAACCTTTATCAGAATGACTTGTTTCGGCATTAAATGACCCAAAAAGGGTTGATATGCCGTAAAACAAATAAACAAACAAACCAAATCTATAATCTGATACAATGATAGTAGGAATCTTTAGATAACGAGTTGTTTTAATCTAAAAATACGTCAGTTTCATTTCAGCTTCTTTTAACCAACACGAATTTCAGAAAGTCTCCATTACAATAAATGTCTAAGCAAATTCCTCTTCTATTGTGTTTACTATCATTCAAGTATCATGAACAATAATTCAACAAAAATCAATAAATGGATAGATAAATAAATACATAAATAAATAAATAGGGCATTTGAAGTACTGGGAACAGAAGCTTTTATCAGAATTACTTGTTTCAGCATTAAATGACCCGATAAGGGTTGAGTTTGAGTTTGAGTTTTGTTTAACGGCATATCAACCTCTGTCGGTCATTTAATGCCAAAAAGGTTATTTTGGATTTCAGACTTTAAGGTAGTGGTTCTATGGAGATAATTGGTTATGTTCTGTTATATTTTGTTGAAAAGGTTGCTTTTTTTAATAAAATTTAAAATGTTTTCAGGGTTTGTATTCTTGAAGATGTCTTTCAGGTTTCTAGCTTGATAGTAATTTGCGCGGATATGTTTAAGTCTGTTACAATTTAGAAGGATATGCTTGGTTGTAAGTTGTACTTTGCATGTTGGGCACACTGGGGTACCCTCCCCTTTTAACAGGTACGAATGGGTAATGTGGGTGTGCCCAATACGCAATCTGGCGAGTATTACTTCTTCTCTTCTAATACTTCTGTGGGCTGTCGGCCACTCTCCAATAACTTCTTGTATTTCATGGAGCTTGTTTTGAGTCAGATTGTCCCATGATTTCTGCCATTTGTCTAATATAAATTTGTTTATGGTTGGTTTCAGATCTGTATATGGGATTTTAGATTTGCTCATATGTGTCTGAAGTGCCTTTCTTGCGGCTTTGTCTGCCTTTTCATTTCCTTGGATACCAATGTGACTTGGTATCCAGAAGAATATAATGTTATTATTTTCAGAGAGGGTGTTTCGTTTGTTTAGGAGCTTTGTGATCAGAGGAGATGATGTGTTTTTGTTATGTAGTGCTAATAGGACTGATTTAGAGTCCGTGCATATAATAAATTTGGAAGCTTTGTGATTTGCTATGATATTCATAGCTAGATCAATGGCTGTAGTTTCTGCACTGTAGATTGAGGCTTCATTTGGTAGGCGTTTTAAGGATTCTTGTTTTTGAGAAATAGCGGCACAACCAACTTTTTTTCCTTGTTTGGATCCATCTGTATAGATGTGATAATGATCTGGGTACTTGTTTTGTATTTTAATGAATTTCTCTTGGTAAGTGATAGGGTGTGTTTTTGTTTTAGGTAATTTAGTCAGTTCTAAGTTTATAGCTGGTTGCTTTATGATAAGGGTTGATATGTCGCAAAACAAACAGACAAAAAAAACAACCAAATATTTAAGCTGATACAATAATAATAGAAATCTTTAGATTCTTCATGTTGTATAATGTATAGCAAGTTACATTAGCTGACCATTTTTAGTGAGTTTGATTCTAACTGGGTGCTTAATACTTCTTGCCTTGTGCCACATCTAAGCTTAGCCTAGTAAATAATTAATTTGTCCATTTTACTACACTTGCTATTGAAATATAACACGAAGAGTACTGAAAAGTTCTCGAACTCACAAGAAGGTAATGACTTCTTTTTTATGAACAAATTTTACTGATTTCTTTTTTTAAGAGTCTAAGAAAAAAATGTGCCAAGTTTATTGAACTGCGGAATGAATGTGTGGAGCAGCACGTAAATTTCATGGCTAGGTCATCCCCATCTTGGTCTAGCTGAGAACTTTTCAGTAATTTACATAAAGATTGTGTAGAATGTTTTATTTTAATCGATGGGAATTAGAATATAATTTTTTTTTTTAAGTTTTAAAGTAACAAACTCCCATGAGTCTTCACCAGAATGAATTAAAAAAAACCTTTGAGCATGTGCAAGAAAATTGAAATTTTTGAAAATTTGAAATTTTGTCCGAGGCAATCCCTAAAATTTGAGCTTCCAGTTCCCAAAATTGGCGGACTTATGTTGATTTTTAGCTCTCCAAATTTGAGGAGGTTTGCGAAAAATGGCGACTTATTGTAACCTATTTTTGTCTGTAAAATGAGTCCTAGAGCTTTCCTACTACTAAGAATTTGTACCTTGCATAGCCACCCGGTTTCGACTGGGGGTCCGGCGAGCTTCGGCCGCTGGACCGGTTAGGTTATAATAATAGCGTCGATCCCAGGGGGCCATACCCCCAGGCAACACCTGCCCCCTTGATTTAAAGGGACAGGGCTGGGTTTATTGCCCAGCGCCTGAGGCGCCCCCCTTGAGGGGGAATGCCGACGGGATCGACGCAATTTTTCACCTGCCACTCCATGAGCTTCGGCTTGTGGGTGGTCCCACGTTAATAGGGACTTTGTGCCTGACCCGTACAAGTGGGATACGCGGTAAATAAATACTACTAAGAATTTGTTTATAAAAGCATTTTTGCACAAGGAATCCAAAAATGCACCAATTTTAAGTTATTAATTATTTTTGATTTTTTCATATCAAGTTCAATATCGCGATGTGGCACTGCATCTACGACAATTATTTTTTTAAAAATCATTATTTCACATATATTAAACATTATTTGTACCACAAAGACTTTTGCTCAGAAGCTCAAATTTTGGCGATTTTCTAACGTGAACATTATTCACATGTGGAAAAAATTCAGAAACATTGAAGAGGGTAGGTGACAATTTTACTTTTTTCTGGAGGATTAGACATGGAATTGTCCATAGATCTGCTTTAGATAATGCTTGAAATCATTAGGAACTTTATTAATGCACTAACTATTGAAAACTATGGTATCGCAAGTAATTATGAATTAATTAACTGTTTAGAATGATTGAGATCTACAATAGAACATTGACTTTTAAATCGTTCGTACTGTTACTTAATATGAATTATTCATCCGTTTAAAAAGGATTCATAATTACAATAATCTATTAGCTCTTAAAATTGCTATCGTTATCTATCTATACATATATATAGGGCAGTTGTGTGTATGTATGTATGTATACATATATGTGTGTATGTATGGAAGACTATGTATGAGCAAGGCTGACTTGACCAATCACCAATCTGTGCATCGGCGGGATGACTAATAAAATACCCTGTGCTCCCTGGAATTACCTGTAAATGTGGGAAGATGTGCAAGACTTTGACAGGACTAAAGAGCCACTTTCATGCAGCTCATTGTTGAACTTCTGTATGGTGAACTAGTGGAGGTCACCCGACCGACAGAGAGACCACGCCTACGCTTCAAAGATGTCTGCAAGAGAGACCTGAAGACATACCGCATCGACATAGACACGTGAGAATCTTGTGCAGAAGACCGTGCATCCTGGCGCCTCCTCGTCAAACAAGGAACAAAAAGAAGTGAAAAAGAGAGGAAAAAAGCTGCCACAGAAAAGAGAGCTAAAAGAAAGGAGAAACAGCAGCACCCCCAACACCTACAGAAATCATCATATTTTGTTTGCAGCCATTGCACCAGAGACTGCCATTCGAGGATCGGTCTGTTCAGCCACTCACGTAGCTAAGAGAGAGAGAGAGAGAGAGAGAGAGAGAGAGAGAGAGAGAGAGAGAGAGAGAGAGAGAACTACGCCATCATCTAAAATAGACGGAAGCTTGCCAACCATTCACGAATATATCTAAAAATTAAAATTACATTAAAATAGAATTAGGATTCTTCTTAAAAAGTCTGTGAATCTCAACGATAAACAAATCAATATGGAAGCGCGAAACAATCATTTTCTTTAAGCCAGATTAACATTAGGTCTTTTAACGTTGGGATTTTTATGGGGCATCCAACTCACTCGTTGATTCGAGTTCAAATTTCTGGACGAGGCTGTTTGCATGCCGCAGCGTGCTTATAAACTTGAGAAAGAAATGCATCCAACTATTCTCTCTCCAGCTATGGGTAAATAGAAGGGCAGACATTAATTTTAAACTTAGTTTGGCAATCAGTCTATGAGAAAGAAAATTGAATTCAAACCTGTTAAACCCTGCTTTAGAGATAGATCATGTGGCACATCCTACTTGAGAGAGAGAGAGACAGAGACAGAGACAGACAGACAGACAGACAGAGACAGAGAGATACAGAGAGATAGAGAGAGAAGTGGAGAAATAGAGACTACAATAAGAAAAACTTTAAATTCAAACCTGTTAAACTCCGCTTCAGAAATAGATCATGGGCAACATCCTATTTGTACGTAGGAGTTTGTATATACTACACACACACACACACACACACACACACACACACACACACACATATATATATATATATATATATATATATATATATATATATGAAAATAAAATGGAAATTAATCCGACAGTGTGAATATGATATAATGAAAAAACAAAGGATGTTTACAAATGCATGGGCTCATCAGGAGAGAATATGCAAACCGTTTCGGGTCCTTCCTCTCGACGGTTTAAAAAGCAACACCGGCCCTACCTCACTGATGTGAGGACCCTCGCAGTATCATGCATCGACCGCACGGGGGTCGGTCATCAACAAAAATAAGACGAGAAAAATGAAATCCTTACTTCAAACTGTTTACCTCCGCTTTAGAAATAGATCATGTGCCTCATCCTATTTGTGCGTAGGAGTTTATATATATATATGTATATATATATATATATATATATATATATATATATATATATATATATATATATATATATGATGAACCACCTTTATTATTTCATATGTTTACTTTATTATTAAACAGTTTAAAATCTTAATAGCACAACTTAATAGTAGTAGTAGTAGTAGTAGTAGTAATAATAATAACCATTATATATATATATATATATATATATATATATATATATATATATATTCTGGTAGGTGGCCGTACAGCTGTTTTCTCGTAGGGTGCTGTTTCCACGTCTTGTTCATGATCACCCGCAGCATTCTTGTGCAGCACCCATCTAGTTTATTCTCTAGTCGCTTAGTTAGGGTTCAGGTAGTGCAGCCATACAGCAGTATTGACACGACAACGGTCTGGAAGAACTGTCTCTTTAACTTGTCTGTGAGATTGGAACAGCTGTACGGCCACCTACCACATATCACCCAAACCATCCGAGTAAGACGGACAAGACACGCGGGACACTGCTGGAGAAGCAAGGACGAATTCATAAGCGACGTCCTCCTGTGGAAGCCAGCACACGGACAAGACAGTGTGGGCCGACCAGCAAAAAACGTATGTTGATCAGCTCTGTGCGGATGCAGGATGCTGCATAGAGGACCTCCCGAGAAGCATGAGCGATAGAGACGGACGGAGAGAGATTATCATGGATATCCGTGCTAACAGCGCAACATGATGATGATGATGATGATATATATTCTAATTCTAAGTTGAACTTTCGAAGTGTTAGCACATATCCCTTCAGGTTTGATTTCAGAATAGGTTAGAAAACCAGCTCCAATATTTTTTCCTCTTCTTTAACTACACGTTTATAGAAGATTCGGCAATTTGTGGAGAGAAAGTTTTCTTTCGTTTGTATTGTATCAGATGGTGCAGAGATGGATTAGACGATATTTTCACAGGTGACTTGTTGCGAAAAATATAATTGGCTTTTTCATATGAGAAAATACCTTGCAGGCTGGGAAAGCATGTTTTGCGCATGTGTATTGATAATGCGCAGGTCAGCTAAGTTCCTATGTGATTGTAGTCAATCAAGTAATTTAGCTAAGCGTTGTCAAGGTAACCGTTAAACGAACGCGAAGAAAGATGGACGAAAAACGCGCTATGCAAATGAGGTTATCTACTGCGAAAACGAGGTCAAGTTGACGAGTGAGAGGTGTTATCGACACCATTTTGTAAAATAAGTGTTTCGTTTTTTTGTATCTTTTTGTTTTTATTTTATATTTTGCTTTTATTTTTTATTTTATTTATTTATTTTTTAGCGTTTGTGACAATTTGTAGGGGTCTCATGGCTTCCATGGGGGACTGATTGCTTTTCAAAGAAAACGTGAGGTAATGGGCGCTCTTGAAGAAAAAAAAAAAAGAATTGGTTAGATTATTGTTATTGTTATTGTTGTTGTTGTTGTTTTTTGCTGTTGCTGTTACTGTGACCTTGACATAAAAATGAAGGTGGATTTATCCAGTTCAGAAGAGGTATTTTTTGTAAATTGAATTTGTGCTGCGAGCGAAAATGACGTTTTAGTTGGATGCAAGCGACAAATCATTATTAGAATGTAAGTGAGAAACAGACTTGTGCGGATTGAACATGGAGTATGATGAAGAAAGAAATGTTGAAAAAGAAAAAGAAGGAACATGAAAGAAATATGGAATGAAGAAAGGATATGATGGAGAAGGATAACAAAAAATTATGCAGTACCGATGAGAAAGAAATGGGATGTATTAAAAGAAGGAAAACAAAGAAAGAAGGAATGAAGAAATGTATGTTGATGAAGGATAAAAGGAAAATTATTGTTGATGAAGAAAAAAAGATTTTTAAATATTATGAAAGATTTTGAAAAGAAGAATTATGGCTGATGAAGAAAAAACTGTTATGAAGGAAATGGGATGTATTAAAAGAAGGAAAAAAAAAGAAGGAAAGAAGAAAGGTATTATGATGAAGGATAAAAGAAAAATTATGGCTAATGAAGAAAAAAAGATTTTTAAAGTAATAAAAGATTTTCAAATGAAAATAAAAAGAATAAATAAAGAAATATTTAGTACCGATGAGAAAGAAATGGGATGTATTAAAAGAATGAAAAGGAAGAAAGAGGGAATGAAGAAAGGTATAATGATGAAGGATAAAAAAAGAATTATGGTTGATGAAGAAAAACAGATGTTTAAGGTAATAAAAGATTTTCAAATGAAAATAAAAAGAATAAGTAATGAAATATTTTGTAATGACGAAAAATAAATGGCATGTATTAAAAGAAGGAAAAAAAAGAGGGAATGAAAAAATGTATGATGATGAAGGATAAAAGAAAAATTGTTGATGAAGAAAAAAAACGATTAAAAGTAATAAAAGATTTTCAAATGAAAATAAAAAGAATGAGTAAAGAAATATGTAGTACTGACGAGAAAGAAATGGGATGTATTAAACGAAGAAAAGAAAGAAAGAGAGAATGAAGAAATGTATGATGATGAAGGATAAAGAAAATTATCGTTGATGAAGAAAAAAAGATTTTTAAAGTTATAAAAGATTTTTAAAGGAAAAAAAAGAATAAGTGTAGAAAAATAAATGAAGAGTAATAAAATGTGAAAAAGAAAGAAAACTTTAAACAAATCAAAAAAAAAAAAGAAAGAAAAAAGGAATAGAAAGAAAAAGACGAAAGAAAAGAAAGAAAATATAACAGTAAAATGAAAAAAGAAGAAAACATACAATTAAAATAAAGAAAACAAGTAAAATTAAACGGGAAGAAAAATGGAAAGAAACATTTTGGTAAATGAAGAAGAAAATATGATGAACTTAAAAGAAAAAATAAATAACGAATGTGTTGTACCAATGAAGATGAAATAAGAAGTATTAAAGAAAGGAAAATACTTGAATGCAAAGCAAATAAAGAAAAAACAAAGGAAAGAAAAAAAAGAGAATAGAAAATAACATAATCATTAGATAAATGATTATGAGAAAATCATATTAGTGCAATAGCCTTGAAGTGAGTGACAAACTCTGAATGATCGTGAGAATCGGAAGCCGATAGAAAAAGAAAGCAACTAGTTAGTTAGAGTTAAACTTAGAAGCCGAGCTAGCAAGATGTAACTGGTCTGGGGTCTACGAATAAAGTAAGAAATCGAAGTGTGGTTATTACTAAAGCTAACAATGACACAAGGCTTCTGATAACAAGAAATCCCTAGCAACAGAAGAAGATTAGAAGATATACCAGACCAAGAGAGATGATAGACGGCCAGAAGACTAGACGACAGAGTAAGAAGTAAGAGAAGTATATAACACCAGTAAAGAAGGGCTATGCAAAATAGAAAAGAAAGAAAGAAATATAATAAAAAATAAAAGGGAAGAAAGAAAATAAAATAAAATAAAAGAGAACAATGAAAGAATGAGAAATGAATTTAACAGGTGAGAAATACGAAAAGAATAAAGCACAAAATCAAAGAAATGAAGAGAGAGAAAAAAAAGAAACTAAAGAAATTAATGAGAAAAAAAGAAAGAAAAGAAAAATGATAAAGAAAAGAAAGAAAAGAAAAGGAAGGGAAGTAAAGAAAGAAAGAAAGAAAAATGAAGAGAAGAGAAGAAAGAAATTATAAAGAATGGGAAGAAAAAAGAAAGAAAGACAACGAAGAAAGGGAAGGGGGTGAATGAAAGACAAAATAAAAAAAGTAGAAATAATTCAATGAAGGGGGCGAATAGAAGAAAGAAAGAAAGAAAGAAGGAAAGGGAAAGGAAGAAGACAATTAAATATCAATTGATAATAAATATTTACCGGATATAAAAAAAGGGAAAAACATGTTAATGAACTATTTCCACAATAATAATAATAATAATAATAATAATAATAATAATAATAATGGAATTATGCAAAAAATCTAATTTTGACCATACAACAAAATGGTATATGCATAAACCAGAATCTGTTCTTGAGAATGAAACGCATAAAATTCTCTAGGACTTTGAAATAAAAACGGATTACCTTATCCCAGCTAGAAGACCAGACCTAGTGTTGATTAACAAAAAAGAAAGAACTTGTCAACTGGTGGATTTTGCAGTTCCAGCAGATCACAGGGTGAAGCTAAAGTAAAATGAAAAAATGGACATATATCTGGACCTTGCCAGAGAACTGAAAAAGTTATGGAATATGAAAGTGAAAGTGATACCAATTGTAGTTGGTGCACTTGGAACGGTCCCAAAAGGATTGGAAAAGGGTTTGGAATGTTTGGAAATCAGAGGAAGGATTGAAACCATTCAGAACACTGCACTGCTGCGATCTGCCAGAATACTCAGAAGAGTCCTGGAAACCTGAGGAGACTTGCTATCAGTCAGACTCTAGTGAAAGACCATCAGATAATGCTGATGTGAAAACTCAATAGGAGTAAATAATAATAATAATAATAATAATAATAATAATAATAATAATAATAATAATAATAATAATAATAATAATAATAATAATAAGAAGAAGAAGAAGAAGAAGAAGAAGAAGAAGAAAACATGGTTGTTATCAAATGACAAAAGGTAACGTTTGTAGATGTTTGGAAAAGAGAGCGAATGTTCCGCGAAAGAAGAAGCCAAAGAAATCAGAAAAGAATTAATGAAACATGGAAGTACATCAATTAACGAAATAGGAATATAAATTGCCGTTTACCAACCATACCTGGTCTTGCCTAAAACATAACCTTATAGCATTTTTTATATATACTAAATCTCATATATATATATATATATATATATATATATATATATATATATATATATATATATATATACATGTAGAATTAAACAAAAGATACATCTCCTGTTTAACAATTTTATTTTTTATCTTTTCGAGTTTTCTGGCCAACTTTTTAATATTTGAGTGGAATTTGTGGATAAGTCCCCCAAAGTTCAAGTTCAGAGTACTTTCGACACTTTGAAGTGCCATCATCAGGGGTGATGTGTTCCAATTTTTTCAAATTAGATTAATGTGGAGGCTGGAAGGAAAAGAATTGATGAGAATTCCACCCAAATATTAAAAAGTTGGCCAAAAAACTCGAAAAGATCAAAATTAAAATGGTTAAACAGGAGATGTGTCTTTTGTTTAATTCTACCTGTATAAATGAAAGCATGCTGCCCAAATACACACACACACATACACACATATATACACACACACACACACACACACACACACATATATATATATATATATATATATATATATATGTGTGTGTGTGTGTGTGTGTGTGTGTGTGTGTTGCCAAAAACCGGTAGAGCTCTCTAGAAACCAGTTGAAATATAATTAGAATAAGTGTAATCTTTTTGTATGTGTTCTTATTTAATTTCGTTGGTCTTTTTGAATTTTCATATTTCATTACATAAAAACTTAAATAATTACACCCGAAGGGCGCATATTCTTGCTAGTATAAGTAAGTCGTCGTCGTCGTCGTCGGGCGGCCTAAAGTCGGTATCATCCTGACAGAGAAGGAGTCTATCCCCTTTTCAATAGCGCTAGACCAAGGAGATTATTGTTAGCGTCTGAGATGGAGCGCCACACCTACCATCAGTTCCTTACTTTACCGCACATATCCCTATGCTACTCATACGCTGAGTTGGCGAGGACCGATATCGAACTAGGAACCTTGTGATTCCTAGCCGAACGCTCTACCGACTGAGCTAAACCGGCCCTTGCTAGAATACTTTAACGTAAATGTGTGCATATTTTTATTTGTTCCAAAAATACCAATCCTTTTACGGTAGAAATGGTTTTACCAAAAGAAACGAATCACAGATGGGTTCATGTGTCATTTGTTATTTGTTATTTGTAATTTTTTTTTTTTTTGGGGGGGGGTCTTTTTACAGAATGATTAGATCCCAGAGTTACATCTCCAGCTCTTCACAATTAAAGCATCGGCCATATTCCTTAAGTCTTCTCCTCTTGCAACCACTAAGAAAGTGTCGACTAATGGCGAATGTCATATTATATACTTGTGGGGTGATAAGAAGTTTGATGTTTAGGTTAAGAGTGTAGCGTTGGTTTCGTATTTGTCTGGAGTTGTGCCCGATTTAGTTTGCTGGTGCCCGCTAGGGTGCTATAGTATTTAAGCGCCGGGTTCAAACCCTTTCGGCCTCTTTTCCTGTTTCAGCAACTACGAAGCCACATGGGGTAGATTTTATCTAACCCCTCTCATTGGGGCTCCGCCCCCTTACATTACTGTAAGTTCTTCACAGCATGGACTATCCCTAGTCTCATGTCTGTACTCTTATATGTATATCTTGTACCATTCATGAATGTGTCTTCATCTTTATTTATGTACTCCTTGTTTATGTACCCTTATACCTATGTACGTTGTATCTCTTCATATCCATGGGCTGTATTATATTAAATATTTTGTCTGTTAACCTTCGTCGGAGTTTTGTATATTCAAAGTATATAACTTTGAACCTACGTTACAAGAGGTCTCTGGTTATTTCTGGTGGGTGTTCATAGGTTTTCCTTTTAACCCCATCATATTCGGTGGTCTTTCTGAAAAGGAGCCATTTAAATTGACTTTCAAACGGCAGCGTAATAAAGCAATAATCATCTGCTGTTTTCCGATTTGATCTCTCTGGTGATATTTTGCGCCTCCAAAATAAGTGGGGGGGGGCTCAAAGTTAAGTGATCTGAAAAAATCAGAAAGTTTTAAAATAAAACCACTAATAAAATTCATTCATTGATAAATCAACACTGAAATTTCATTAAAATCGGACAATTCCTTGATTTTTGATAATTTTTTTTAATCGCGGTGTGTGTGGGAGGTGGGGGGTGGGGGGCAAATTTGTATTGTAAAAAATTGTGATTTTTCGGCAACTTTGGCAGTACCTATCATATACCTATTGTGAAAATAAAATCAACATTTTTAAAATTTTGTACCCTGATACTTTTTACAGGAATTCTATTATAGTTAAAATTTAATTCCTTCCTTTCGACCTTATTTCTTTTTTTCATTCTATCTTTTCCGTTTCTTTCGTTTTTTTCTTCGTTTCTTTATTCGTTTTCTCTTTCATCCTTTTCTTCTTTCTTTTTTTCTTACGTGTCTCATTTTTCTTCCTTTCTTTCTTTCTTTCTTTCTATCTACCTTTTTTTCATATTTGTTTCTTTTTTCGTTCCTTCCATATTTTCTTCAATTCTTTCACATTTTTTCTTTCTTATTTCCATGTCACCTTTTTCTTTCTTTTTTCTTTCTTTCGTCGATATTTCCATTTTCTTTCTTTCTTTCTTTTTTTTCTTTCTCTCTTTCTTTCTTTTTTCTTCTATGTCTAATTTTTCTTTCTTTTTCCTTTCTTTCTTTCTTTCTTTTTTCCTTCTTTTCATATTTGTTTTTTCTTCTTCTTTTCTTCCATATTTTTCTTCCATTCTTTCACATTTAGTTCTTTCTTATTTCCATGTTTCCTGGTTCTTTCTCTCTTTCTTCTTACTTTCCTTCTTTCTTCCTTCCATTTTTTTCATTTTTTCTTTCTTTTTTTCTTTCTCTCTCTGTCTTTCTACTTCGATCAATCCCCATCTATCACCTTCTTTCTCTTTTAACTTTCTTTATTTTTTCTTTCTTTCTTTTCAATTTTTTTTGTCTTTCTGTGTATTTGAGTTACTCTATACCTGTCACCTTTTTATCTTTTCTTTCTTTCTTTCTTTTCTTTCTTTCTTTCTTTCTTTCTTTTTTTGTTCCTTCCATATTTTTCTTCTGTTCTTTCAAGCTTCTTTCTTTCTTTCACCCTTCCTTTCTTCCATAATTCTTCCTTCCTTCGGATTGTGACAAAATATATTGATCATTATCAATTTCTGATTGTTCGCACATCTATTGTGAAAACAAAATCACATTTTTATTTTGTTTTATATTCCGACAAATTATAAAGCATCTTTATACTATTTTAAAGAACAATTTTTTTCAAAAAGCCCAAAGTACTCTAGGGAGTTCCCTGCGTGCGTAGAGGTCTTAAGCAATAATTTATATCGCTTACATCTTAAATTTTGATTTGGTTTTGCAGTTTCAAGCAGCCAGGATATATTTTAAATACAATTACGTTTCGTATTTTTCATCTTTAAGCAAATCTCTTTTGCTCATGTGATTTGAAAGCTTTCATAATATAATAATGATATTAGTGGGAATAATTTTCCATTGTCTAAATGTTTAACGATACTTGCATCTCGTGAGGTAATTTTCAAAAATAAATAAATAGATTGAATAATAAAAAAAAATGATTGATAGGAAACTGTACCCACATGTGAATAAATCAGCAATATTGTATTCTTGCTTTACGCGACAAGATTCAATTTACTTTTTTTTTTTTTTTTTTGATAATAGAAACCTTCATGTCACTCGTAAAGGGAAAACTGGCTAAGCTTTCTTTCTAAGTTTGTAATCAGTAATTTAGAAATAATCACCGCTCCCTTGAGTTATTGAAATTAAAGTAAAGAATAAAAGAAAACAAAAAACAAAAAAACAAAAGAAGAACATGATTCCCTCTTTTCTTATCGTTCATCAATGTCAAAATGAGAATTCTAAGTCAAAAAAAGTAAAAATTAACTTAATTTCCATATTGCATGTTGAAACTTTTATTCATCGGAATCTTTATCTAAGTACGCATCGAGTTATTTCCTTCGTTCGTTATTTTCGCTTTCTTTTCTTGTAGGTTCCTAATTAAATAAAAAGATAGCAACAACTACTTATATTCTATAGAGATTCAATTCAAATAGACAATCGCGTTTCTGTGCAGCCATCATTTTTACATTAAAAAAACAAGAACAAAAATCTTAGCATATGAGATAAAATAAGTACACACAGGATTTTTATATACTTAGTATTTTTCTTAATATTCACTTTGATACATAAATACATTAAAAAATATTTCTGTAGTTCAAAATCACCATTTAAATATATCAGCATTATTTTAGTCAACTTTAGGTTGGTTGGTTGGTTGGATTTTACGGCATATCAATATTGGGTCATATCATACCAAAGAATAATCAAAATAATATTAATATAAGTGTAATATTTCTATATTCATTCCTATTCAGTTTTGTTAGACTTTCTAATTTAATATAATATTTCATTACATTAAGAAAGAATAAAAATTTGGGAAGCAAATGATATGAAATCAAATTTTAACAAGTCACATAGGGAAGATGGGGTAGAAACTGGGTTAAATCAAACTTAATGGACCTAAATTCCACCATCGTATGTCACCCTGCTGAAAGAAAAAAAATACCAAAAATCAGGGAATTAACCGAATTTAATGAAATTTTCAGTGTGGATATATTAATGAATAAAAGATATAATGCACCAGTTATTTTATTTAAAAAACTTTTACATTCTTTCTGGTCAGTTAACTTTGAACGCCGTATCTTTGAGGCATAACACATACATAAATACATTAAAAAAAATATTTCTGTAGTTCCAAATCACCATTTAAATATATCAGCATTATTTTAGTCAACTTTAGGTTGGTTGGTTGGATTTTACGGCATATCAACCCTTGTTGGGTCATATATACCAAAGAAGTTTTGTTTTAACCATTCTTGATGGGAACCCGCCCTGTCAACTGGGGCGTTAGAATTCTCCGACTGCACCCCTGCAGAGGGGTAAGACTCCCCCACTGGGGCCACCTGTTGGCCGTGGGTGGCGACCCGTGATGCTTAAGGATAGAGCCCAGGTGGATGAGCGTGACGTGCAATACTCCACTATCTTGGGCTAGACGGGCGGTCGGAGAGGCCCCCACCGATCAATCCGCTGGTCACGTCAAACTCTAGCACCTATATGATTTTCCCAACCCTATTGCCCTCATGTTAAGCCCCAACCCCTTTTTATCATATGGGTGCTAGAAGGCGGTGACTGAGGGTCTATATGTCCTGGGAATGACGTTAAAATCTATCTGATGGTGAGGTTCCAGTTTTAGAAGTTTGGTGAAATTCCAATTTTAGAGCTCTGGAAAGTGTTGAGTAAACCTTTATCGCCATTACTCCCAGGTCCACTCTAACCCGGTGTAGTAATACCTGTTAGGGTACCATCTAGGGGTTAGATAGAAAAATGAGTTTAAAATGTTTTCAGAAAGATTGAGTTGAAAAAACAATGAAATATCATCAACAATAAAGGAAACAGAACATAGTCTGCATAAAATAACCAGAAAGGTTTGACATGCCTTAAAATGCAAACATCATACATAGATTATTGTGCATTAGTTTGCTGAAAATTTGATGGACTTTGACGATCGAATGAACTTGAAGTTCTGATAAGCTCCAAAGGCGTGCCTTCGATGGCAGAAAATAAAAGAGAAAAAAATCTGATTTCTCAGCACCAATAATACTATTATTCACAAAATATGATAGTAAATTAAACAAACAAACAAGGGAAGCTTGTTTTTTTATGATATTTATTCCGTATTGAAATACAGAATTTCACAAAAGCAACATTAAAAGTCAGATATATTCTAAATAGATGACAAGTTGAAGCGACAATTCTTCCAGGCTGTGATTATATCAGTACTGCTGTATGGCTGCACCACCTGGAACGTAACGAAGCGTCTTGAAAATAAACTCGATGGGAGCTGCACAAGAATGCTGCGTGCAGTCTTGAACAAGTCGTGGAACAGCACCCCACAAGGAAGCAGCTGTGTGGTCACCTGGCCACCGTCTCACAAACCATCCCAGTGAGACGGCCAAGGCATGCTGGGCACTGCTGGAGAAGCAAGGATGAGCTCATAAGCGACGTTCTCCCGTGGAAGCCAACACATGGACGTGCTAGTGTGGGCCGCCCACCAAGGACCTACATTGACCAACTCTGCGAGGATGCTGGTTGCTGCGCGGAGGACCTACCCGGGACAATGAGTGATAGAGAAGGTTGGCGATAGGTAGTCATGATATCCGTGCTAATTGCGGGACATGATGATGATGATGATGATGATGAGGAGGAGGAGGAGGAGGGTGAGGATGATGATGATGATGATGATATTTGAAATATAATCTAGAGTCCTTCTCCAGCACGTTTTGTTTTTATTTTATTTTGTGATCCAAAATGGAGTTTAAAGTTTAATCATTTGGTTGGTTGGTTGGTTGGTTGGATTTTACGGCAGGTCAACCCTTGTAGGGTCATTTAATGCCGAAGATGTTTTGTTTCATACATTTTTGTTGGATATTCAATTATCTCTTTTTTTAACTAATCTTAATCGATTTAACCATAGACGGGACCTAAACATCACCGTTTACTCTCAGGTCCACTGAGGTCCACCTTCTTTCTTTATTATATTTCTAATAAAAATGGAATGACCCAGCTGAGGTGACAACACTCATAAAAAATCAAAATTCAGCAGATACGCAGCACCAGATAATCAGGATGTAATTTTAAAAAATTCCTCTTGGACGATTTGGACGGTGTCATTCTTAACCATAGGGTGTGGTAAGATGATAACGGTCATAAGAACACGATTATTTGAATACAGATAAAATTTTAAATCACCATTTCTTGCTTCAAAAATGTGTTTCTCTTCCGTTGAATATTCACGGTTCGTGTTTTTTAATATTACTTTTGATATCCCCATATTATTGGGAACCCTATTTTACCGTAACAGCCTAGTAATATAAGCTACAAGTGAGGGAATGTTTGCCCAATCATTCAAATCTTTGTCAGCCTCATCTAAAAAAATCGCATAGAAACACTTGAAGAAGGGCAGAAACACATCGGTCGAAACGTTATGTATATAACAATAAAGATGAGGATAACTGTCCGAAAGATCTAAATGATACAAATTATCAAGCCTCATCTAAAAAAATAATGTGCCTAGAAAACACTGGAGAAGGCCGGAGACACATCGCTCTAAGCGTTTTGTATATTACAATAAAGATGAGGATAACTGCCGAAAGATCTAAATAATACAAATTATCAAGCCTCATCTAAAAAAAAAAAAAAATTTGCCAAGAAATCCCTGAAGAAGGCTGGGGATACATCGTTCAAAACGTCGTGTATATAACAATAAAGATTAGGATAACTGTCTAAATACGAAACGATGTGTCTATAACAATAAAGATGAGGATGACTGTCAAAATAATAAAAATTATCAAGCCTTTTCTAAAAAAACAAACAAACCTAGAAACACCTGAAGAAGGCAGGGGACACATCGGTCGAAACGTTGTGTATATAAAAATGAATATGAGGATTAAAGCCTCATCTAAAAAAATCGCCTTAGAAACACCGAGAAGGCCGGAGAACATTGGTCGAAACGTTGTATATATAACAATAAGATGAGGATAACTGACCGAAAGATCTAAATAATACAAATTATCAAGCTTTATCTAAAAAAAAAAAAATCGCCTAGGAACACCAAGAGAAGGCCGAGACACATTGGTCGAAACGTTGTATATATAACCAAAGATGAGGATAACTGACCGAAAGATCTAAATAATACAAATTATCAAGCCTCATCTAAAAAAGAAATCCCTAGGAACATCTGAAGAAGGCCGGGTCACATCGGTCGAAACGTTATGAATATAATCTGCAGACTGTTTATTGCGCTCGAAAAATAAGATCTAATACTTTCCTAAAGTCGTTAATGCAAAATGAATGAATTGTTCAAACAGGTGAAATTCTGACATATTGCCACCTGTTTTTATATTGTTAATTTATTGTTAAAAGCCCCCGAACGTGGCTATTAATTTCGATGTCAAGTAATATCTAAAGACGTATTGTAATTAACAAAAATAAAAGAAATATATAGCTGAATTGTAAGAGATGGTATATCGACAAAAGTCTCTTAAAGATAAGTAAATATCTTGAAAAAAAAAAACAAAAAAAAAACAGCAGAGCCTTCGGAGTACTCAGACTCGATTCCACGTGTGGTTTGATGTATTCATCACCATTAAAAACAAGCTCCGAATTTATCATATATAATATAGGAAATTTTGCTGAATTGATTATAGGTTATATAGGAAATTGTATATACTGAATTGTTAATATATTATATAGGAAATTTTATATAATGATTTTATTATATGTTATATAGGACATTTCATATACTGATTTTATTATATGGTATAAAGGAAATTATATATACTGATTTTATTATATGGTATATAGGAAATTGTATATACTCATTTTATTGTTGCATAGCCCTTCTTCGCTACTCTGAATCGTATACGTTGCTGGTATACAGCGGAGACCGTTTCTAACCCCTAGACGATGTATCTAGTGGTCGCTTAAATGAAATCACAATGCATGCTCTATGTAGTAGGAGATTTGACTTTATTTCTCTCATCTCGGCTGTACGTGGTGGATGGTGAGCGTTCACAATGGGAACTACCACTACTACTACTACTACTGTTGCTGGGATGGTGATGTAAGGGGGTGTGGAACCCCACTGCCCGCTAGCAGCGCTTGACCGTGTCGACGGTCAGACTCCTTGTGCTCTGTTCGCCGTCTCCCATCTGACTGGCTAACTGCTACTGCTGATCCCTTAAGTAAAGGCAGCCGCCCACACATCCTTTTGTTCCTTTGACCGGAAGTTCTTTCTTCCCCCTCCAGTCTCTTTGTTCAAATTCCCGTTTGTACAGAGGAGGTCTTTTGTTACCCTTCCTTTTGTTACCCCAGACTTTCTGTCTAAGCTATCTATTATTTTCTTTTGTTCAATTTCTTCTTGTCCTGGTTCGAATTTCCCGCGCAAAATAAATGCGCGATCCTAAAACATAACATTATTATATGTTATATAGGAAATTTTATATACTAATTTATTATATGGTATATAGGAAATTTTATATACTAATTTTATTATATGTTATATAGGAATTTTATATACTAATTTTATTATATGTTATATAGGAAATCTTATATACTGATTTTATTATATGGTACATAGGAATTTTATATACTGATTTTATTATATGGTATATAGGAAATTTTATATACTGATTATTAAATGGTATATAGGACATTTTATTATAACTGATTTTATTATATGTATATAGGAATGTTTCATATCAGAGAAGCTAATTTTATATAGATTTCATATTGTACCATTAATCTTATCTCACTTAACTGAAGATAATTCACTATAAACACAAATATCAGGAAATATGTGCAAGATTCCACTTGTACAGTAAGTTGACAGAAATTTCTTGCGAATGTGTTTGAAAACTGAATCATCAAATATATGAATCCAGTTCCAAAAAATAGTATGGAAAAAATATATAAAAGATAGAAATTGAATATTTGATTTAATATTACACAAATACCAGTTTATCAGTCGGACAGAGTGGGATTAATGGTGATGAAGGGGTACTCCACATTCTCACAACACCTGAATTGAAACCTCACAACTAGATGAAGTTTAAGGTCATACCCCATACAATATTCGGACTGATCTTACTGCGTTTGGCAATACCATCCTCTATCTTTTGTCTTGTAAATTGTATTGTAAGATTTTGTTCTGTGTTTTTGTATGTATCCGTTAGCACCGGATACTGGTGCTGAATAAATGTTTTAAGCATTTAATTTCTTCTATGCATAGTTTCACCACCACGATACAACACCATGAACACCTCCAGTTGCAATAAAACACTTCAATTTCTATCCGTTACGTACTATTTTTTCATACCTTCCTTTGGAACCAGCTTCATGTTTTTGTAGATCTATTTTTCGAATACATTCGCAATTTCTGCCAATCCACTGTATACGTGATGCGTTGATAAATCTAGAATTTTAAAAAATTTAAAAATCAGGGAAATAGATCACTAATTCTAGTATTGACCATCCCAAGCGGATTTAACAGGTTTGAATGCAGAGTTTTCCTTCTCCTAGACAGTTTGCCGTACCAAGGTTAAATAACCCAGTCTACCCTAATATTTACCTATATCTGGAGGGAGAATAGTTGGAAGCATACCTTTCCCAATGGCATTAGTGCTACGGGAAATGCAAACACTCGACCAGGATTTAAACTCGTGTCACGGTGTCCATTATCTTACAACGGTAATCATTTGTTGTAGAGTAGCTAGCACCCCTCTAGCACTCTACCAGATTACATCGCTCATCGCCTTAAATAGTTTACGATTAAGGACTTCATAGTTGATTAATAAGCTGATTAATATTCGGACTGATCTTACAGCGCTTAGCAATCCCTTCCTCTATCTTTTGTCTTCTTAATTGTATTGTAACATTTTGTTTTGTGTTTTTGTATCTATCCGTTAGCACCGGATACTGGTGCTGAATTATTTCTTCTGTGTATCATTTCACCTTGACGATACAATACCATTTCACCATGAACACCTCCAATTGCAATAAAACACTTCCATTTCCATCCTTTATATACTTTTTTTTCATACCATGAACCAGGCTCATGTTTTTATAAATCCATTTTTCAAATACATTCGCGATTTCTGTTAATCCACAGTATAGTTGATGCGTTGATAAATCTAGAATTTAAAAAATTAAAAATCAGCGAAATAGATCACTAATTCTAGTAGTGACAATCCCAAGCGGATTTAACAGGTTTGAATTCAGAGTTTTCCTTCTCCTAGACAGTTTGCCGTACCAAGGTTAAATAACCCAGTCTACCCTAATATTTACCCATAGCTGGAGGTAGATTAGTTGGATTCATACCTTTCCCAAGAGTATTACCGCCACGGGAAATGCAAACAGACTCGTCCAGGATTTAAATCCGTATCACCGTGCCCATCTCCTACGACGGTAACCATTGTTCTAAAGTAGCTAGCACCCCTTCACC
>CM042169.1:71110559-71120944 GCA_023376005.1 Doryteuthis pealeii
ATCTGTCTCTCTCTCTCTTTCTCTCTCACTCTCTCTTTCACACACTTTCTTTCTCTTTTTCTCTCGCTCTCTATCTTTCATTCACTTACTCTCTCTCTCTTTATATATATATATATATAATATATATATATATATATATATATTTGTAATAGTGTACAACACATATAAGGTGACATTGTTACCATTGGTTTCCAGGCAGCGTGTTAGCCGCGCTTCTTCAAGACATCGTGCCTGTTAAGAAATACAGTGAAGGACATTCACTGTATTTCTTAACAGGCGCGTTGTCTTGAAAAAGAAGGACCATACCCAACACTAAGGAACACAAAGAAACAAGCAAAGAATCATACCCAATACTAAGGAACACCAAGAAACAACCAAAGGATCATACCCAACACTAAGGAACACCAAGAAATAAGCAAAGGATCATACCCAACACTAAGGAACACCGAGAACAACAAAAGGATCATACCCAACACTAAGGAACAACAAGAAACAAGAAAAGGATAATACCCAACACTAAGGAACACCAAGAAACAACCAAAGGATCATACCCAACACTAAGGAACAACAGAAACAACCAAAGGATCATACCCAACACTAAGGAACACCAAGAAACAACCAAAGGATCATACCCAACACTAAGGAACACTGAGAAACAACAAAAGGATCATACCCAACACTAAGGGACACCGAGAAACAACCAAAGGATCATACCCAACACTAAGGAACACCAAGAAACAAGCAAATGATCATACCCAACACTAAGGAACACCAAGACAACCAAAGGATCATACCCAACACTAAGGAACACCAAGAAACAACCAAAGGATCATACCCAACACTAAGGAACACCAAGGATCATACCAACACTAAGGAACACCAAAAACAACCAAAGGATCATACCCAACACTAAGGAACACCAAGAAACAAGCAAATGATCATACCCAACACTAAGGAACAACAAGAAACAACCAAAGGATCATACCCAACACTAAGGAACAACAAGAAACAACCAAAGGATCATACCCAACACTAAGGAACACCAAGAAACAACCAAATGATCATATCCAATACTAAGGAACAACAAGAAACAACCAAAGGATCATACCCAACACTGAGGGACACAAAGGAGCAACCAAAGGTTCCTTCACTAAGGATCGTGCTCTTCTTAACACAAAAGGCGAATGCTTTTGCTTGAAGCCTAAGGATGGCCACAAAAATCGTAACATGAATAGGAATTCAATAAACATTCGAATTATTCGAATATAAACATCAAAGAAATTTTTTGTAGTTTGTAATAACATGGCAAGAATAAGGTGTTAGAAAATGATGGTCATTTTTTTTTTCTCTTTTACGAATGGCACAAAGAACGTTGTGTCAACATTTTCAAAGATCACCATCAGCAGCCCTGATATTAAGCAACGTGTCCTAACATAAAGGAAACGAAACGAAATGAAAGAAAGAAAGAAAAGTAAAGAAAAGAAAAGAAAGAAAGAAGGAAAGGAATAATCTGTTTCCGAAGAAAAAACTGGTTTAAGAAAAAAAGAAAAAAAGAAAGAAGAAAATTTTTCTTTATAGTTGTTAATCACTAAGCTCTACATATACGGTCACTCTTCCCCCTCTGGTCTGTTTTGAAAAGATGTCCATAAAGGCAACGTGCGAGACAGCGTGACACTGTCAACCCCTTTAACAGCAGCTCACCACGTGCGGTAGTAGATATCTCTGTATTCAGCAAGAAAGCGGAAATAAACTGAAAAAGAAAAGGCGATTCTTTTTTGCATAAGAGAGAGAGAGAGAGAGAGAGAGAGAGAGAGAGAGAGAGGAGAGAGAGAGAGGAGGGAAAGAGAGAGAGAGAGAGAGAGAGAGTGTGTGTCTGTGTGTGAAAGAGAGAGAGAGAGGGAGAGAAAGTGTGTGTGTGTGTGTGTGTGTGCGAGTGTGAGAGAGAGAGGGAGAGAGAGAGTGTGTGTGTGTCTGTGAGAGAGGGAGAGGGAGAGTGTGTGTGTGAGAGAGAGGAGAGAGAGTGTGTGGGAGAGAGAGAGAGGGACAGAGAGTGTGCGTGTGTGAAATAGAGAGAGAGATAGAGAGAGTGTGTGTGAGAGATAGAGAGGGAGGGAGAGACAGAGGGGGAGGGGTGTGTGTGTGTGTGTGTGAGAGGGAGAGAGAGAGGGAGAGAGAGAGTGTGTGTGTGAGAGAGGAAAGGGAGAGAGAGAGAGGGGGTGAGAGAGAGAGAGAGGAAGAGAGAGCGAGGAAGAGAGAGAGGGAGAGAGAGAGAGGGAGAGAGATAGATAGAGTGTGTGTGTGTGTGTGTGAGAGAGAGAGAGGGAGAGAGAGAGATAGAGTGTGTGTGTGTGAGAGAGAGAGGGGGGGAAAGAGAGAGTGTATGTGTGTGTGAGAGAGAGAGGGGGAGGGAGAGGGAGTGTGGGTGTGTCTGTGTGTGTGAAAGAGAGAGAGACAGAGACAAACAGAGATAGAGAGGCAGAGAGAAGACAGAGGCAGACAGAAACAGAGCGAGAGAGAGAGATAGAGACAGAGACATAGACAGAGTCAGACAGACAGACAGAGAGACAGAGAGACAGAGAGAGAGAGAGAAGAGAGACAGAGAGAGAGAGAGAGACTCCTAGACAGCCAGAAGGCAAATATCAATCCAAGCAAAAAATTGCTACAATGAGAAATTTACACAAGAAAATCTTGATAAGATGACGCGCAGAAAATCGCCACCACTGAAATGGCCATTTTATCCTTCTCTCTGTTTGGCTCGGACAACTGAACCCGTTTCGTCTGTTGTTTATGATCAGCAAACGTTTCGGTCGATATAATCAACGGACTTCGTCAGGTGTTCTATCCCCATGGAAATTGGTGGCCACCTCCCCCATTTTTTTCCTTCCGGTTGTATAAACTAACAAATAGAAAAATGTTCACAGAGAGACAGAGACAGAGAGAAGGAGAAACAGAAAACAAAGAGAGAGAGAGAGAGAGAGAGAGAGAGAGAGAGAGAGAGAGAGAGAGGGGTGGATAGAGAGAGTGAGAGGGAGAGAGAAATAAAGAGATAGACAGACAGACAGGCAGAAAAGAAGGAGAGACAGAAAAACAAAGTCAGAAACAAAGAGTGACAGAAAGAAATAGAAAGACGGAGAGAGAGAGAGAGAGAGAGACAGACAGACAGACAGACAGACAGACAGACAGAAATAAAAGGAGAGACGGAAATACAAAGAGATGAAAGAAGAAATAGGAAGATAGGCAGATTTACAGAACGACAGAGACAATTCATATGCAGTGACATTCCCTGCCATTTTTTCCATCGGCATTCGTCCTCAAGGATGGGGGCCCCTCACGCACTGAGTAATAAATCCAGCCCTACCCCTTTAAAGGAATCTATATTGTGTTCCTCTGTGGTGTAAATGTTGGTGAGCTAGATTAGCAGACCATTGATAGTGAGTTTGATTCTCACTGGGGGTCCTGTATTTCTGGCCACGTGCCACATCTAAGCTAAGCTTAGTAAATAACTATAATAACAGATAATTGGCTTTTCAAATGGCGTTAATACCCTTGGGAAAGGTATGAATCCAATTCTCCCTCCAGCTATGGGTAAATAGCAGGGTAGACTGGGCTCTTTAACCATGGCTAGGTAACCAGTCCAGAAGAAGGAAAACTCTGAATTCAAACCTGTTAATCTCCGCTTAAAAATTTGACCTTGTGTCGCATCCTGCTCGTGCGGAGTGGTTGGTATATATATATATATATATATATATATATATATATTATATATATATATATATAATAACAGATAATGTTGAAGGTACGTGGTGTAATGGTTAAACTCTTAGAAAATGGACTCGTCGACCCGAGTTCAAATCCTGGACGAAACTGTTTGCATTTCACATAGCACTAATACCCTTGGGAAAAGATATGCTTCCAATTACTCTCCTCCCAGCTATAGGTAAATAGTAGGGCAGACTGGGCTATGAACCATGGCTATGTAAACAGTCTAGGAGAAGGAAAACTCTAAATTTCAATCTGTTAAATTTATAAGTAAATTAGCAGGACCTGTGGATATACCACAGTATGCTAATTCAATTTTTACAACAATTGATATGTTTACTTAAGAGCTATAGCTAAATAATTCAATATGTAAACGGTATAATAATCTTGATTAAACACTCTCTCAAGCTTTTTTCTTTCATTCCTTCTTTTTTTCTAAATCTTTTCTTTATTTTCGATTAGCGTTATCACTTCCGTATTTTTACCCTATCTCTATATATTTCACCCACTTTCTTCTTTCTTTCTTTCTTTCTTTCTTTCTTATAATGTTTTTTTTCTGTGTAGCATATCCCTTTCCTTCCCTTTCTTTCTTTATGATAAAAACTGAATGGTTCATTATTTAGCTGAGGTGACGACACTCATAATAAGTAATAAATAATCCCTCTCTCTATATATATTTCCCCTACTCTCTTTCTTTTTTATTATATTTTATTATGTGTAGCGTATCCCTTTCCTTCCCTTACTTTCTTTATGATAAAACTGAATGGTTCAATTTTTTAGCTGAGGTGACGACAATCATAAGAAATAAGAAATAATCCCTCTCTCTATATATTTCCCCCACACTCTTTTTTTCTTGTTCTATTTTATTCTGTGTAGCATATCCTTTTCCTTCCCTTTCTTTCTTTATGATAAAAATGGAATGGTTCATTTTTTTTTAGCTGAGGTGACGACCCTCATAAGAAATAAGAAACAAGAATTAACCCCTCTCTCTATATATATGTTTCCCCTACTCTCTTTCTTTCTTATTATATCTCTTCTGTGTAGCATATCCTTTTCCTTCCCTTTCTTTCTTTATGATAAAAATGGAATGGTTCATTTTTTTAGCTGAGATGACGACACTCGTAATAAATAGTGAATAATAAATAATCCCTCTCTATATTTATTTCTCCTACTCTCTTTCTTTCTTGTTCTATTTTTCTGTGTAGCATGTCCTTTTGCTTCCCTTTCTTTCTTCATGATAAAAACTGAATTGTTCATTATTTAACTGAGGTGACGACAATCATAATAAGTAATAGATAATCCCGATCTATATATATTTCCCCTACTCTCTTTCTTTTTTATTATATCTCTTCTGTGTAGCATATCCTTTTCCTTCCCTTTCTTTCTTTATAATCATTTTGTCATCTCTCCTTAACAGTAAACTGTAAATGGGCAACAAAACGCATTAGATAATTCAAAGACCCCCCCCCCCAAAAAAAGAAGAAAATTCCTGAATTTAAATGCGAAAAGCATCCTGTGTCTTTGAGGAATTACCTTATTCCAATCAAGGTATTTAATTCTAACTTTGCATGCTAATGAGAAACCCACCGAAGCCGCAACGCACCTGATCCCATCCGTTAACAACCCAGCAAAATAATTAAACCCACTCCAAGACCTTCCTTTTAAAAAAAAATCAAACCCAGAATTTCTAATTCCGTGCATATTTTATCTTCCAAATTGCCGGATCTAAAAACACTCCAGGCAATGATTACTCTATGCTACTCTGTTAGCGACAGTGAAAGATGTGTTATTACGTCCACTTCATAAAGATAAGGATTAACTTGTTAATACAACAGGTCCGTCTAAAATTGAAGTATTTTGCTAAAGCTCTTAAGGAAACATATCAAACGTTGTAATAATTAAATTATCATACTATCATACTGTGGTATATACACAGATCCTGTTGAGAGAGAGAGTGAGTCAGAGAGAGAGAGAGAGAGAGATTATTATACTTTTTACATATTAACATTCGCAATAGCTCCAAATTAAACATATCAAACGTTGTAATAATTAAATTATCATACTGTGGGACATACACATATCAGGTAATATATATATAGATATAGAGATAGATAAAGATAGATAAAGATTATTGTACTTTTTACATATTGAACTATTGGCAATAGCTCTAAAGTAAACATATCAAACGTTGTAATAATAAATTAATTACTATCATACTGTGGTATATACACAGATCCTGTTGAGAGAGAGAGTGGTCAGAGAGAGAGAGAGAGAGAGAGCAGAGAGAGAGAGAGAGAGAGAGAGAGAGAGAAGAGAGATTATTATACTTTTTACATATTGAACAATGCAATAGCTCCAAATTAAACATATCAAACGTTGTAATAATTAAATTATCATACTGTGGGACATACACATATCCTGTTGAGGGAGAAAGAGAGAGAGAGAGAGAGAGAGAGAGAGAGAGAGGAGAGAGAGAGAGAGAGAGAGAGAGAGAGAGATATATATATATATATGATATAGATTAGATAGATAGATAGAGATTATTGTACTTTTTACATATTGAACTATTGCAATAGCTCTAAAGTAAACATATCAAACGTTGTAATAATTAAATTATCATACTATCATACTGTGGTATATACACAGATCCTTTTGAGGAGAGAGAGAGAGAGAGAGAGAGAGAGAGAGAGAGAGAGAGAGAGAAAAGAGAGAGAGAGTTAAATAAAGATTATTGTACTTTTTACATATTGAACTATTTAGCAATAGCTCTAAAGTAAACATATCAAACGTTGTAATAATTGAATTATCATATTATCATACTGTGGTATATACACAGATCCTGTTGAGAGAGAGAAGAGAAGAGAGAGAGAGAGAGAGAGAGTTAAATATAGATTATTATACATTTTACATATTGAACTATTTCGCAATAGCTCTAAAGTAAACATATCAAACGCTGTAATAATTATATTATCAATCTGTGGTATATCCACAGGTCCGGCTAGTATCGAACTATTTGCGATAGCTCTTAAGGAAACATATCAAACATTGTATTAATTACATTATCATTATCTGTGACATTACGAGATAGAGACAGCCCTGTCAGCTGAGACTTTAGAATGCACCAACTGCACCTCTGCAGAGGGATAAGACCCCCTCTAATGGAGCTACCTGTTGGCTGTGGCTGGTGACGCGTTATGTTAAAGGATGGCACTCTGGTGATTGCGCAATCCATGACATGCAACAATACTTTACTTAGGCTAGACAGGCGATTCAGAGGTGCTCACTGTTCAATGGGAGGGTCACGTCAAGCCCTAGCACCGGTATGCATGTCCCGAACCTATTGCCCTAATAACAAACCACCTTAGCTTTTTTATCATATGTGTGCAAGAAGGTGGTATCTGAGGGTCTTAATGTCCTGTGTATGTCGATAAACTGTATCTGGTGGTTAAGTTGGTTTGGTTAGTTAGGTTTACGGCATATCAACCTCAGTGGGTCATTTAATGCCGATAAAGATTTGAAATAACGTAATTCTTAATTGATACTCAATGTTTTTTATAAACACATTTTTCTATTTAACCCATAGATGGGACCCTAACATGTACCATCAATCCGGATCAGTGTGGACCAGGTAGCAATGGTGATGAAGGGGTACTCCACATTCCCCAATCTTCCAAAACTGGAACCTCACCATCAGATAGAGTCTGACGTCATTCCCAGGACGTGTATACCCTCAGCCACCGCCTTCTAGCACCCATATGATAAAAAGGGTTGGGGCTTGCTTTAAGGGTAGTAGGTTGGGAAAATCATATAGCTGCTACGGCTTGATGTGACCAGCCGATTGATTTGACCGCCCGTCTATCCTAAGTAAACGTCAAACTAAAGTGTTGTACGTCATTGACTTTCAGTCTCTAGGATTCCGTCTTTAAGCATAATGGGTCACTACCCACGGCCAACAGGTGGCCCTATTTGGGAGGGGTGCTTACCCCCCTGAAGAGGTACAGTCGGTGTATTCTAAAGCCCCAAACAACAGGGCTGACCCTTCAAGAATTAATCAAACAAAACGTCTTTGGCATAAAATAACCCAACAGGGGTTGACATGCTATAAAATCCAACCTATCAAGCAACGAGAGAGCTTTATCAAAAAGGAATATTTACTTTAATATGGCGAATGTATTCCTAGATTTCACCAATTTTGAATCAAACCATACTCTTTCTCTGAATGTTTGAGATGAGGCTTGATGATTAGTATTATCTGCGTTATTCGGACGATTGTCCCCATCTTCATTGTTATTTGTACAACGTTTCGGACTCGGGAACCTTCTTCTCGAATTCGGAAACTTTCTTGTCGTAATCGGGAGCCATCACGGAACTTTGAACCTAACCCTTTATTTAGTCCACGGGGGTATCCTGTTCTCATTCCGCTTACCATAGCTGGGGTAGGAGTTGTGTGTTAATTATTTTTCTATGTTACTGCCTCTACTCAGGATTGAACCCGGAATCCAGAGATAAGGTAGTGATCTCTGGATTCCAGTAAAATGCACGCACACACAAAAGAGTGTAGAATAATTTATTTATTTGCCTTTCTGTTTTTGTCTGTCTGTCTGTCTGTCTGTCTGTTCCTCTGTCTATCTCTAGGACACACACACACACACACACACACACACACATGGGTGTAGAATAATTTATTTCTATTTACGCCAAGCAAGAGCATAATAAACGTAGGTATGTCTTGGCGGTTGTAATTGGTTTCTTACATTTCTTTTGGACCACCGCTGCAATGTGGAGAGGGTGGATCTGCCGCTTGGATAACAGCTCATCCTCCATCTAAACCCACTCAGGGTACGTAGTTCCACAAAATAATTTTTTGGACACTACGGGTCCGTGGGATAAAAAACAGGTTGAGAACCATTGATCTAGAGTAATGCAAGAAAAACTTTACACATCCACAAGCAAAGACAACAACTTATTTATGAAGCTATACACGCAATAAGCCACCCTATCGACTGGGACATTAGAATTGTTACAATTGTTATGGGCCATCCTTTAGGCTTCAAGCAAGAGCGCTCGTCCAGCGGAGAGCGTAGGTTCGATCTACGGGTAAAAAATCCTTTGATTGTTATTTGGTGCTCCTGCTTGGACAACAGCTCATTCTCCATCTAAACCAACTCAGGCTACGTAATTCCACAAAATAATATTTTGGACACTACGCCATCGTTTTTAGCAGAGAGAGGATAACAACTGAGAGCAGAGAGAATTCTTAAGTGGAGAGTTTTATTTCGGCGTTTCACCATTTTCTTTTGAGTTGAATTGGTGAAGGTGGAACGCTTCTCAAAACCTAAAAGAAATAATAAGTTGTACATTGAAAACAGCGATGGATCAGAGACAAGACTTAAACTTTCAATCTGAAAAATATAAAGAGGAACAAAAGGTAACATATTAAAAAGAAAACATTGCACAAGGGAAAAAGAAAGAAAGCGTAACAAGAAAAATACACAAAAATACCTTTTTCATATTGAACTATTTCGCAATAGCTATAAAGTAAACATATCAAACGTTGTAATAATTAAATTATCATACTGTGGCATATACACAGATCCTGTTGAGAGAGAGAGAGAGAGACAGACAGACAGACAGACAGATTATTATACTTTTTACATATTGAACTATTTAGCAATAGCTCTAAAGTAAACATATCAAACGTTGTAATAATTAAATTATCATATTATCATACTGTGGTATATACACAGATCCTTTTGAGAGAGAGAGAGAGAGAGAGAGAGAGAGAGAGAGAGAGAGAGAGAGAGAGAGTTAAATCAAGATTATTTATACTTTTTACATTATCAAACGTTGTAATAATTACATTATCAATTTGTGGTATATCCACTGGTCCGATGAAATGAAAAATGAACGAAGGAACAAATAAGAAGTTTGAGACGGAAGAATTATTTTGGTTTGGTTTGTTTTGTTTTACGGCATATCAACCTCAGTGGGTCATTTAATGCCGATAAAGTTTTGAAATAAATCAATTCTTAATGGATAATACAATTTTGTTTATCAACTCATGTTTTTCTATTTAACCCATAGATGGGACCCTAACAGGTACTACCACTCCGGGTCAGAGTGGACCAGGGAGCAATGGTGATGAAGGGGTGCTCCACATTCTCCAAACCTCCAAAACTGGAACCTCACCATCAGATAGAGTTTAACGTCATTCCCAGGACATGTAGACCCTCAGCCACCACCTTCTAGCACCCATATGATAAAAGGGATTGGGACTTGCCATAAGAGCAATAGTTAGCGAAAATCATATGTACTTATCTTGTATAAATTGACATGTCTTTTCCCTAGCGAATATTTCAATGTTGGGTTAGACTATTTTCGATAATCTAATGCATTATAAACACGCTTTTATAATGAGCCCCAATTTTATGTTTTATATGTCATTTCAGTTCTCAGGAAGAGCCTTAGAATTTTTATTTTTTATTTTAAAAAAACTTCTAGCACCCATATGATTAAAAGGGGTTGGGACTTTGCCATGAGGCATAGGGTGGGAAAATCATATAGGAAGCTAGGCTTGACTGACCAGCGATTGATCGAGTGAGCTTCTCCGACCGCCATCCTCTCTT
>CM042169.1:71121044-71138544 GCA_023376005.1 Doryteuthis pealeii
GGAAGAGGAAGATAGAGCGCAGCACATTTGACGCATTTGACCACATTTCTGTCATTTTCGTCTTTACCCGATGATGCTTCAGCAAGAAACCCGCTGGTTGTAATACCGTTCCCGTAATTAAATAAATAAAAGCAAAAACTTTTTATTTGTTTTGATTTTCTCATTGAACTATATATATATATATATATATATATATATAATATAAAAAAGAAGGTCCGCAAATTGGATTATGTCTTTAACAATTTTGTTAATTATATTTTACATTAGCGACATGTGTTTAAGATCTTCTGATATCTTCTTCCGGCATTGATTAACTGCATTATGTGTATCGAAATTTTGTTAATTAATGCCTGTAAAAGATATCAGAAGATCTGAAACACGTGTCGCTAATGTAAAATAATATATTTTTTTAAACATAATCCATTTAGCGGACCTCCTTTTTTATATAATATTTAATTTTCTCCCGTTGGACCCCTACCAACATTATATAATATATATATATATATATTATATATATATATATATATATATATATATATATATATATATATATATACCACTCCGCCAAATTTACATGTGTATACATCAATCTAAATATTTTTTTTCTGAGAGTTACCATCCGGTTTATCTCAGTCGGTAACTCGGCTAAGAACCACAGGGTTTCAGATTCTGTAACGGTCCTTGCCAGATCAGCGCATGAGTAGTACAGGTTGGGTCGTAATCAATTTATATATATATATATATATATATATATATATATATATATAATAATTCATCCCAATTTCGGAATACTTGTTTTTTCAAATTTTCTTTATATATATATATATATATATATATTATATATATATATATATATGAACAGATATACCCGCCTAATTCATTAATTATTAACTAATTAATTTTCAAAATTAGGTATGACTTCAATTAAGCACATATTCTCCCAAAAATTGTCGGCTAAGGCCATATCAAAACACATTGTTTGTTTGTTTACTTCTCATACTGTCGTGTAGCAAGTCACCAAAAATGGAGTATAACTGAGTTCAAAACAAACGAAAAATCTGTGAAAAACCAGCTAGTGTAATGGTTAGGATCCCCGCCTGTCGGCCTGGCAGTTAGGGTTCGAGTCACACACAGAGCAGTTTGCTGTCTATAACTCTGCTGATGAGGCATAATAGGCCGAAATGTACATACAGTGATTGACTTTTGTCGATTTGTTTAGCCCTACATTTGAACAGATATGCCCGCCTAATTCATTAATTATCAACTAATTAATTTTCAAATTAGGTATGACTTCAATTAAGCACCTATTCTCCCAAATATATATATATATATATATATATATATATATTAGAAATTTGAAAAAACAAGTGTTCCGAAAATAGGATGAATTTATTTATCGATGTTTAAACATTTCGGTTTCTTTAAACCTTCATCAGAATGTATCATGGGGTGAAGAAATTGATGAATTTTTTTATAGATAACAGGAGATTAAAATCTTTATAAAATCTTTTTTGTTGTGTAACTGTATTTCAGTGTTATTATTTTTTTGAAAGACAAGTCGCGATCCATGCACGCAAAGAACATTTTCATCTCCTGTCATCTATAAAACATCCATCATTTTCTTCACCCCATAATACATCCTGATGAAGGTTTAAAGAAATCGAAATGTTTAAACATCGATAAATAAATTCATCCTATTTGTTTTTTCAAATTTCTTAATATTGTCGGATTTATTTTCCATATTTACTCCCATATATTATATATATATATATATATATTATATATATATATATATATGTGTGGTGTGTGTGTGTGTGTGTGTGTGTGTGTGTGTGTGTATTGATTTGGGAATTGCATTGGCGAGGCACTCTCACTATTAGCAAATGAAATATCCAATTGGTTTATAGACTGTTTTTAAAAGTCCCTTGATAGTAAAAAAAATTGATATTTTGGACTGTTGTCCTCATTTTTATTGGGGAGTATAAAAATACAATGTTAAGGCTACCCTTATCTCAGACCTTGTTTTAATTACCTTAGAATAAGTCATCATCAAACGATAGCCTTGAATTCAAACGTGGTTTCGGAGCTAAAAATATTGTTACGGCGGCGCTCCAAACAGCTTAACACCAACACCAACGATACTGTTTTTAGTATAGGGCTGATTTAGCTCCGTTGGCAGAACGTCTGACAAGGAACCACAAGTTCCGGGTTCGATACCGGTCCTCACCAACTCAGCGTATGAGTAGCACAGGGATTTGTGTGGTAAAGTTAGGAGCTGATGGTAGGTTTGGCTCTCCACCTCAGACGCGAAAACAATCTCCTTGCTCTAGCTCAAGTGAAAAGGGGATAGACTCCTTCACTGTCTGGCTGATACCGACTTTAGACCACCCCGACGACTTTATTTACTTACTGTACTTATCTTGGTTTGGTTTGGTTTGGTTTTACGGCAGATCAACCTTAGTGGGTAATTTAATGCCGATAAAGTTTTGAAATAAATCAATTCTTAATGGATAATTTTTGTTTAACAACTCATGTTTTTCTATTTAATCCATAGATGGGACCCTAACAGGTACTACCACTCCGGATCAGAGTGGACCAGGGAGCAATGGTGATGAAGGGGCGCTCCACATTCCCCAAACCTCCAAAACTGGAACCTCACCATCAGATAGAGTTTAACGTCATTTCCAGGACATGTAGACCCTCAGCCACCGCCTTCTAGCACCCATATGCTAAAAAGGGATTGGGACTTGCCATAAGAGCAATAGTTAGGGAAAATCATATGTACTTATCTTGTATAAATTGACATGTCTTTTCCCTACGAATATTCAATGTTGGGTTAGACTACTTTCGATAATCTAATGCATTATAAACACGCTTTATAATGAGCCCAATTTTATGTTTTATATGTCATTCAGTTCTCAGGAAAGAGCTTAGAATTTTTATTTTTTTTATTTTTAAAAAACTTTTCTTCGTTCTTTGAATTTGTTTGAAAAGAGACATGCACACGTTTTCCAGAGAATCTTTCCTCCATTGTCTCCAACAAACTCTTCGATTTCCTTCCATGTCATGTTTTTTTTTTTTATTGATCTTCATCTTAAAGTGATTTATTATTTTTCTTTCTCGTCTTTTCCGAAATCTGGTTCCTGTTTTCTGTTCATAAAATTTGTTTGCACTGTCGAACCCCAGTTGCTAGCACAATTCTTTGTTAATCACTAACACCAATCTATCATTCGTCACTTTGTATGCTTCCTCTTATCTAATTTGCTGCAATCACCGAAGACGTATTTTTCTTTTTTCCTTTTTTTTTTCTATCTTATTTGATTTGTTTATTTTCGGGGGATCATCTCGTAGAAGAATGTATTTGCTATTTTCTTGATTTTCTTTTTTTTTTTTTTTTGTATTTTATTCATTTTTTTTCTTTTAATCAGGTTGATTTGATTTGGTTACCAAGGTCATTCGTTCTGTCTCTTATTTTTGGATATTGGAGTTTATCAAAAGTCATTTAGCATTTTAATTAACTATGTCGTTAAAGACACTTGCACCACGATGAGTACTAACAGCGCTGCACTGACATATTTCAAATTGAACGGCTGGGGCGTTAGAAGGCACCGATTGCACCTCTGCAGAGGGGTAAGACTCCCCAAATGGCGCCACCTGTTGGCCGTGGGTGGCGACCCGTGATGCTTAAGGATAGAGCCCAAGTGGATGAGCAGTTCATGACATGCAATACTCCACTTTGGCCCTATCTTGGCTAGACGGGCGGTCGGAGATGCCTCCTCCGATCAATCGGCTGGTCACGTCAAGCCCTAGCACCTATATGATTTTACCAACCCTATTGCCCTTATGGCAAGCCCCAACCCCTTTTTATCATATGGGTACTAGAAGGCGGTGGCTGCGGGTCTACATATCCTGGGAATGACGTTAAACTCTATCTGATAGTGAGGTTCCTGTTTGGAGGCTTAGGGAATGTGGAGCACCCCTTCATCACCATTGCTCCCTGGTCCATTCTGACCCGGAGTGGTAGTACCTGTTAGGGTCCCATCTATGGGTTAAATAGAAAAATGTATTTATTAAAAAATTGTATTATCCATTAAGAATTGATTTATTTCAAAACTTTATCGGCATTAAATAACCCACTGAGGTTGATATGCCGTAAAACAAAACAAACAAACAAACAAAATGTCAACATAGAAGTCATTCTGTTCTTTTTTAGGGAAATAGATTTGTAACATAGAATATTGACATGAACCTAATCAATACTATACAAGATGATCTCCAATGGTGCTGACACATTGTTAAAACCAATTACTTCAAAAGTATAAATATAAATACCCAACGTATATCACTTCCAAACCGTTAGGCATGACATGACCCCAGACGGGTTGAGATGTCATTAAAATCAATCAAACAACCAACATTAAAGACACTTGCACGACGATGTGTACCCCCAGTGGTACACTGTCATATTTCAACTTGAACCGTGTAAACCACTGGTGGCTACAAATAAAAAAGATCGATTTGTTGGATTTTACAGCATGTCAACACTTGTTGGGTTATTTTATGCCGAAGACATTGTTTTGTTGTGGAAATCTACCCACCCCCGCTTTTCATTCTAACGAACTTCATTTTAAATTAACTAACACTTTATGATTGTCATAAATTGTTACAGATGTGTACCACCAGGGGTACACTGTCATATTTCAAATTGAAACTTATATAGCACGTGTAGCTACAAATAAAAAAATGGTTTGTTGTATTTTACAGCATGTCAACACTTGTTGGGTTATTTTATGCCGAAGACAATGTTTTATTCATAATTGATAGGTAATTAATTTCTTTATACACATATGAGAAGTAAATATACAAGCGATGTGTTTATGATTTGGCTTTTTTTTAGCCGACAATTTTTGGGAGAATATGTGCTTAATTGAAGTCGTACCTATTTGTCGGCTAAAAAAAGCCATATCATAAACACATCGCTAGTGTATTTACTTCTCATACTGTCATGTAGAAGAAGTCACTATAAGAGGAATAGGAACCTACTTCTAAACAAAACGAAAAATCTAAGATAGTCCGGTTGGTGTAGGGGTTACGATGCTCGCCTGTCAGTTTTACAGTAGGGTTTCGAATCACACACAAGGCAGTCTTCCTATCTATAGCTCTGCTGATGAGACCTAATAGACCGAAATTAGACTTATATTTAAATAGGTATGCCCGCCTTATACACACATGTAAAATGATTTTTTCTATTTAATCTGTCGATGGCACATGCATGCCGTTCTTTATCATCGGTGGTACACTGTAATATTTCAAATTGAAATTTGTGTACCACCGGTGGCTTCAAATGAATAAAAGGTGGGAGGTTGATTGGTTGGTTGGTTGATTGATTGGATTTTACGGCATGTAAACCCTTGTTGGTGTATTTTATATAGGAGAAAAATGACTGTAATATTTCAAATTGAACCTTGTATACCACGGGTGGCATCAAATGAAAAAGTTGTTGTTTTTTTTTGTTGATTTTACTGCATGTCAACACTTGTTGGGTTATTTTATGCCGAAGACATTGTTTTATTCATTATTGATGGGTACTGAATTTTTAAAATTTAATTATTTTCATTCACATTTTTTAAATCTTTTTTTTCTATTTAATCCGTCAATGTCACGTGCTTAACGTTCTGTACCATCGGTGGTACACTGTCACATTTCAAATTGTACCACCGGTGGCTACAAATAAATAAAAGGTGGTTGGTTCATTGATTGGATTTTACGGCATGTCAACCCTTGTTGGTTTATTTTATTCCGAATACATTGTTCTATTCATTCTTGCTGGCTATTGAATCGTTTTCTTTCTACTCAAATTTTTATACACATTTTTGTGTCATACTTCAAATTGAACTTATGTGCAACCATTCACTACAAACAAATAAAAGACTGGTTGGTTGTTTTTTATGGCATGTCAACACTTGTTGGGTTAATTTATGCCGAATACATTGTTTTACTCATTATTGAATTTTCTTTTGAACTTACATTTTTAGAAACATTTTTTCCTATTTAACCCATGGGTGTGAACCTAGCTTGTACATCCACTCCATATCAAAGTAAACCTGGTGGTAATTGTGGATGGGTTGGTAAATACATTTTTAAGCGAACGCAGGTGAAACATTTTTTTATTTGGTATTATTTCTACTAGTTTATAGTAGTAACTTAATATGCATTAATAAATTGATAACATTTATAAACCATAGATATGAACTCTCATGTGTATTAATACATTGGTAAAATTAATAAACCATAGATATGGACTCTCTTGTGCATTAATAAATTGGTAAACTTAATAAACCATAGATATGACCTCTCAGATGGAACCTTACTGCGCATGGCTGAATATAATTCACTGTGTGTAGTTACATGGGGAAAATGAGTACTACCTGATCATCTACAATAGCTGTCGTTGATTTTCCAGGATCCTGCTGTTTTTTTTTTTGGGGGGAAACGAATCTCACCACTCGTTTTTTGTGGGTTTTTAAAAAAATATTTTATCTTTTTAATGCGTAAATTTTTTTTTCTTTGGCTACCGACAATTCCGGGCTTATATCGAAGCTAAAATCTATATTAAAATTCCTTGTAAGTACATGATGTGATAAGGCCACCTTTAGCGATCCTAGAAAAATAATTTATTCGCTAATTTGGCGAGGGTTGGTATAGAACCTGAAACCTTGTGGTTCCTAGGCGGAGGCTCTACAGATTGACCTAAACCGTAAGGTAACTATCAGAAAAAATATCTACATTTATTTATCATTAATTTCTCTCTCTCTCTCTCTCTCTCTCTCTCTCTCTCTCTCTCTCTCTCTCTCATCTATCTATCTATCTATCTATCTTTCTATCTATCTCTGCTTTCTCTCACTCTCACTATCTGTCTTCCTCACTTTCGCTCTCTCTTTCTTTTTCTTTCTTTCTTTTTTCTCTTCCGTTCTTTTTTTCCGTTCTTTCTTTCTTTCTTTCTCTTTGCCCCTTCTTTCTTTCTCTCTCTCTTTCTTCTTTCTTTTTTCTTCTTCTTTCTGTCCTTCTTTTGCTATTTCTTCTTTCTTTCTTTCTCTTTGTATTTCTTCTTTCTCTTTGCCCCTTCTTTCTTTCTCTCTCTCTTTCTTTCGTTTTTCTTTGCTTTTCTTTCTTTCTTTCTTTCTTTTGCTCTTTCTTAAGCACTTTCTTTCTGTCTTTCTTTCTTTCTTTCTTTCTTTCTTTCTCTCTGCTATTTCTTTCTTTCTTTCGTTCTTTCTCTCTACTATTTCTTTATTTCTTTTTTTTTTTTCTCTTTCTCTTTCTTTCTTTTGATTCTTTCTATCTTTCTACCACTTCTTTTCTCTTTCTTTCTTTCATTCAATCTTTTTTTTTCTATCTTTCTTTCTTTCTTTTTCCCCTCTTTCTTTCTTTCTCCTTTTCCTATTGCTTTTAATATCTACCTTCAGTTTTTCCCGTTCCATCTTCTTCAAATAATCATGTATTTTTTTAATTTCTTTCCTCTCCCAAAATTGGCACTAATCCGTCATTATCCAATTTCAGCCATTTTCCATCTTTACTTTTTTTTCTTGGAATACAAACAAACGTGGCCTTCAAAACACTCGCGGCATTTTTCATAAAGCTAAAAAGAACGAAATAAACAAGGAAAGACCCTTCAGAAAAAAAGAAGGGATTCATAATACAAGCATTTCTCCTTAAGACAACAAAGCCAACCCCATCAGAAGAAAAAAAACGGAATGTCCCCAAAATGCCATGTTCTTCAGAATATGCATTAAACATTGACATTAGACAAATCATGTCTTTCTTCAAAAAATGCCAACCAGAGTTTCTTTATACAGAAAACGGATAAAAAAAGCACATGTCTCTTCTGAAGCTAAATAAATTCATATAAAACTAGCAGGACCTGTGGATGGACATACCACGGTATGATAATTTAATTATTACACCGTTTGATATGTTTTACTTTAAGAGCCAATTTGTCTAAAATAGTTCAATCATGTAAAAGCATAATAATCTTGATTAAACTCTCTCTTCAACTCGACTGTGGATATAATACCACAGTTATCATAATTTAATCATTACAATTTGATATTTTACTTTAAGAGGTATTGCTAAATAGTCAATATGTAAAAAAGTATAATAATCTTGATTTAACTCTCTTCTCCTAAAGCACCTGGGACTGTATACCAACAGTATAGATTTAATTAATACAACGGTTGATATGTTACTTAAGAGCTATTACTAAATAGTTTCAATATGTAAAAGTATAATAATCTTATAGGAAGGACATTGTGAAATACCACCCATGTATGATAATTCATTTTAGAGACAATGTTTGATATGTTTACTTTAGAGGTTATTGCTAAATCGTTCAATATGTATAAAGTATATAATAATCTTGAATAGAAGCGACCTGTGGATATACTACAGTATGATTAATTTAATTATTACACCGTTTCATACGTTTTACTAAAGAGCTATTGCTAAATTAGTTCAATATGTAAAAGTATAATAATCTTGAATAGAAGGGACATGATGGACTATAACACAATACGATAATTTAATTGTTACAATTTTTGATATGTTTATTTAAGAGCTATTACTAAATATAGTTCAAATATGTTATAAGTATAATAATCTTTATTATACTTTCTCTCAACAAAACCTGTAGATTACCACAGTATGATAATTTAATAAATTACACCGTTTGATATGTTTACTTAAGAGCTATTGCTAAATAGTTCAATATGTAAAAAGTATGTAAAAAGTATAATAATCTTGAATAGAAGGACCTGGTGGATATACCACAATACGATAATTTAATTATTTACAATTTCTGATATGTTATTAAGAGCTAAAAGTAAAATGTATAAAATCTTGATAACTCTCTGTCTCTCTGTCTCTGTCTCTGTCCTGTCTGTCTGTCTGCTCTGTTCTGTCTCTCTCTAGGACCAACTGGATATACCACAGTATGATAATTAATATTACAACGTTGGATGTTTTTTACTTTAGAGCTATTGTAATAGTTCAATATGTAAGAGTTTGATCATCTTGATTTACCCTCTCTCTCTCTCTCTCTCCTCTCTCTCTCTCTCTCTCTCTCTCTCTCTCTCTCTCTCAAAAGGACCTGTGGATATACCACAGTATGATAATTTAATTATTACAACGTTTCGTACGTTTACTTAAGACCTATTGCTAAATAGTCCAATATGTAAAAAGTATAATAATCTTGAATAAAGGACCTGTGGATATACCACAGTATGATAATTTAATTATTTCAACGTTTTATACGTTCACTTAAGACCTATGATTATTACAAAGTTTTCTCATTTAAAAAAAAAGAAAAGAAAAAAATTGGATCAAAGAAGTTAGAATGTTTATGTGGTGTTTGAAAGGTTTAATGATATTTCAGTTTATTTCTTTTGTCTGTGCAAATAAATAAACTGACTTAAACTTCTTAAGCTCTGCATAAAAATTGACCTTAGGTGACACCCAACTCGTGCGGTGGGTATAATATTTATATACATACGAATTGCTACAACAAATTTATAAGAATATTTAGAGGCAAACATAATATACACAGTGATTGTAAAATAAATCCCTATTTTACAAATCTTATAATTTAATTCTAATTCATTAGTTTTAAAAAAATATTAATACCATGAGAAGCACAAATACCGTGGAGTTTTATTTAAGATTTTATGAGTACCTGCATTCGCCTTCAGCCTTTCAATTCACTTGGGAATCGCATCAACTGACCTTCCCAGGAACTCTTGTGGAATGGCAGAAATAAAGTTGTTGGTTAGATAGATTAGACTCACTCCTTCACCGAACCCCAAAGAAAAAAATCGCACGGTGTTAAATCGGGGCTTCTGGTGGACCACTCGTGGACCACTTCTACCCATCCATCTCCCAACGGAGATTCAGCCATTCACAAACAAACAATAGCAACATATGAGGGAGAATCATCTTATACTAAGCAACATACATTAAAGAATTGAGAAAAATGTAATTGCATATAGAAAAATTATAAATTGTTTAAAATAGGGGGTAGTTACTTTTCAATTGCCGGAATATTAGAACACCACTAGAATTGAGAAAAATGTAATTGCATATAAGAAAATTATATATTGGGAAGCAAGTGGTGAAATGGTTAAAGTCATGGGAAATTGACTCGTCGCCTCGAGTTCAAATCCTGGATGTGATAATTGCATTTTCACTTAGCGCTAATACCTTTGGGAAAGGTATGAATCCTACTCTCTCTTCAGCTATGGATAAATAGTAGGACAAACTGGGCTCTTTAACCTTGGTTAGCCAACCGGTCTAGGGGAAGGAAAACTCTGAATTCAAACCTGTTGAACTCCACTTAAGAAATTGACCTTGTGTCACATCCTGCTTATGCGGAGGGGTTGGCAAATATATATTATATATAAGAAAATTATAAATTGTTTCAAATAGGGAGTTACTTTTCAATCACCCAGTTTTATAATTATGAAATTTAATGAAAAATGCTCTGTGTGATCTCCAATATGGTATGCATTAGCTGGGAATGGGATATTGTTCTTCAGTTCGAATTCTTCGAAGCGGTACCGTAAAATAAACAAAATTCCAATACGTTGAGTCTCCAAGAACTTAATTGCAGATGGCGCCGCAAGGTGTCATAAGCCGATTCTAATCTAATCCCCTTTAGCACACAGTGTGATTATTTAATGAATCCTCCATTACCTGTAACTTTTTTGTTACATTCGCTGGATTACAAGGGGAGGTAACTTGATAGAGCTTTAATTGAAAATAGTTTGTATATATCAGCTTCTCACATGACTAATTACAAGATCTGGTTGGGTAGCAAGTTAGCTTAGTAGAGCATTGTTAGTGAATTTGATTCTTATTGGGTACTCTCAACTTCTAGCCTTGTGCCAAACACAGCTAGGATTAGTTTGAGTTTTGTTTAACGGCATGTCAACCTGTGTGGGTCATTTAATGCCAGAAAGGGTTATTTAGAATGCTTTTCATGTAGGTTTCAGTTTTTAGGTAAAGTTTTATCGTGACATTCGGTTATGTTTGGTTAGATCTTATTGAAAGGGTTGCTCTTTTTTTAAATTTAAAATTTCTTCTGGGTTGATATTTTTTGCCTGGTAATATTCAGTGCGGGTGATGAAAAAAGCTGATGAAAAAATTAACAAGAAGTGTACATTATATTTATCGTTGTGGAAACTTCTTTTTCTGTATAGGTTTAAAATTGGTTTGAACTAGTGTCATAAGGTCCATTTCCTATAATAATAGTACCAACCTCAGTAGCTCCATTACAATAAGTCAGTAGACCCACTTAGCCCCTTACATGAATAAATAAATAGAATTTTGAATACTTTGTATGTAAAAAAAAACACACCTGCAATAGCATTATTTTTTTAAAATTTACTATTTTATTTTATTTGTTTATATAATTTTATCTTCTAATTGATGTGGTTAATAAAAGAGAAAAATATAGGGTGAACTTTTTTTCTGTTAGGTTTAAAATAGATTTGAACTAGGGTAATAAAGTTCATTTCATACAATTATAGATATTACACCACTAGTACATTCCCTCATAGTAGCTCCCACCTCTGCAGAGGGGTAAGACTCCCCCAATGGGGCCACCTGTTGGCCGTGGGTGGCGACCCGTGATGCTTAAGGATAGAGCCCATGTGGATGAGCAGTTCATGACATGCAATACTCCACTTTGGCCTATCTTGGGCTAGACGGGCGTCGAATCAATCGGCTGGTCACGTCAAGCCCTAAGCACCTATATGATTTTCCCAACCCTATTGCCTTATAGCAAGCCCCAACCCCTTTTAATCATATGGGTGCTAGAAGGCGGTGACTGCGGGGTCTACATGTCCTGGGAATGACGTTAAACTCTATCTGATGGTGAGTTCCAGTTTTGGAGGTTTGGGAATGTGGAGCACCCCATTCATCACCATTGCTCACTCTGACCCGGAGTGGTAGTACCTGTTAGGGTCCCATCTATGGGTTAAATAGAAAAATGTATTTATAAAAAATTGTATTATCCATTAAGAATGATTTATTTCAAAACTTATCGGCATTAAATGACCCCTGAGGTTGATATGCCGTAAAACAAAACAAACCAAACAAACCAAACCAATCATAGTAGCACCATCACAATACTAATGTGGCCTGAGATTAACATACATTTTTATGTCTGTTTTATTGATCATTTTTTGTAAGATAACTTTTTTTAGTTAAAAAACGGTAAAAGGAAAGCTATAAAAAAATTGCTCTTCTAGAAATCTTCTAAGCATGTGGTTAATAAAAGAATAAATGGAAACCGTTGTAATTCTTCTAAAATCTGTTAAATCATTCCTGTAATATAATGTGGTCGGGGTGGAGCCATGACTGTTATCAGCACGGAAATTTTTTTAGCAAAGAATATGTATCAGATGAGAATGGAAAAGGATGAATCATTATTGCCACATAGCTTTGTTTCTATTAGATGGGACCCTAACAGGTATTACCACACCGGTTCAGAGTGGACCAGGGAGCAATAGGGATGAAGAGCGGGGATCCACATTCTTCAGACCTCCAAAACTGGAACCTCAAAATCAGTTATAGTTTAAAGTCATACCCAGGGGATTAAGACCCTCAGCCACCGCATTCTAAACTGCTAAACTCTGTAAAATCAGTCCTGTAACATAACGGGAGAGGCGTGGAGCCATGGGTGTAACCTGATATGTAAATTAGCACGGAAAAGATTTTAGAAAGGATTACGTGCTAGATGAAAATGGAAAAGTTTAATGATGAATCGTTACTGTCAAATAGAATTGATTCTGTTGGACGTACGGTATGACGTGGAGAAGTGGGAGATAGGATGAGTGAGAGTGTGATTTGAGTTTGGAATTATGAGTTGAAAGAGTCAGTTGTGACTTGGGTGATATACAAATCTCATAAGAAAAAAGAAGTGGCCTGGTGTTATCACTGAAAACTCTAAATGGCACAAGGAAAAATACCCTTCCCGCACCCAAGCTGCTTTCCAGACGCCAAAAAATCATAAAATGGTCCGTCAACTGAACAGCAGCCCATCAACCAGGATTCCAGCATCTCCAAATATAGTACTGGTCAAAAGATAAGTATACAAATATTTCTACTATCACTCCATTCGGAAATGAGTGCTGTAATGTAACACACGTTGACACATCATCTCTCAGATTCCGAAAGGAGAGCGTAGTGTTGCCGAAGATTTATATTTATCGTTGTGAAAAACTCTGTAATAAATCTAAAATATTTTAAAGCAGTCCTTGTATCGCTTTTGTAGTGTCCCTTTGTCACGATAATCACTAAAGTGTTCGCCATAGTAAAGACTATTCCTTTATTGGCCACAGCGTACGATATTTTCTATATCGCGGTCCACAAGGCACTTCCATTTCGTTCTTGCTCCTGTCATTCCTTTCCACGTTGGTCCGAATCGTTTAACAATTTCGTCTCTCCATCGTCGTGGAGAACTTCCGATTGGTCATTTCCGGTTCGTGGACACTATTTGAGAACTACCCATGTCGAAATGTTTTTTTTTTTTGTGGATCTTGCAACGTGTCCAGCACAGCGGAATATATGCTTTGCTTTTGGCATTCCGCGATCACGTCCTTCCTTCCGCTCCGAAATTCGAAATTCCTTTATTTATTTGTTGGTCAAGCCGTCCAATAATTTCCACATCACTGGCCACAATGCACTTCCATTTCGACCTTGCTCTGACCGTACTTCTACATGTTGGTCCGAATCGCTTTAGAATTTCGTGTGTTTTATCTAAGGTTATTGTTGTACCGGCCGTTCCTACAGTGGAGAACATGCACCGGTTCTCACTATAAATAGTGAGACACCGAGTGGAAAGGGAGCACTGTTCCCGTTAACGACAAGCTAGTCGTACATGTACCATTAATGGTAAATACACTTGTCTTATTTTACCCCATCTCGACTTGACTTCTTTTTACTGTTGGGACTAACATCACAACAGTTATTGCTTTTGAATAACGGTTCTCGACCATGAGGAGCGAGAAGCATCCGTTAAAATTTAGATTATTTTTTTCTTTTCTAATTAATACTATTTATATTTTTGTTTCCTCATTTCAGATTATTATCCTTAAATATTAAATTATTAATTAGGTTCAACAACGACATCTCCTTGAAAACTAAATGTGCATTATACCATTGTAATATCAACCCTTTTGTACGGTGCGGAAGCCTGGACGATATACAAAGCGGATGCCCATAGACTACATGTTTACTACATGCGTCACTTGTGCAGTATATCAAATGCATGTTCTAAAACGAAAATATGATAAAATGTGTTCTTAATAACAATTAAGTTCATTTCAAATAATGCACAAGCACATTTAAGAACACATTTTATATTTTCGTGTTAAAACAATCAGTTGTATTGATTCGATAAAATTTGTATTTTCCGTGTAGATTTACGTTAAATTGAAAATGACCGACCAAAACAGACGGCTTTCTCTTATTGAAAGAAACAATGGGAGGTTACTCTCATATATGTAGCTAATGTTCAGATTACCGGGTTGGTTTGGTTTGTTTGTTCTATGGCTTATCAACAATTTTCGGGGCATTTACGACCGAAAAAAATCATTTTGATAAAAAGTTTCAATGTCAAAATGATTCTGGATATCTTCAAATCTATTAATAATGGAGATTCGCTTCCGGTTTTTGTATGTAACAAGAACTCCGTCACTGCTTACGTCATATTTCCCCAAATCGTCATAACATAGAATAAATACACTCAAAATTTGACCATGCAACATTAGACAGTCCTCATTGTTTTTTTAAAACAAGTTTTAATAAATACATGACTGGTATTATATATCTATATATAGTTTGTTTTAATTTAATACATATTTAAAGTTTACATTTCAAATTATTTTATTTTTTAATCCTTTAATGAATTTGATGATTTTCCTTACTTAGGATACAAACTCACTGACATTGAATTTTTAACTCCCACCCCTCAGGCAATATGTTTCAAAAAAATATTTTTACATCACCCGGAGGGTGTTTTTTATTTTGCTAGTTGGTATAAATAATTTTTATTAACTATGAGTCCTTAGTCCCTTGCCTTTTAAACACCGTCATCCTGAACTCACAAAAAAAAAAAAATCATGCAGAAAATTGAAACTTCATTTTAATGGGTTCGGTTGCGTTCAGCTTGTGAGTTATTTAATGCCCAAAACTGTTAGAATGTGAAATAAAAGTTGGTTCTCAAGTTTTCTTTTCTTGTGTAATTTTTGTAGATCTATTTCGTGCATGTATTTTATATCTGATTCATAATCTTTGATATATTTTCATTTCATGTCGGACTCGGGAACATTCTCGAACTCAAATTGGACACATGGCTCAAAGGATAGAGGCGTTGAGTTAATACAGTTCTAAACCTGGCCAAGGGAGAATAATTAACACAGCTTAACACTGGTACCCGGTTATGGTTAACGGAATGAGAACAGTCTACCCTGGTGGATTGAATAAAGGGTTCGGTTCGAAGTTCCGTAAAGGCTCCCGATTGCGACATGAAGGCTCCCAAGTTTGACAAGGAGGTTCCTGAGTTCAAATAGTACGTCCCCGATTTCGATAAGAAACACTTGAAAAGACCGGAAGGTACATCGGCCGAAACGTTCTGTATCTATCTATATATCTATCTATCTATCTATATAGAAATGGGCAGTTGTGGGAATCTGTATGTCCGGGGAAACATAAAAAATAAAACAATTAATGATAAGATATTATATATATATTACACATTAAATATCAACAGGGCTTGATTTTTGAGCAAAAATAATAGAGATTTGATTTATATATATATTTTTTTGTGACAGTCATCTCTGCGCTGCAGGTTCAACCTTGGCCAAATGCGATACTAACGTAGAATAATCAACACAGCTTAACACGTGTACCGGTCATTGTTAACGGAATGAAAACCATCTACCCCCGTGGATTTAATAAAGGGTTCGGTTCGAAGTTCCGTGAAGGCTCTCGATTACGACATGAAGGCTTCCGAGTTTCCCAATATCAAAGAAAAGGTTTCCGAGTTCGAGAAGTTTCCCGAGTACGACAAGAAATGCTTTAAAAAATCTTGCGGCATCATCGCCCGAAACGTTGTGTAGATAACAAAAAGATGAGGACAATAGGTCGAATAATACAAGTACATTTAAATACTTCCATCGTTAACGTTAAAATAGTTATTTATTAAGAATAGTCTTTGGCATAAAATAACCTGACATACCGCAAAACTCAAACCATCCAACCTAGTTAATTTTTCTTGTGTTTCCTACAAATATCTGTCTATATTAAATGAACTTATATTTTATATCATTATCTCTTGTATACCGAATTCAACTTGAAACACAGAGCAGTTTGTCACCTCTTTGGCATTAGATAATCCACAAGGGTTGCCATTAAACACCAACCAACAAAAGACTTTAAAAGTTACATGTATCTAGCAATTAAAATAAGGAGAATAGTATGACAGAAGGTCATAGTATTGGAACACCTGTGAATATTGAACAAATCGTCTTTCTCTTTCTGTGGCATCTTGTAGTTTGAGGAAACTATGGAAATTCTTCTAAAATGTTAATTCTAGAAAACGTTATCCAATTGGGAAACGAAACGTATATTTCCAAAACATGAGACCTGTTTGTTCATAGACAGTATTAAAAAAATAAAAAATATTTTAATGTGTGCCACAGCTTGAATAAATAAGTTCTAAATAACAATAGCTTTGTAAAATTGTTACCAGATACGAGTAAATAATTCCGGTTGTGTGTGCAGACACCGTTGTAAATGCGAAGAATGTCGAAGAATATAGGAATAAGAATGCGAGAACAACAAATACCAGAAACATAACGCGATGAAAAGTAAGAAAAAATATTTGGGAAGAAAACCAATGAAACTTGAAGATGACGGTGATACCAATTGTAGTTCGTGCACTTGGAACATCCCACAAAGGCATTGAAAACATACTGGGGGAAATAGGAATCAGAGGAATATGGTATTGCTATTTTACTTTACCGCATATCAATCTTTTACGGGTCATTTAATGCCAAATCAAGTAATTTGATAAAAAAAGTACACAATAATTAATACCTGCCGTTGAATAGTAGGGTCGTAACGTAACAGTTTCTGTTATTGGAATGGCCCACAAAGGACTGGAAAATATTCAGGGAGGAGGAGAAATAGTGATCAGAGGAAGTGGGTTTGGTTAGTATTAATTGGATTATTCGACTTTTGTCCTCATCTTTATTGTTATCTGTACAGCATTTCGGCCGATGTGCCCTCTGGCATTCTTCAGGTATTTCTTGTCGGACTCGGGAACATTATCAAATTCGGGAACCTTCTTTTCGAACTCGGGAACCTTCTTGTCGTAATTGTGAAACTTCGTGTCGTAATCGGGAGCTATCACGGATCTTTGAACCGAACGCTTTATTCAATC
>CM042169.1:71143544-71151044 GCA_023376005.1 Doryteuthis pealeii
AATATATTTAGTACTCTGTGTACTTTTAATGATATGAGAAAATAGCATTTAAAATGCGTCCCATCATTATGGTCCACCCTGAATATTACAAACCATTTTTAAGGGTTATTCTTTTCTGGTAAGACAATATGCACACCCACTTCGCGGGGTGGGGGTCAAGCGGCTTCGGCCCTTGACCGTGGCTTCAGTTATCAGCGTTGATCCCAAGGGGATATCCCCCCCAGGCAATACCTGCCCCCTCGATGTCAAGGGGAAGGGCTGGGTTTATTGCCCAGTGTATGAGGCGCCCCCTTGAGGGTGAATGCCGACGGGAAAAAACGCATTTTTTGCACCCGCCACCAATGAGCATCAGTTCATGGGTGGTCCCACATTAATAGGGCATTGTTCCTAGACCGTATACGTGGTAAATATAGTATGCCAACCCCGAAATAAAAGTTTTGTAAATAATAAAAATGAATGAAGATTTTCTGGACCTTATGACCTGTAGGCACCCCTTTTTGATCTCGATTAAGAAAGGACATGTTTTTCCTTTACACCGTCAATATCCGGATGTTTCAACAAACGGTTTTAATTATTCTTTAATTATAAACCTAACCTTTAACCCTAACCCCTAACAAACAAGTGGATATTGACGGTGTAAATGAAAAATATGTCCTTTATTAATCGAGATCAAAAAGGGGTGCCTAAAGGTAATATGGTCCGATATTTTTATATATAAATTTTTCATAGACTGTTCAGCCACGAGGATTCTGTTCTTAAGCATTACGGGTTATCACCCACGGCCAACAGGTGGTCTCATGGGGGGGGGGTCTGCAGAGGTGCTCTCGAAGTATTCTGCAGAGGTGCTGTCAAAGTATTCTAAAGCTCCAGTCGCCAGGGTTGGGAATATCTTTGGCGAAGCACACGATTCTAAAAGGCGGCAATCTTCATAGACGTAAGATCTATTTCACTGCAAGCGTCTCATTTTTTTTTTCTTTCATTTCAGAAACTTAGGAGTAAGTTTTGAATACGTAGAGAACATTCAAAGAAATATAAGAGCACCGCTTCACACCAATATCAAGGTGCTTCGACTAATGAAATATTACCTGGAATAAGTGCGAAACGCCGAGGGGATTATGTTGTGAAAGGGTTAACGTTCTATTTAATGGTATTTTCTGTCTTCGATTGGGTAATGAAACAGGGGCTAGAATAGAGACACAACTTATCACACACACACACACACACACACACACACACACACAACACACACACACACACATATATATATATATATATATATATATATATATATATATATATATATATATATGCATTGATAGATAAATATTTACAGAAATATATATATATGTGTGTGTGTTTGTATATATATACATACATTTATATATAAATTAAAACAAAACACACAAACATTGATAGATAAATATTTACAGAAATATATATATATATGTGTGTGTGTTTGTATATATATACATACATTTATATATAAATTAAAACAAAACACACAAACTCATATATATATATATATACGAGGCGATAAAAGTGTTTCACTAGTGTTTCACTGTGTCTGCTGAAGTCCTGGTTTCGATTTCTGTCGGAGGGAAATCGTTAGTATATACCGCTGATGAGACTTAATAAAGTCGAAACAGTCTGTACGGTATTCTACACATCGAGCCATCCTTTGCTGGGATTACACTTGTCAAGTTCATTTTCTATAAGAAAAAGTATCGAATTTTATGCGATACATGCGTTGTAAGTGCCTTCAAGTAAAAATTTAATGTATACTTTATTCAGCAACGTTTCTAAATAAACAAACATCCAAAAATCTTATTCACTTCACCGAAGGGCATACGGGCTGTTTGTTGTTATTATTCTCTCAATAACGCCCCCCTTACCTATTATGGTAGAGGCGTGTAGTAGTATCATTTGACAGGCTTAATTTCGCTAGGATGGTCAGCTGTGTACTGTGGCCGAGGCGATAAAAGTGTTTCGCTAGTGTTTCACTGTGTCTGCTGAAGTCCTGGTTTCGATTTCTGTCGGAGGGAAATCGTTAGTATATACCGCTGATGAGACTTAATAAAGTCGAAACAGTCTGTACGGTATTCTATACATCGAGCCATCCTTTGCTGGGATTACACTTGTCAAGTTCATTTTCTATAAGAAAAAGTATCGAATTTTATGCGATACATGCGTTGTAAGTGCCTTCAAGTAAAAATTTAATATATAATATATTATATATATATATATATATATATATAAATATACCAAGCGTGTTGGTAGATCCTTGCGGAGAGAAAAAAAAACCGGCAGAGAGTTTGATTGTAAAAATATACTACCAAACATCAAACCAGGAAGAAAAAAATTTTTGAAAAAAAGAAAAGACCAAGATATTCGTACCAACAAAAAATAATCTATTGGTATAGTATTTGGCCAAAAGAAAAAACAATTTATATGTATATATATGTATATAAGATATATATATATTCATATAACCGCTAGGAGAAGCTAATTTGTAAAAAGTGCTCGATACCTAAGTAGAGCCAAGTTCGTCTGACTCAGTAGATATCCTTATATATATATATATATATATATGTATGTATATATTGGTCTAAAGATCGCATAGGCAAGAAATTAACAGTAACCAGGTGTTGGCTCCATTTTTACACTACTTTAACTTAAATATAAATGCTCTATCAATGATATTCAGCACTGTCCACCAACAAATATAGCATATTATCTAATATATATTTATAAATATATACACATATGTATATCATTTAATATCTGTATATTAAAACACGTGTTTCTTAACTTGTAATCCTCTTGCTTAAATCCTTATTATTTGGTATTGCTAATCTGTATAATTCTTATTTCTTGTGAGTGTTGTCACCGTAGCTGAATAATATACGATTTCATTTTTATTATAAAGAAAGAAAGGGAACAAAAATAAGTGCTACACAAAAGAAAATATAATAAGAAAGATAGAAATAGATTAGAAGAAAGATAGAGGAATGAGGTGAGCCTGTGGAAGCGATAACGCTAATCAGTTTTAATCGAACAGAATGCAAATATGAAATGTAGGAAAGAATTACAAAAAAAGAGTGACAGAAAGTTAAATCACAATTATAGCAAGCCCCAACCCATTCTTATCATATGGGTGCTAGAAGGTGGTGACTGAGGGTCTACATGTCCTGGGAATTACGTTAAACTCTTTCTGCTGGTGAGGTTCCAGTTTTGGAGGTTCGGGGAATGTGGAGCACCCCTTCATCACCATTGCTCCCTGGTCCACTTTTTATATCTTGAACTATTTTGAAAACCGACTGATCCTATAAAAATACTATTCCCCACATACTAAACCCCCCTTTTCACACTTCTCACTTATACCACTCACTTAAAATCATCTCTCTTTCCAACCCTACTCAATTACCTTTTCAGTATAATGGCAGAATGTAAAAGCATTTGTCTCAATAATTTTTTTTAAAGCTTCAACTAAATAATGAGGCGAAATATCGATTGAATTTAGTTGCTGTGTTGTTATATCCACTTTTTTCCTGTATTTTCAAATACAGTTGTCAGATTTACTCAATTCTTCACTCCTAGCTCAGTCGGTAGAGCGTTTGGCTAGAAACCACATGGTTCCTAGTTCGATTCCGGTCCTCGCCAACTCAGCGTATGAGAAGCACAGGGATCTGTGCGGTAAAGTAAGGAGCTGATGGTAGGTGTGGCACTCCACCTCAGATGCCAAAACAATCTCCTTGGTCTAGCGCTATTGAAAAGGGGATATACTCCTCGCTGACTGGCTGATACCGACTTTAAGGCCGCCCTGACGACTTTACTTACTATATATATATGTGTGTGTGTGTTGTGTGTGTGTGCGTGTGTGTGTGTGTGTGAGTATTATATATATATATTATATATATATATATATATATATATATATTATGGAAAAGATGACTTACCGGTGAATATGGCCAGGGTGGTTGATGTGAAGTTCATAAAGGTAAGGCAGTGATATAAAATAAAAAAGTGCTCAATACGTTAGTAGAGCAAATTTATTTTGATATAGGTCCAAGATGTTGGTTGATTGTAGACAATTATATTCATGTGTCTTTTGCTATGAACGGTACATTATGCATAATGTACCGTTCATAGCAAAAGACATAAATATAATTGTCTACAATCAACCAACATCTTGATTTACACAGTGGAGTTTACCCTGAAGATCCTCAACATGGTGAAACTCGAGTAGGCTATCATTTGGACCTATATTAATATATATATATATATATAAGGCTAAACAAATCGAGAAAGATCATCTCTGAATGTACATTTCGACCTATTAGGTCTCATCAGCAGAGCTATAGATACGAAGATCGCCTCGTGTGTGATTCGAAACCCGTATGTCGGAACGACAGACCAAGCTTCTTACCCCTACACCAAACGGAACCTCGCAATTTTTCATCGCTTTATTTAGGTATTAGTATTACTCATATTCCTCTTTTAAGAGACTTCGCACGAACATACGTAAATGTAAACAAATATGGCTATTTTCAGCCGACAATATTTGGGAGAATATGTGCTTAATTGAAGTCAAACCTAATTTTTTTGAAAGTTAATTCATTAATGATTACGTAAGTTCGTGCGAAGTCTCTTAAAAGAGGAATATGAGTACTATTAATACACATATATATATATATATATATATATATATATATATATATATATATATATATATATATATAAGAGAGTTTCATAATTTGCTTGAAGAAAAAAAAAATTAAAATATATATATATATTTAAAAAATATTATAGAATATAAAAAGATAAATGGAATTAGATATAAATAAGTAAATAAACAAATAAATAAATAATAATAATAATAATAATAATAATAATAATAATAATAATAATAATAATAAATGATTAAATTGATGTAAAATCCAACGGGAAACATCACCATGGTCACAAAACACAAATACACTTTTTCATTCGCACATACACACGTACAAAATCCCGCGCAAGGATACAGTCTTAACGTCACAACCAATACGCATTTTCAATGTCACGCGCATTACAACATACGCACACGTACAAAAAAAATAAATAAACGCATTCACGCTCACACGGGAATACAGTTATTTAAAAAATAACGTCATTTAAAAAAAAAAAAATTCATTTGGGAAGAAATGCCATAGCTGTACTGCTTCAGTTCAATTCTTTTGATGAAGAGGTATTACCTCGAAAATTCAAGAAATAATTAAAAAAATACAGGTCAACACACAACACCATTGTTACCGTATTATTATTTTTTATTTATTCCAAACTGCATTGTGATAGCCTTCTAAATCAACCTCCTAACCAATATATATATATATATATATATATATATTCATTGCTTTACTCACGAATAAGCTTCGTAAGTATTTACTAGACATACAACAAGTAGACAGAAACGCGGACGAATATTGAAAAAAAAAAGAATTATTCTTTATTAAAAGGTATATCCATTACAATATGTGATAAAACACATATTTAAACACTACAATGTTTACATACATAAGGAAAAATACGCAAAGTTATTACGTCCTAATTTTATTTAAAAAAGTAAAAGAACTCCTCCATTTAACCTGTGAGACGAGAACGCTCTAACAGACAGCCATGTTGCCTTACACACACGTCGTTCTACGCATGCGCAAGTCATACACACATAGATGTACAATCACGAACTCTAATCTTATTTTTGTGTTTATCTCTTAGTTTCTTTGTTGTTTTTTTTTTTTTTGTTTTTTTTTTTTCGTTATACCATTAATGGGTAATCCATTCCCGCCTCTGTTACCCGTTAATGTATTTTTCCACTCTGCAACGGCCCCCAACACTACTCGAGCCGAACAAATATAATCACGGATTTTGATTAATCACCGTCATCAAAAAGCCGCCGGACGACAGATCTCGATCCAGCCGCCATGTTGGCTTGCTTTATTTTATTGTTAATTTTGTTTTTGTTGTTTTTGTTTTTCTAACGTTAGAAACAATTTTGTTATTCTTTTTATACATGATTTTATTTATGTTTTTATTTTATTTTATTTTATTTATTTATTTATTTTATTTTTTATTTTTTGCTTTTAGAAACTGCAGTTGAATATTATGTTTGTACCAAACGCTTTTACTCATTAGTAGCGAAAATCTATTTATTTTCTTCTTGTTGTAATTTGCAAAGAAGCGACAGGGTTATCTGGCTGCACCCGGGAAGGATAATGTCTATAAATTTAGAAAGACTATTCACTGTAAGAAAATGAACCAAATTCATTAGTTGGTTAATTGGTTGGCTGGATTTACGGCACGTCAGCCCGTCGTGGGTTATTTGATTCTTTTACCTGCAACACTATCATAGTAGTCCTTGCTCCATCCCTCAAAATTCACTCGGTCAACACACGTTATGTTATTTTTTGTTTTTCTTACGCTAAGAACAATCTTATTATTCTTTCTATATTTGTTTTATTTATGTTTTTATTTGTTTATATACATATATATGTATATATGTATGTATGTATATATATATATATATATATATATATATATATATATATAATATATATATATATTTGCTATTGGAAACTGCAGTTGAATATTATGTTTGTACCAAACGCTTTTACTCATTAGTAGCGAAAATCTATTTATTTTCTTCTTTTTGTACTTTGTAAAGAAGCGACAGGGTTATCTGGCTGCACCCGGGAAGGATAAGGTCTATAAATTTAGAAAGACTATTCACTATTCCCTGTAAGAAGGACTGGTTTAGTTCAGTCGGATAGGAATCACAAGGTTCTAGGTTCGATACCGGCCCTCGCCAACTCAGCGTATGAGTAGCACAGGGATCTGTGTGGTAAAGTGAGGGGATGAAGGTACGTGTGGCGCCCCACCTCAGATGCTAAATAACAATCTCCTTGGTCTAGCACTAGTGAAAAGGGAATATACTACCTCGCTGTCTGGTTGATACCGACATTAGGCCGCCCGAAGACTTTACTTTTTTATTCACTGTAAGAAAATGAATCAAATTCATTTGTTGGTTGATTGGTAGGTTGGATTTTACGGCATGTAAGACCTTGTTGGGTTATTTAATGCCGAAAACGTTTTATAATTTTCATTCTAAATGGTACTGAAAATTTTCAAACTCAATTTTTCAAAAACTGTTTCATGTCTGCCACCGTATAACATCAGTTTTAATGGAAATGTAATGTATATTTTTAATCAAATACTTTATGCAAATGTTTTCGCAAAAGTGTTTAATATAACGTATTTATCTGAGTGATGGTGGAAGTTTACAATCCGTTTTATGGGGGTAAATGGTTACACTTCTATGGAAGCACTTTTATGATATATTGATCTTAAACAGTTTCAACATACCTCTTAAAACATTCTTAAAACCTTCCTCGGGTTGTCTCCATAGTAACAGCTTTGCTTTAAAAAAAAAAATGAAGTCATTCCTATAGTATTAAAAACTCTCAG
>CM042169.1:71161044-71168544 GCA_023376005.1 Doryteuthis pealeii
CGACAAAGTTTTGAAATAAACGCATTCTTGATAGGTACTCATTATTTTATAAACACATTTTTTTAATATTTAACCCATAGATGGGACTCTAACAGGTACTACCACTTCAAAAGTGTACCTGGGAGCAATGGCGATGAAGGAGTGTTCCATATTCAGTGGGCCATTTAATGCCGACAAAGTTTTGAAATAAAATCATACTTAAAAAGGGTTAGGGCTTGCTATAAGGGCAATAGGGTTGGGACAATCCTATATGAGCTAGGGCTTCACATGACCAACCGATTGATCAGAGGGGGCCTCTCCGACCGCATGTCTAGCCTAAGTAAGGCCCTAAGAAGAGTGTTGTATATCAGAGACTGCTCAGTCACCTGTGTTCCAACGAACGGGTTAAAATTCTCCTTTTGAAAAAGAGAACTTGTCTATTTTTAAATTGTTACACTGACACGAAGAAAACGACGTAACGAAAGGGCGTGACGCAGCGAATGAACGAGACGAAGCGAACGCACGGGATACACGCTTTTGGGAAAAATAATACTTCGAGTTTAAATTCAAAGTATTTTCTGTTTCTCTCTTGAAGAATCCGGATTAAAAACATTTACGACTAAAAACGGACCAAATTATCATTATGCTCTGATGATGATTTTTTATTAATCGAAATATTGTCAATATCAGCAATGAAAAAGATATACAAAAAATATATTCCTTTTAACAACAAACTGTGTCTTTCATACCCTTTTATATCTCTCTCTCTCTCTCTCTCTCTCTCTCTCTATCTATATATATATATATATATATATATATATATATATATATAATATATATGCAGGAATTGCTCATATATAAACACATACTGAGTTTATACATACATATAAATGTATATATAAAACATTCTCACACACAGACACATACACGCACACATATGCGCCCCCTCACACATATTCAAAATTTTTTCGATGTCGTTTTTTTTCACAACACACAATTTTTTCAAGCAAGGACTATCACTCGCTTTTCTCGTTATTCTGTGATAAAAATTTCTTATTTCCTTCCATATAGCAACAAATACCCTGAAGATGATCTAATTAAAGATCGAAACACTGCAGTGTCGGCCAATAAAATCACCAATTAACTCATTTAAACCTGTGTTTTTTCAATCTTTCTTCCATATTACTTCATATATATATATATATATATATATATATATATATATATATATATATATCAATGGTAATATTATGATTTCACACTCATAAATTGAAGTTTCATGGTAATCCAATCAGATGAGTCCAATGGTTGAGATGTTAAAAAGTTTTTAAAATCTCAACCATTTCCCGACTGTTTTAAGATCTCAACCATTGAACTCATCTGATGATTGGATTACCAGGAAACTTCAAGTTATGAGTGTAAACCATAATATTCCATTGATTATAAAATCTGCTCTGCTTTATTAGCATTGAGCCCTTTTCATGCCAATACTTTTTCTTCATTTTTTCATTCTCTATTCATTTATATTATATCATATATATATTATATATATATATATATATATATATATTTTATATATATAACCCGGTATTTGTTTATACACGAGCAGAAGTTCTGCGTTCACAGTCAATATTTACTACTAGAAGTACAGCTAGATTGCATTTTACCTCAATAGTTTTGTTTTTTTGCTTTTAAATTATGTCCAGATATTTTTAGATTAAAATGTTAATATTCCGAAATGACATTACTTTGTCCCATATCTGTCTTCCGTGTTCGTTGGATCCGAAAATCTGCCATGTATTATCATGCAACTGTTCAGTGACTAATGTTTGATGTTTGTTGCACACAAGCTGGAACTTTGCATAAGGTCATAGCCAATGGGCTTTAACATCTGCAGGGTGAACCTAAGGCAAAATGGAATCTCTAGATAAACACACAGCCTACCATTCTCCCTTCCTCTTCGGTAAACACCTACGGGTACGTACGTATGTCTCCAAGAAAAATCATCGGTGTGTTCAGTGTGTGACTATGGGAATGTTTTAGCGTTCTACTTTTCCATCATAAATATGTAGATTCCCAGCCTAAATTGATGAGGATTAGTTGGTTGGTTGGTTGGATTTTACGGCATGTCAACCCTTGTTGGGTTATTTTATTCAGAGTAAGTTTTTTTTTATTCATTCTTGATGGGTGGTGAATCATTTTCAGTATGTTTTATTGGATTTTACGGCATGTCAACCCTTGTTGGGTTATTTTAACCAGAGTAAGTTTTTTTTTTATTCATTCTTGATGGGTATTTAAAATTCAAATCATTTACTTTATGGTGAAATCATTTTCAGTATGTTTTATTGGTTTGTTTGTTTGTTTGTTTGTTGGTTAGATTTTACGGCATGTCAACCCTAGTTGGGTTATTTTATTCAGAGGAAATTTTTTTTATTCATTCTTGATGGTATTTAAAATTAAATTTACTTTAAGGAAAAATCATTTTCAGTATGTTTTATTGGTTTGGTTGGTTGGTTGGTTGTTTATTGTATAAAAAGCGAGTGTTGGCTGGTTGGTTAGATTTTACGGCATGTTAACCCTTGTTGGGTTATTTTATTCAGAGTATTTTTTAAATTCATTCTTGATGGGTATTTAAAATTCAAATAATTTACTTTATGGTGAAATCATTTCAGTATGTTTTTATTGGTTTGGTTAGTTGGTTAGATTTTACGGCATGTCAACCCTAGTTTGGTTATTTTATGCCGAAGGCATTTTGTTTTATTCATTCTTTATGGGTACTCAATTAAAAATAAATAAAAATAACCCTGAACACTATGGTGTATGAAGAGCGGTTGTTTGGTAGGTTCGTCGGATTTTACGGCATGTCAACCCTTGTTGGGATATTTTATGCCAAACGCGTTTTGTTTTATTCAATCTTCATTGGTACTCATTTAAAAAAATTAAAAAAATTGGACACTATGTTGTTTAAGCCTGTATGAAGAGCGGTTATTTGGTAGGTTGATTAGATTTTACGGCATGTCAACCCTTGTTAGGTTATATTATGCCGAAGACGTTTTGATTAATTCATTCTTCATGGGTACTTAATTTGAAAAAAAAAAAAAATTTAAAGAAGCTGGACACTTTGTTGTTTAAGCTTGTATAAAAAGTGAGTGTTGGTTGGTTGGTTGGATTTTACGGCATGTCAACCCTTCTTGGGTTAATTTATGCCAAAGGCGTATTGTTTAATTCATTCTTATGGGGTACTCAAAAAAAATCTAAAGAAAAAAAAACCTAGGCATTATGTTGTTTAAGCCTATATGAAGAGCGGATGTTTGGTAGGTTGTTTCGGTATGTCAACCCATATTGGGTTATTGCCGAAGATGTTTTTTTTTTCATTCATTATTGATGGGTACTAATTTTTTTTAAATTCCGGTTCAGAGTGTATTTTAGTAAAACTAATCAGCTAAATACCCTTCCAAAGATCTCTACCGGGTTTAGGATAATATATCATTGTCTTTCACACACCGTGTTTCGACGTATATATATATATATATATATATATATATATATATATATATATATATATGCTGTAGATAGAAGGAAAGTGGTCAAGAAATGAACAACTCAAAACAAGTCACAGAATGAAACAGTTTTGTCCGTATTCACATACGTTTTTAGTCAGAGTAACTTTATTAAAGCAAAGCATACGTTTAAGTACAGGTGATTTGGTGGTAGTGGGAGTAGCAGTGGCGGCGGCGGCGCCGGGGAGGTCAAGGGGGTGAGTGTGTGGTGATGTGAGATAAGGAGGACAGGGATTTTGGGTAGAATGATGTCGCTGGGTCAGTTGTGTTGAGGAGTAGGGGATATTTGTTTGAAGTGAGGGGGCGGTGACACATATATATATATATATATATATATATATATATATATAAGGACAATAAGAATACATAAAGGGACAATAAATATATATAAAATGATAATAATTTTTTTAAAATCTGTTTTCAATTGCCTTAAAAGTAATAAAGAATTGCTCATCCACATCTGATGATTTGGATTCTTAGACACTTGGTCTAGGCCTCCTGAATTAGGCTATAAAGCAAAGAATCTAAGTCTTCTGTTATATTTTTTACTTATATAATTTTGCTCTGTGACTCTGACACTTAGAGGACACATGAAGTTCTGCAAACTGCGATATATATATATATATATATATATATATATATATATATATATATATATATATATATATATATATATATATATATATATATATATATATATATATATCTCTCTCGTCGATATTCGACGCATGAGGGTTCATATATACAATGAACATCCACACAGTGATTTGTTTATAGTGGTGGAGGCTTGTGTTGGACCATCCACACTTTATGGCACAGTTGATAGGAAAGAATTGGTGCATCAAGGGTTGCCACAAACCCAATCAACGACCGACCTCAGGAATTTTGAATTCAGAGTTATTCCTCTCCTAGACTGGTTACCTATTCAAGGATGAAGGGGTCAGTCTGTCCTATTATTTAACCCATACCTGGAGGGAGAATATATGGATTCATACCTTTCCCAAGAGTATTAGCGCTATGTGAAATGCCAACAGCTTCGTCTAGGAATTGAACTCGAATCGACCAGTCCATTTTCCACGACTCTAAGCACTAGCCCACGCGCCTCCACACACACATACATATATATATATATATATATATATATATATATATATATATATATATATATATATATATATATATATATATATATATATATATATATATATGTATATATATATATATATATATATATATATATATATATATATATATATATATATAATATATATATATATATATATATATATATATATATATATATATATATATATATATATATATATATATATATATATATATATATAATATATATAAGTATGCATATATATATATATATAATACTTTAAGGGTAATCATTATGATCACCTATATAGGTGGATACGAAGGAAAAGAGTGAAAAATAAAATAAAAAAATTGTTTTATTTGATAAAAACAAGGGCCCTTTCGTCCGGTTGCTCATCAAGGTTTTTACAGCCGGAGACGACTAAAAGTCAAATTGTAAATACATATGGGTATATATATGAGGGGTTTTTTTAGGGAAAAGAGAGAAAGAAGAAAAAAAAAAAATTTTTACTTCTTTTAAATCCCATTATGTGACACCAGGCCCCAGACACTCGCCCAATAAAATAAGCGAGTGCCTAGGTCTGATCTGTCTGCACAAGGTAGGACGAAAAAATTAATAATTACGGCCTCAAGGACCTGTAAATGGTGTTTCGTCCTAGCCCTGTGCAAAATAGAGAATTGGTGATCATTATAACTAGACCGGCAAGCGCTCATGTTGATTAGATGTTCGCAAATCGAAGACTCGCTGCTCTGCGATAACCCGGATGTTATGGGTTTATGTTCGCGTATTACTCGGGTATGTGCTGGTTAACCCTAACAGCCAGTCTTTGGATCGTACGGCCAATATAAGTGGCTTCACACGCACACGTATATTTATAAACAAGTAAGCTTTGATTGAGTATTGGCAATACGTCCTTACTAGCAGAGCGAAAAGCGGCCCTGGTAGAAAATATTGTTCTAACTTTGGCTGCGGGATAGCAACGGCCCACCGAGAAAGTAATTTTGTCAGCTAAAGTCTGACTAGCCGGTCCAACCCAAGGTAGACGAATATACACTGGGCATTTGGATGGACCAAAAGGTCCATCACGATAGAATTTTGCCACAGTAATTCTAATTATGTCTGTGATGACATCCTCGGGATACCCATTATTTAAAAAAATTTTCGTGATGTTCTTGAGTTCTCCATTGATTTTGTTACCTGAACAAATTTTAAGTGCTCGAAAGGTTAGGCACTTAATCAAATTAATCTTTCTGGCTTTTGGGGCAAATGAATCCCAGCTCAAGTACAGTCCAGTGAACGTCGACTTTCGAAACACGCTGGTCTCAAAAGAAGAAGAACACCTTTCTACAAGAACATCAAGAAAGGCCAGGGCACCATTATTTTCCTCCTCCATAGTAAACGTTAAGGAGGGGTGCAGATTGTTTAAGCTCTGGAACAATTTTAGAGCTTCATCCCGGTTACTGAAACACGCAAATGTGTCGTCAACATACCGTAAATATATATGCGGTTTGGGGACTTTGTTGAACAACTGCCTCTCAAGAAACCCCACGAATACATTGGCCATAAGAGGGCCTAAAGGACTACCCATACTAACACCGTCTATCTGACGATACATTATGTCGTCAAAACTAAAGGACACGGATTTTGTAGCCAATTCCATCAGTTCCACAAAGGTATTCTCCGGAAACGGGGGAGACTTAACCCCAGGGCGACGGTACAAAAAATCCGCGCAAATGGAAATGGTCTCATCTAGTGGGACATTGGTGAACAAAGACGCAATATCAAAGGAAACAAGATATTGCGTGTCACCACTCACAGGCAACTGACGGATAGTAGAGGCAAAGGAAAAGGAATCAAGAATACAGAATCCTGAATAAAACTGAAGTACAGGATTCAGTAAGATTACCAACCATTTAGCCAAATTATGTTGGACTGAATGGCACATAGACAAAATGGGTCTAAGTGGGACGCCGGGCTTATGAATTTTGGGCAGCCCGTACATCCTAGGTCGTTGAGATCCCACAGGACGGATTAACTCATAAACTTCCTTTGACAGAAATTTGCACTTTGACAGTTCAAGGAACCGCTTCTGAACCCTAATTTCAAGTTTATGGGTATCGTCAAAAGACAGATCACCCAATTTCTCGAATTTATCTTTGTCGTCAAGAATAACAAGCATCTTGGCTATATAGTCAGAGCGATTAAGGATAACCACCCCAGCCCCTTTATCAGGTCTACTAAGGCAGATATCGGTATTTCGCTTTAGACTATTAGCCGTAATGAAATGGTTTCTCTGCCAAATGAACCCCTTACAATCAGTAGGGTGTTCTAAAAATTTATATGCCAGATCTGCAAGGCGAGCCTTCAGATAACTGACATGCGGTAGAGAAACAGGGGACAATTTACATATTTGAGAGAATAACATCTCAAGTTCCGTAAACAACGTAACCTTATCGGGGTTACGTGAGGGGGGAATACAAAAATTCAAACCTCTGGATAGCACCAGTTTCTCACTCTCAGACAATATATAGGAAGAGAAATTAAAGATGTGTTTGTCCGAGGTGACTGTACAACCAAATCTTTTACGAATGAGGAGGTTCAAAAATTTGTTATTCTTGACAAGGATTCTACTATTAATTATTTGGGATTTAATAATCAAGTATTTAGCAAAGCGCAATTTGTCAAAGAAAGTGAGCGTTGTCCAAACTTGCCTCCATAGAGAATGTATTTGGGCAGTAATTGGGGGAATAGAGTCACTAAAGAAAGAGATCTCATCCTTGAGAAAAGCACGTTCAACATTACGTGAGTTACGACATTTAATCTTAGTAAGCCGTCTAAATATGTAGCCGGGTACCA
>CM042169.1:71173544-71183544 GCA_023376005.1 Doryteuthis pealeii
ACCTTATTCGCGATAGGGACATTATAACACCAAACTTATTCACGATAGGGACATTATAACACCCACCTTATTCTCGATAGGGACATTATAACACCCACCTTATTCGTGATACTTTCATGGTGAAGCTATATACATATTTACTAATCCATCTGCACGAGGACGATATGATACGAGGTCAATTTATTAAGCGGAGTTTGACAGATATGAATTCAGAGTTTTCCTCCTCCTAGACTGGTCAGGTCTACTATTTACCCATAGCTGGAGGAAGAACAGTTGGATTCAAAGCTACATAAACCAGACACAGGTAATATATATATATATATATATATATATATATATATATATTATATATATATATATGAAAGTACGCAAACAGTTTGTTTGATATGGCTATGCCGACAATTTTTGAAGAATATGTGCTTAATTGAAGTCATACCTAATTTGAAAATTAATTTGTTGATAATTAATGAATTAGGCGAATATATCTGTTTGAATGTGAAGCGTAAACAAATCGAGAAAAATTCATTCTCTGTATGTACATTTATGAGGCATAATAGGCCGAAATGTACATACAGAGAATGACTTTGTCTCGATTTGTTTACGCTTCACATTTAAACAGATATATTCGCCTAATTCATTAATTATCAACTAATTAATTTTCAAATTAGGTATGACTTTCAATTAAGCACATATTCTCCGAAATATATATATATATATATATATATATATTGCGCTACTATGTTTCGCTATGTCTGTCTTTGTCTCTGTCTATTTCAGTGTCTCCCCACCTCTCTCTCTCTCTCTCTCTCTCTCTCTCTCTCTCTGTCTCTGTCTGTCTCTCTCTTTCTCTCTTTTTCTTTCTCTGCTACCACTAATTCTCTTTTTTCCTTTCTTTCACTTTCGAACCCATTTTAAGGTGAATATACCACGGAGACTTTAACTCTTTGGCTACCAAATTTTCCCCACAGCTGTAACAAATGTTCTTGGTATTTCATACCTGTATGATGGGATATTTCAAAGTTCAACATCTATTCACCACAGAACTGATTGTATTCAAATACACTCCTATTGTTATTGTAATCTGAGGCCTACTACTCAATTATTATAAACTAACCATCAGTTTTTTAAATACTTTGTTTGGGTGTGGTGGGAACCCCGCATCCATTAAACCATAGTGTTGATTTTATTTGCTACTTATGTTGGTTATGTGGGAGTAAATGATAAATGAAGATGTCAAGTTAATGAACGTCTAAATAGGATGGTGAGTTTTCAAATATTCAAAGCTGATAAAATATACAAAATATAGACAAAAGAAAAATAACCGCCCCTGAAGGTAATGACTATGTATAATGGCTATATATATATATATATATATATATATATATATATATATATATATATATATATATATATATATATATGAAAAGTGAATGGAAGTGAATCCGACAGTATGAAATAAATATTTTTTTAGAAAAAACGAACAAATGAAGTTATAATTCGCTGACAGAAATCTGTTTCGACCTTTTATTAAAGCGGTCTTCATCAAGAGCGAAAAGTTTGCGATAGAAAGACGGTGTGAGTAAACCGTTAAAATCAATAAACTAACCAACCAACCAACGAAAAGAAAAAAAGTTTATATATAAAAAAATCTATATATCTATAAACCGCTGGGATATGCTCAATCTTAAATGTAAAAAGTGCTCGATACCTAAGTAGAGATATACGCACTGTTAGTTTCGCTTAGTAGCTCATTATGGCAAATATATATATATATATATATATATATATAATATATATATATATATATATATATATACTAGCAAAATATATGCACCCTCCGGGTGCAAGTATTTAAGTTTTGATATAATAAAATATCATATTAAATTAGAAAGGTTAATGAAACTGAATAAGAATGCAGATAAATAGATTTGGAACAGAGGGGGTATAATCGAAAAATAGAACAACTTTGAAACTAACTATTCCATCATTTTGAATTACTCCCCTGTTTCATTGGTAGATTTTCCTAATTTAACTATTTAGTTAAAATAGGAAGTAAAGGATAATATTACAGTTATTTCTTCTTGTAAATAAATTTCTTTTAAGATTTATCCACGAGATTTTTGTTTATATTTCTTAAGAAAAACCAAACAATTAGAAATCAATAATACCAAGCACATATTTATTAAATAAAATTTTAAATATCAATATGCAAATTAGCCTTCTCGTTCAAACTGTAAACCGCTATTTTGTTTTATATATAAATACAATTGCATGTTATTAGTACGTAGATATGATCAACAGTATTAATAATGTAAAACAATTTTTTATTAATAACTGAAGGTTTAAAAGAATGAAATCATGGAGAATTTGACGTAAATAATTAAGGGAATTGTGACTTGAGTAGTAATATAGTTTCGGTTACAGACAGAAAAACACACAATCTCCATTATAATAAGATATATATATATATATATATATATATGTGTGTGTGTGTGTGTGGAAATACGGTGAGGAAATTAATCCGACAATATGAGAAGAAAATATTTTCAAAAATATAAGAAACACAGGATGTTACGATCAGAGGAAATAATTTTAAGTGTCAATAATTGAGTATTTCGATATTAAACCATAATTAACTATACACTAAACATTTTTCATTTTGTCCCACCCCAAAACATTCCTTAACAGTGTCTTGATGATGGTTTAATACCGAAATACTTTAGTATTGACACATAAAATGGTGTCCTCTGATCGTAACATTCTGTGTTTGTTATATTTTCTTCTTATATATACTAGCAAATATGTGCACCCTCCGGGTGCAAGTATTAATGTCATAAAATATAATATCTTATTATAATGGAGATTGTGTGTTTGTCTGTCTGTAACCGAAACTATATTACTATTGAAGTCACAATTCTCTTTGTTATTTACATCACATTCTCCATGATTTTACTTATATTTAAACCTCAATTATTAATAAAATTGATTTACATTACTTACACTGTTGACTATATCTACATGATATTTACCGCGTACCCCACTTGTACGGGTCAGGCACAAAGTCCCTATTAACGTGGGACCACCCACAAGCCGAAGCTCATGGAGTGGCAGGTGAAATATTGCGTCGATCCCGTCGGCATTCCCCCTCAAGGGGGGCGCCTCAGGCACTGGGCAATAAACCCAGCCCTGCCCCTTTAAATCAAGGGGGCAGGTGTTGCCTGGGGGGATGGCCCCCTGGGATCGACGCCGTTAATTATATCAATGGTCCAGAGGCCGAAGCCACTGTTGACCATATCTACATAGTATTTACCGCGTACCCCACTTGTACGCGTCAGGCACAAAGTCCCTATTAACGTGGGACCACCCACAAGCCGAAGCTCATGGAGTGGCAGGTGAAAAATTGCGTCGATCCCGTCGGCATTTCCCCTCAAGGGGGCGCCTCAGGCACTGGGCAATAAACCCAGCCCCTTTAAATCGAGGGGGCAGGTGTTGCCTGGGGGGATGGCCCCCTGGGATCGACGCTATTAACTCGTAAAGATCCAGGGCCGAAGCCACTGGACCCCCGGTGTTGACCATATCTACATACTAATAACATGCAATTGTATTTATATATACAACAAAATAGCGGATTACAGTGTGAATGAGAAGGCTAATTTGCATATTGATATTAAAAATTTGATTTTAATAAATATATGCTTAGTATTATTGATTTCTAATTGTTTGGTTTTATCTTATTGAATATGAGCAAAAACCTCTTCAATAAATCTTAAAAGAAATCCCTTAACAAGAAGAAATAACTGTAATATTATTCTTTACTTCCTATTTTAACTAAACAGTTTAATTAGGAAAATTTATCAATGAAAGACGGGAGTAACGGAGAATGATGGAAGAGTGAGTTTCAAAGTTGTTCTATTTTTCAATCATACACCCTCTGTTAAAAATCTTTTTATCTACATTCTTATTCAGTTTCATTAGCCTTTCTAATTTAATATGATATTTTATCATAAAATTTAACTAAAATACTTGCACCCGGAGGGTGCATTTATATGCTAGTTATATTAAATTAGAAAGTCTAAAGAAACTAAATAAGAATGCAGATAAAATGATTTGAAACAGAGAGGGGTATAATCGAAAAATATAACAGCTGTAGCTTCCTCTTCCATCACCTCCGTCTTTCCTTGCTAAACTTTTCTAATTTAACTATTTAGTTAAATTAGGAAGTAAAGAATAAAATTACAGTTATTTCTTTTTGTTAATTGATTTCTTTTAAGATTTATCTCCGAGATTTTTGCTCATATCCATTAAGATAAAATCAAATAATTAGAAATCAACAATACCAAGCACATATTTATTAAAATCAAATTTTAAATATCAATATGCAAATTAGGCTTGCCGTACACACTGTAAACAGCTATTTGCTGTACATATGAATACAATTGCATGTTATTAGTACGTAGATATGGCCAGCAGTATTAATAATAAAAAACAATTTTATTAATAATTGAGGCTTAAATAAAAATGATTCATGGAGAATGTGATGTATAATAACTAAATGGATAGTGACTTGAGTAGTGATATAGTTTCGGTTACAGACAAACAAACACACAATCTCCATTATAATAAGATATATATATATATATATATATATATATATATATTAAAGAATTTAAGGTTTCATGTCTACTTCATGTATTTGATGTCAAGAAAAAACTTTTTCAACATTAGCTACCATACTTTCTGAACCGAAAGCCAGCGACTCACTGCACACTATATAAATCTTAAATTGATACATAATAGGTAAAGACGTAATCGGTAAGTCAATTCTATTTATTCAGTATTAATTCATTCGAATTATTAAATGCACCATGCTTCAAAAAACCCAGTACATTTATTTTTATAACATTTACGCACCCCCTCCACACACACACACACACACAAAACCTTTTTTCGCTGTCTTTTATCGGAAAAGATTTATACACACATTTTCCTAGCCTAATCAATTCTAACGAGCCAAGTCTGCCGGACTATTTACCCATAGTTGAAGGGAGACTAACTGGATTCATACCTTTCCCAATGGTATCAGTGTTTTGATAATATGATATATGATCCAATGCAACCAGCTTTGTCCAGGATTTCCCAAGTTATTAGCGTTATGTGAAATGCAAACAGCCTTGTCTAGGATTTGAACTCGGGTCGACGAGACTACTTCCTACGATTTTCCCATTATGCCACGCGCCTCCATAAAACCCAAACGTTTTTGAAAGAATAACGAAATTTAAATTAAAACGCGAAATATAATGTTTAGTTGGCCTCATTGTTACTTTTGTTGCTCAAAAAAGAAAGAAATTACATTGTTACATTTTATTTCTTACTCAACAAGCAATTAAAAACTGAATTTAAAATTGTCTTACGTACGAAAAAGTTAAAATAGTATTCTCAATGTTGTAAAAAAAATCGCAAATTCTTAGCGATTAAAAAATAGTTACAATAGTTGCTACAGAAAGGCATAATCTTTCCATATACGATTCTGAGTGACTTCTTTAATTATCCTTTTAGGAAAAAGTGCCGTAAATATTTATTTTACTTGTATGTGCATCCATAGAAAGTAAGGAGATGCAAGTGTTCAAATCTTATAGAAAGCTTTTTACATTTCACTATGTACTGATGCCCTTGAAAAAGTCATGAATCTCTCCCCAGCCATGGGTAAAATAATATGTATTTACAAAACCCCTCTGCATGAGCAGGATGTTACACAAGGTCAATCTTTAAGTGGAGCTTAACAGGTTTGAATTCAGAGTTTTCCTTCTAGAACGGTTGACATACCTAGGTTAAAGTGTCAAATCTGCTATACTATTTAAAAAGGGGATATAAAAAAAAACCTTACTATTATTATTTTCAAAAAGACCTTGTAAAGCAAATCATGTTTTCCCGAAGCGAAATCCGGTACGTTCTTCATTCCCACCCAAGAATTTACGCTTAGTCCTTTTTCGCTGTCGCAGAGATCATAACCCTGGAGAGTTACAATAAAAGAAACCCCACACACAAAAAGATCCAAATTGAAAAAAATGAAGAATAAGATTATTTGTCAAAATTGATTATGAGAAAGTAAATGTTACAGCTTAATGTAAATTTATTTCGTAGTAGACCCTCAAATCGATCGCATTTATAATCCATACCTCGTGTGACGCATGTCTGATAATTGCTGAAACACTTTGTGTGTATGATTTAGCATAGGTCATACACTCTGTGTTCGTGCATATCTCTTTAGTTGTCAGAATTATATGACTTTCGACCACCTACGTTTAATCAAAGTAATAGACCTTTATATTAAACGGTTCCTTTGCCTGCTTCCTCAGAATACGACAATACAAAGATATTTAACTGACACTGTTTGTTATATGACTGTGTTGTGGCCCCTTCTATTCAGAAAACGATAGCCAACGCACCAGCAATAAAAGCCACTAATTTAGTTATAAACACTCCCCTCTCTTCTTTGTCCATATCACGAAGACTAATTGATTCGTTCCATGTCAAACGTAATTCCCGGCCATATCAATTCCTTCTCTTACCTACAATACTGGTCCCAACCCCGTTCCCATTGCGACTCCGGACATTTGAGTCAAATGCTTAGCCAAACATCAAATCTCCAAACGACTGGTTTGATCATTCATCCATATTTTGAATTTCCCTGATCTTGCTTAGTCATTTCCCGCCCTTCTGGGTATGCGTCATCACGTGATCTGAAGAGGGAAGAGGGGAAGGGCTCTTTTACCGACATTGTCCATTTAATTCTGCAAGAGGTTTAATGACTTGGGTGTTGGCTGTTATGTCCGGTTGTGGAGTTTTAACCTGGACAAGAGAGCTTTGCTGTTCACGAAAACGATTTTAAAGAAGAAGAAGAAGAAGAAGAAGAAGAAGAAGAAGAAGAAGAAGAAGAAGAAGAGAAGAAGAAAGTGGAGAAAGAGGAAGAAAGTGGAGAAGAAGAAGGTAATGAAAGAAAAAGAAAGAAAAGGGTAATGAACGAAGAAGAAGAAGAAGAAGAAGAAGAAGAAGAAGAAGAAGAAGAAGAAGAAGAAAGAAATTAATGAAAGAAAAAAGGAAAGGGTAATGAAAGAAGAAGCAGAAGAAGAAAGTGGAGAAGAAGAAGAAGAAGAAGAAGAAGAAGAGAACAACAACACAACAACAACAACAACAGCAGCAGCAACAACAACAAGATGATAAAAAAGAGAGAAGAAGTGTAATGAAAGAAGAAGAAGTTTGTAAAAGAAGAAGAAGAAGAAGAAGAATAGGAACAACACACAACAACAACAGTAACAACAACAAGATGATGAAAAAGAGAAGAAGGTAATGAGAAGAAGAAGAAGTTTGTAAAGAAGAAGAAGAAGAACAACAACAACAACAAAGAAGAAGGTAATGAAAGAAAAAAAAGGTAAGGGTAATGAAAGAAGAAGAAGGGCGAGACGAAGGGCGAGAAGAAGAAGAAGAAGAAGAGAAGAAGAAGAAGAAGAAAAGAAGAAGAATGGCGAGAAGAAGAAGAAGAAGAAGAAGAAGAAGAAGAAGAGAAGAAGAAGGGCGAAAAAGAAGGGCGGAAGAAAAGAAGAAGAAGAAGAAGAGAGAAGAAGAAGAAGAAGAAGAAGAAGAAAACAACAACACAACAACAAGATGATGAAAAGAAAGGTGATGAAAAAGAAGTTTGTAAAAGAAGAAGAAGAGGAAGGACGAGAAGAAGAAGAAGAAGAAGAAAGAAGACAATAACAACAACAACAACAACACAACAAACACAACAAACAACAACGAAGCAACAGGTGATGAAAAGAAGAAGGTAATGAAAGAAAAAAAGGTAAGGGCAATGAAGAAGAAGAAGGGCGAGAAGAAGGGTGAGAAGAAGAAGAAGAGAACAAAAGACAAGAAAGAACAAGAACAAGAACAAGAACAAGAAGAACAAACAGAACAAAGGCTATTGAAGAAGAAGAAGAGAAGAAGAAGAAGAAGAACACCACAACAACAACAACAATAACAAGGTGATGAAAAAAGAAGAAAGTAATGAAAGAAGAAGAAGAAGTTTGTAAAAGGATTGGGGTAAATGGTTGGCGCCGGCGTTTACTGACGCCTTGAAGCAAATGATTAGCAGAAACACAAGACGCTAAAGACGGCAAATCCGGAAGTGGTAGGTGCAGGAAAACGGATATAAACTTGAGGGTATAATTTATTGGACAAGATTTAGCCGGTGATAATTCTCCTTGTAAAATCCATGATTTTACAAGCATCGATTTCGTCATGGAGGTTTATTCAATTCAAACCATCTACATTTGAGAGTGTATAAGTTAAGAGTAAGGGAATGAATCCGACGGTATATGTAATAAAAGGGTATGAAAACACACAATTTTGGAACAACAATGCATCCGTTTTGAATTTAAATATTTTCTGCTTCTCACTCGATGAGTCCGGATTAAAAAAACAAGCTCTGATGATGATTTTTATGAATCGAAATATTGTTCAATGTTAGCTATGAATATGATATTTTCCTTTTAACGGCTTTGTGTGTTTTCATGCCCTTTTATTTGAGAGTGTTTAACTTGGCGTGCTCACAGGGACAAAATTGAAAACACACAAAGAATGAATTGCGAAAATATTCGAATTAATGTTTAACTATCAAAAATTCCATTGTAGGAATCGCCGGGGATAGACGCATACTTCTGTAATGGAGGCTTATTTGGTTGGGGGGGTTTGCGAGTGGGGTATCTTGTCGGTCCACCATTATCTCTTTGAAGAACTCTCTAGTGAATACTAGACTATATAAAATCTCAATAAGTGTATCAATTATTCTAAGTAGAATAAAGCTCTCCAAAGTCTATCGTGTTATCGTTTGTCATTACAGTCGTAAACAATCAAACTGGATAAAAATTTGGTTGGACGGTTTGCGAGTGGGGTACCTTGTCGGCCCACCATAATATCTTGATCGGGTGTCCGCATTAAGACTGGCATTATTATTGTTGTTTAGAGGTAGCTTCAGTGTCCAGTTTGACCAAGGAGGGGGCGATTCTGTCCAGGGTGGAAACACAGCAGACAAAAGACCCCGTGTCGGCCAGTAGTGGGATCGCACCTGTGAATAGTTGTTGTACGACGGCCTATTTGAGGGTGTTAAACTCGGCAAAATTGAAAAAGAAGAACAATCAACACAGAAGAAAACAAAAAAATCACATAAATTAAATATTCTCTGAATGTTTGAGATGAGGCATGATGATTAGTATTATTGAACTCATGGCCTATTGGATAAGGTAGTTAGGTTAAGACAGTTCTAAGTAACAGTTATCTCTAGATTGCAGGTTCAATCTAATAAAGGGCAGCAGTAACATGGAATAATAATTAACACAGCTTAACGCCCCTACCCCAACTATGGTTAGCGGAATGAGAACAAGATACCCCCGGGGATTGAATACAGGGTTCGGTTCAAAGTTTCCTGATGGCTCCCGATTACGACAAGAAGGTTCCCGATTACGACAACAAAGTTCCCGAGACAAAGTTTTGAAATAATTTCATTTTTAATGGATAATACAATTTTGTTTATAAACTCATGTTTTCTTTTCAACCCATAGATGGGACCCTAACAGGTACTACCACTCTGGGCCAGAGTGGACCAGGGAGCAATGTTGATGAAGGAATGCTCCACATTCCCCCAACCTCCAAAACTGGAACTTCACCATCAGATAGAGTTTAACGTCATTCCCAGGACATGTAGACCCGCAACCACTGCCTTCTAGCACCCATATGATAAAAGGGTTGGGGATTGCAATAGGGTTGGGACAAACATATAGGTGCTAGCGCTTGACGTGACCAGCCGATTGATCGGGAGGGGGGGGGGCTCTCCGACCGCCCGTCTGGCCTAAGAGGGTTTGAGATACAAACATTATTTCATATTTACCAACCCTGCGTACGAGTAGAATGCGACACAATGTCAATTTCTTAAGTGGAGTTTAACGGGTTTGAATTCAGAGTTTTT
>CM042169.1:71188544-71191605 GCA_023376005.1 Doryteuthis pealeii
TTTACAATTCAATATATATATATATATATATATATATTGAATTGTAAGGGGTTCGCGTATGCTTCACGTATTTGATGACGGTATAGAAATAAATTTACTGTTTTTTATTGTTTTTGTTTTTTTGTCTTTTTTACAAACCATGAAATAATAGTGAAACTAAGATTCAAATGGGCTAATATTCGAGAAATATGTCTGACTAACTCGTTCCGTTTGGATCAATTGTGTAATTAATAATTGTTTAGATAGATATATAGCAAGTGTCAATAGCTAGTTTCAGGTTTAGAAAGTATGGTAGCTGATTTTGACTTGATGCAAAATTGATTAGAAAGTGATTTAGAATATACATATCACGGGATTTCAGTTAACTGATAAGAGAAAAAAGCAGTGTAGATTAAGCAAATGGTATTTTGTTTAAAAAAAAAAAAAAAACAAAAATATGACCATCAAATAAAGACTAGAAAAAACAGAGATGTGTATTTACGAGGGTGAGTCAATAAGTAAATCCATGTTATTTAGGACAAAAATTCTATTGACTATTCTTTGAGCCACTTCTTCGCTACAGATTTAACTTCCTCCTCACTGGAATAATGTTTGCCCCTCAAACCACTTTCATGGGGCCGAAGTTTTGCCCCAGTCTATCATCTCTTCGGTGCCATGAAAGAGAGTTTGAGAGGCAAATATTATTCCAGAGACGAGGAAATGAAATCTACAGTAAAGAAGTGACTCAAAGAACAGTGATATAATTTTACGGGGCAAGGGTCCATACTCTCATCGAAGGTGGAACATTGCTATTGAGAGAAACGATGACTATGTGGAGAAGTAGGGGTGGGATCTACAGAGGACCAGCTGCATTTTGATGTATGATACATGTTCCTGAGTGGGTTCCTGTCCTAAACAAAATGGCATTATTTTTGGTTACTCACCCTTGTAGATAGAAATAAATAGATAGATAGACAGACAGATAGAACAGATACCCACTCAGGAACATGTATCATACATCAAAAATGCAGCTGGTCTCTTGTAGATCCCACCCCTACTCTCCACATAAGTCCATCGTTCTCTCAATAGCAATGTTCCACCTTCGATGAGAGCATGGACCCTTGCCCCGTAAAATTATGTAACTGTTCTTTGAGTCACTTTTACTGCAGATTTCACTTCCTCCTCACTGAATAATATTGCCCTCTCAAACTCTCTTTCATGGGGCCGAAGAGCTGATAGTCTGGGGGCAAAACTTCGGCCCCATGAAAGTGGGGTTTGAGAAGCAAACATATTCCAATTAGGAGGAAGTGAAATCTGTAGCGAATGAAGTGGCTCAAAGAATAGTCAATAGAATTTTTGTCCTAAATAACATGGCATTTACTTATTACTCACCTCGTAAATACACATCTCTGTTTTTCCTAGTCTTATTTGATGGCATATTTTGGTTTTTTGTTTTTTTTAAACAAAAATACCATTTGCTTATAAAATCTACACTGCTTTTTTTTCTCCTATCAGTTAACTGAAATCCCGGTGAATGTAATTCTAATCACTTTCTAATCAATTTTTGGCATCAAGTCAAAATCAGCTACCATACTTTCTAAACCTGAAACTAGCTATGACATTTGCTATATAATCTATCTAAACAATTATTAATTACACAATTAATCCAAACGGAACGAGGTTAGTCAGCCATATTTCTCGAAATATTAGCCCATTTGAATCCTTGTTTCACTATTATTTCATGTTTGTATCAAAAGAAAAAAAAACAAAAAACAATAAAAAACAGTAAAATTTATTTCTATACGTCATCAAATACGTGAACATACCACGAACCCCTTACAATTCAATATATAATATATATATATATATATATATTCGGAATTGTAAATCAAGTTATTTGTGTAAATGAAACGAGCCGTTCCCAGATTCAAGAAAAATAAACAACACCAACCACTAAATGTTTTTCATTTCCAAACATCCAATTTGCCAAATTTATAGTGCTAATACTCTTGGGAAAAAGGTATGAATCCAACCATTCTCCTACCAACTATAAGGTAAATAGTTGGGCCAGACTGGGCTCTTCACTTTGGCTAGGTACCAGTCTAGGAGAAGGAAAATCTGATTTCAAAACCACTAAATGTTTTTCATTCCAAACATCCAATTTGCCCAAAATTTTAAGTGGCTATACTCTTGGGAAAGGTATGAATCCAACATCCTCCTCCAACTATAGATAAATAGTAGGGCAGACTGGCCTTTCACCTTGGCTAGTACCATCTAGGAGAAGGAAAACTCTGATTCAAACCACTAAATGTTTTTCATTCCAAACCTTCAATTTGCCAAATTTAATAGTGCTAATATCTTTGGGAAAAGGTACTGAATCCAACATCCTCCTAAAACTATAGGTAATAGTAGGGGCAGACTGGGCTCTTTTCACTTGGCTAGGTAACAGTCTAGGAGAGGAAAACTCTGATTTCAAAACCACTAAATGTTTTTCATTCCAACATCAATTTGCCAAATTTATGTTGAAGAATTTTGATTGCAATTATTTTTTTTCAAAAGGATTGATTGGTCGAATCAAATATGAAATGGAATTTATTGATACAATATAATCGAATGGTTGTAAACGAGAAACACCCTTACATTAGACGAAATAATTCGGTGAAACACGAATATTGGCTGAAATGATCATTAGAAAACCTCTTCTCTCCCCTCTATATATCTCTTCCGTCTCTCCTCTCTCCTCTCTCTCTCTCTCTCTCTCTCTCTCTCTCTCTATCTATCTATCTATCTATGTATCTATCTATCTATACACCCCTCTCTGTCTGTCTATCTATCTCTATATCTCCCTCTCGCTCTCTGTGTCTCTCTGTGTCTGTCTCTGTTGTCTGTCTGGTCTATCTATCTATCTATCTATCCCTATATCCCCCCTCTCTTTCTCTCCTCTGGTCTGTCCTCCTCTATCTGTCTCCTCTCTCTGTCTGTCTATTATCTCTATATTGTTTCCCTTCTCTATCTATCTATTCTATCTGCCCTATCTTCTCTCTCTCTCTCTCTATCCTATAATTATCTCTATATCCATCCA
>CM042169.1:71191705-71209205 GCA_023376005.1 Doryteuthis pealeii
AGCAAACATATGCAAATATGCATATATACATAACCTAATATATATATATATATATATATATATATATATATACTAAATGCATATATATAAATGAATAAATGAATATATATATTATATATAATATATATATATAATATATATATATATATATATAGATTATATATATATGAGAGAGGGACGAGCTACTTTAGTTGGACAAAGAATTAGGCTTTATGCAGACGGAAATAGATAATTAGATATACAGATAAGACAGTAAGATAGACTTATTTGAATAGGAACCCAATATCATACAGGTTCTTTAGAGAAAATTAGATGGCAAAAATTTGGAATCAAGAGTAAAAATAGGAAACAAAACAAAAATAAATTATGAAAAAAAGCGCGAAAATAAAATTAGAGAGAAAGTGAAAGAAAACAAAAAACAAGAAGGAATAGAATAGAAATGAGCAACAGAGAAAAATAAGTATTCGAAAAAGTTTTACGCCACCAGAAGAAAAAATGAATGAAAGAAAGAAAGAAAATATGAATGAAAGAAAGAAAAAAAAATAAAGAAAGATTACAAAAAGAGAACGGTACAAGAATAGAATAAAAAATGGTAAAAGAAAAATAAAGTGTTTCAAAAAGTTTTACGCACAAGAAAAAAGAAATAAAAATGAATGAAAGAAAGAAAGAAAAATGAACGAAAGAAAGAAAAAATAAATAAAAGAAAAAGAACACAAAAAAGAACGGTACAAGAATAGAATAAAAAAAAAATGGTAAACGAAAAATAAGTGTTTGAAAAAAGTTTTACCAACAAGAAAAAAAGAAAGAAAGAAAGAAAAAGGAAAAAAGAAAGAAAGAAAGAATGTAAGAAAAAAAAATAAAAAATAAATGAAAGAAAGAAAAACCGAATCAAAGAAAGAAAGAAAACAAAAAAGAACGATACAAAAATAGAATAAAAAATGGTAAAAAAAAATTAGTGTTTGAAAAAAGTTTTACCGACAAGAAAAAAGAAAGAAGAAAAATGAATGAAAGAAAAAAGAAAAAATGTAAGAAAAAAAGAAAAATGAATTAAAGAAAGAAAAAGCGAATAAAAAAAAACAGATTACAAAAAAGAACGGTATAAGAATAGAATAAAAACTGGTAAAAGAAAAATAGGTGTTTGAAAAAAGTTTTATCAACAAGAAAAAAAGAAAGAAAGAAAAATGAATGAAAGAAAGAAAGAATGAATGTAAGAACAAAAGAAAAATAAATGAAAGAAAGAAAAACGAATGAAAGAAAGAAAGAATACAAAAAAGAACGATACAAGAATATATAGAATAGAAATGAGCAAAAGAAAAACAATTGTTTAAAAAAAAAAGTTTCACCAACAAGAAAAAAGAAAGAAAGAAAGAAAAAGGAAAAAAACAATGGAAGAAAGAATGTAAGTAAAAAAAAAAAAAGAAAAAAAAGAAACGAAAGAAAGAAAAAAATGAATGAAAGAAAAAACAATGAATGAATGAATTAAAGAAAAATAGAAAGTAAGAAAGAATGAATGAATAATCAGAACAGAGAAGTAAAAGACAGAAAGAAAGAAAATTAAAAGAAGTGAATATATATATATATATATATATATATTATATATATGGGGGAGGTAAAAGTTCACTCCAAACCCTCCTATCTTCATATATATAATATATAATATATATATATATATATATATATATATATATTATAAAATGGTACAAGAGATAACCTCCTCGAGTTTCACCATAATGATCTTCAGGGTTAAATCCACTGAATCAATCGAGACAACGATTAATAGCAGTCGATTTCACGTGTGCTTTACTAACCATCGTGACCATATTCACCTGTAAGCCACCATTTCCTTTATATATATATATATATATATATATATATATATATATATTTATTTATTTATTTATATTTACTAGCAAATATATGCACCCTCCGGGTGCAAGTATTTAAGTTTAAATGTAATAAAATATTAGATTAAATCAGAAAGGCTAATGAAACAAATTAAGAATTCAAATAAAAAGATTTGAAACGGAGGGGGTATAATAAAAAATGGAACAACTGAAACTTACTCTTCCATCACTCTCGTCTTTCATTGTTATTTTTTCTAATTTAAGTATTTAGCTAACAGAGGAAGTAAAGAATAAAATGACATTTATTTTTTCTTGTTAATGGATTTCATTTAAGATTCATTGAAGAGACTTTTGCTTATATTCATTAAAATAAAACCAAACAGTTAGAAATCAATAATACTAAGCACATATTTATTAAATTCGATTTTTTAATATTAATATGCAAATTAGCCTTCCCGTTCACACTGTAAACCGCTATTTTGTTGTATATATAAATATAATTGCATGTTGTCAGTATGTAGACATAGTTAACAGTATTAATAATGTAAGACAATTTTATTAATAATTGAGATTTAGATAAAAATAAAATCATGGAGAATGTGATGTCAATAACTAAGAGAATTGTGACTTGAGCAGGAATATAGTTTCGGTTACAGACAGAAAAACACATAATCTCCATTATAATAAGATATACATGAGGGGATTGAAAATAGAAAAACATAAGTATTCTAAAGATAATTTTACTCATTCCTCTTTCCAGTTGTAAACTTCCCCAACCTGTCCTTTATTTAGATTCTGAATCCATGAAAATGCTTTACAATTTGCATTCGCTTTTTAAAAAGTTCCATCGCGATATTTCTGGCAAGATTTGTAATTTTAGAAATCTCTTTGAAAATAAACCCAAGGAACAGCTCAGCAGATTCTGTCCAGTCTCGAAGACTCTCTCTATTCCAATTCTATGTCGCAGACTTCCTAATGGAATTTGGACACTGAAAATCGAATCATAATTATGTTCTCTTTTAAATATTTCACTAATCATGTCTTCGATTTGAAAATTCTACAAATAGACAATTCAAAGAGATTTTGGACGTGTTCCAAGACTTTTGGACTTCCAGAAGACAGTCGGCGATCCCAGTACAATAGACGAGGGAAGAGGGGTAACCAAAATGGCCTCATTTTTATTTTGTTTCTTATTTTTCGTTGGGGACTTTTATGTTTATTTGCCCCCTTCAATCCCACATTTAATCATTATAGAATTGTAAATAAAATTTTAAATATGCTTTTTATTTTTACCATATGGGTCTAAGTATAATGATAAGACAGCGATATAACAAATATAAAGTGCTCAATACGTGCCAAAAAAACAAAAAAAACACGTGCAATCGGTTGTATTTAATATCTTGATTAATTCAGTGGATTTAACCCTGAAGATCCTCATGGTGAAACTCGAGTTGATTATTACTGTGTACCATTATAATGATAATAATCATTATAGAATTGTAAATAAAATTTTAAATAGGCTTTTTATTTTTACCATATGGGTCTAAGTAGGGCATCACACACAGAGTGACAGCGGATTTTTTCGGTGAAAGCAGTAGTAGTATGGCGATGGATGACTGTACTTAATTGTATGGATCGGTCGGCGAGTGACACTAGCTAAGACAGAACTAAAAGATATAGAAGCATGACCAGTTTTGTACCCTGTCCCTCCCAATAAAAACTTCGGGTATTGTGCCCAGGTGTGTGTCCAGTTGCATTTTCTGTACCAATTTCATGTGAATAAAATGCCAAAGTGTGTTTGTTCTGTGGAGTCAGATGCAGAGGTGCAGCCGGCACAAATCAAATACACCAAGACAAACACGGCGTTGTATACTTTCTTTCCTTACTTTCTTACTTATATTTTTCTTCTGTTCATCTTTTCTATATTACGTTCTTCTTGTAGCGTCTCAACTTCATCTTGGGGACTTAGTGTCTGGTCTTCCATTGGGATTTCTCTTTATCAGAAGCCCTGTGTCATTGGTAGTTTTTAGATAATAACACAAGACTTCGATTTACTTAGTTCATATTTTATTTTGAAATCCTCACCACACTACCTGCGCAGATTGAGTCGGCAGCGTGCATAACACGACTTACCACCGTCGTGGTCTTGGCCGATCTGACTAAAAATATCTCTAATATAAACCGGAAGAGGGTCTTCTCCACCGATTCTCACGGTATCCACCGGAAGAATCAGGATGAGGTCAAGCCTTGTCATTCAATAATTCAAGGCCGTGGGCTGCAACTTATAACAGCCATTTTGGTTTCTACACTACTGTATATAAGTATTAAGAATCTAATAATAATGTAACACACGGCCTTGTGAAACGTAAGGGGGGCATTGCAAATATCTAACCTAAATTTCCACAAAGGTAGCTAGAATAGAGTTTACATAATCATATGAACTAGAAAAATATGCACGCTTTACCGGGCGCAAATATTTAAGTTTTAATATCTTATTATAATGGAGGTTGTGTGTTTCTCTGTCTGTAACCGAAAATATATCACTACTCAAGTTACAATTCCCTTAGTTATTTTCCGTCACATTCGCCATGATTTTATTTTTATCTAAACCTTAATCATTAACAAAATTTTTTTACATTATTAACACTGTTAAATTATGAAAATTTAGCAATGAAAGACGGGAGTGATGGAAGAGTAAGTATCAGTTGTTCTATTTTTCGATTATACATCCCTCTGTTTCAGATCTTTTTAACTGCATTCTTATTTAGTTCCATTAGCCTTTCTAATTCAATATAATATTTCATTACATTAATACTTAGATACTTTCACCCTGAGGCTGCATATATTTACTAGTCCTATTAAAACTACCGAAAATAAATAAAAACATATATAACAATAAAATATATATTTTAATTTTAGCTTATTTGAATTCTATAAGAAATTATACATAGGATTGTTTTTACTGCGTTTGAGAATAAAACAATAATATCAAACATCAATAAAACCAAGAAATTATCTATTCAACCCTGTTTGTTAAAAACCTTATGCAAAATATCTATATGACAGTAAATAATAATATATACATATATATATATATATATATATAAACATATATATATATAAAGTAAGTAAAGTCGACGGGGCGGCCCAAAGTCGGTATCAGCCTGTCAGCGAGGGAGTCTATCCCCTTTTCAATAGCGCTAGACCAAGGAGATTGTTTTAGCATCTTAGGTGGAGCGCCACACCTTCCATCAGCTCCTTACTTTACCGCACACATCCCTGTGCTACTCATACGCTGAGTTGGCGGGGACCGGTATCGAACTAGGAACCTTGTGGTTTCTAGCCGAACGCTCTACCGACTGAGCTAACCCAGCCCCTATATAAACCTAAAGAAACACATATATAAACCAAACACACACACACACACACACACACATATATATATATATATGCATGTGTCTGTGTGTGGTTTATATATGTGTGTGTAGGTTTATATATATATATATATATATATATATATATATATATAGGGTGTCCGGGAGAAATTTGAGTTTCATAAGGAAAAAGAAAAAATGTTTGGTAACTATAAAATGTAATGGATTGTAAAGAAATTCAAACATGAGCCTGAAAACAAAAAACAGGATATGGCATTGAACTGACATTTGGCACCTGGAAAATGCAGGTGTACATTTGACACTGCGTAGACAGAGAAAATGCGTAAGTGTAGCCAATAACCAATGAAAACAGGCTGCGTGGGCGAGGAGGTGTGTCTATAAAAAAAACTGCGTAGGTGTCACGATCAAAAAGGCGTGACCCTGTAAGTTGAACAATTATAAAAAGCCCTCAGAAATCTAGGTTGGACAGACCGAGATCAGGATCGGGGTCGCTTGCATTCAGAACTCCCGAATGCTTCGGTGTATGTGCAGCTTCTAACGACAGTCTACAACCAATCTAGGCCGGGTTAGCTCAGTCGGTAGAGTGTTCGGCTAGAAACCAAAAGGTTTCTGGTTCGATACCGCCCCCCCGCCAACTCAGCGTAAGAATAGCACAGGGATATGTGCGATAAAGTAAGGAGCTGATGGTAGGTGTGGTGCTCCACCTTAGATGCAAAACAATCTCCTTGGTCTAGCGCTACTGAAAATGGGATAGACTCTCTCGTTGATTGGCTGATATCTATTTTAGGCTAACCCCACGACGACTCTTTTTAAATATTCTATATATACTAGTGGTCCATATTCTTTGTCGGGTCCAGTGACTGCGTATAACAGATATATATATATATAAAGAAACCACAAGGCTCCTAGTTCGGTACCGGTCCTCGCCAACTCAGCGTATGAGTAGCACAGGTATCTGTGCGGTAAAGTAAGGAGCTGATGGTAGGTGTGGCGCTCCACCTCAGATGGTAAAAACAATCTCCTTGGTCTAGCGCTATTGAAAAGGGGATAGATTCCCTCGCTGACTGGCTGATACCGATTTTTAGGCCGCCCCGACTACTTTACTTTTACTATATATTATATATATATATATATATATATATATATATATATACATACATATATATATATATATATAGTTGGAGAGAGTGAAAAGGCAATGAAATATAAAGGTAAATAATAAATAGAGGAATGTTAAATTATTAATTTGAAAAGCCGTATCTTCTGGGATAAGATCTTCGGGCTTCTGTCAAGGTTGTCATTGGGTGTTAAAAGGAACAAAAATATATTGACATTGATAACTGCATTAACAGTTTGGCCGAATATTCCCGCGCTTCTATCTCCTCAATCATCGTGACATGCTGAATGGGCGTTATTTTTTCATTGCTGAACACTGAAGGGGAGACCTGGCCATTCATGTAATTCACAAGCATAATAAGGCTATATATATAAACCTAATATATATATATATATATATATATATATATATATATATATATATATTATAAAAAAACCTAATGAATCAGATAAACCTACTAAAAGTTTCGCTTAGTGGTCTTCAGGGCTAATATACGACTTTATTATTTGGTCTATTTTGGTATTGAGCACTTTTTACTTATTAGCTTTAGTTTCCTGGTAGTTTTGTATATATATATATATATATTATATATATATATATATATATATAAAATTTTTACTTGAAGGCACTTACAACGCATGTATCGCATAAAATTCGATACTTTTTTTATAGAAAATGAAATTGACAAGTGTAATCCCGGCAAAGGATCGCTCGGTGTGTAGAATGTCGTACAGACTGTTTCGACTTTATTAAGTCTCATCAGCGACATATACTAACGATTTCCCTCCGACATATATATATATATATATTATATATATATATATATATATATAATATATAAATTGTTTTGTTTTTTTATTTTGGCCGAATATTGTAACAATAGATTATTTTTGCTTGGTGCAATTATCTTGGTCTTTTCTTTTTTTCCGAAAATATTTTTCTCCCCGGGTGATGTTTGGTAGTATATTTTTACAATCAAACTATTTACCGGATTTTTTCACACCACGAGGATTTACCAACAAATTTGGTATATATATGAAAGTAAACAAACAGTCTGTTTGAGATGTCGATAACCGACAATTTTGAGGAGAATAAGTGCTTAATTGAATTCATACCTAATTGAAAATTGATTATTTGATAATTAATGAATTAGGCGAACATATCTGTTCAAATGTATGGCGTAAACAAATCGAGAAAAAGTCGATGTCTGTATGTACATTTCGGCATATTATGCCTCATCAGCAGAGTTATAGACAGGAAACTGCTATGGGTGTGATTCGAACCCTAACTGCCAGGCTGACAGGCGGGGATTCTAACCATTAGCTGTTTTTTTCCAAGATTTCTCGTTTGTTTTTAAACTGATATATACTACATTTTTGGGTGACTTACTGCTCGACAGTATGAAAGTAAACAAACAGTCTGTTTGAGATGGCGATATATATATATATATATATATATATATATATATATATATATATATATATATGAGGTAAAATATAAGGAATGAAAGAAACGAATGTCAAACAAAAATCTGTAGTATATTTCGCTGGGGTATGGACCCGTCTTCATAAGCTTTTATTGAATGATCAGGATCATACAAGTGTTTTATAGAAGGGGAGAGTAGTTTTTTCTACCTTCCTCCCTCAACTCGCTTCCCATCTGATTTCCTTCTCATCATCCCCAACGATTTCCCCTATAAACAATCAACAATATTGATAATAAAAACATTGAAATATGTTTAACATATAACAATATTTGTTTTATTTATTTTCTCTGACGGAATACAGGGGATTGTTTTGGATACAGTTCAGCTATGTGTATCATACGTGTGATCACGCATGGGGCCAGTCGTTGTCTGACTAATTCTCTTTGGCTCCCTCCTTGTTGGAAAGTATCCGGTTTGAATCGTTAAGGGGAAGATAACTCTCTAACAATATATATATATATAATTGTGAATACAAATATTATTATTATTATGTCACTCCATTTGAATTTTTCACATCTGCAGAAGCAGGTGGTTCACAGGAGGCTGAGTGACATCAAGTCTCCTCAGGTTTCCAGGACTCTTCTGGGTATTCCAGCCGATCTCAATAATGCTGTAGTCTGGATGGCCGATTCTTCCTCCGATTTTATCCAGACTCTTTTCCAACCTCTTGGGGATTGTTCCAAGGGCCCCAATCACGACCGGCACGAACTTAACCCTCATTTCCACAGTTTTCTTAGTTCTCTGGCAAGGTCTAAGTATTTATCGATCCTTTCGTTTTCTTTCATTTTCACTCTGTGATCGGCCGGGACGGCAAAATCCACGAGATGACAAGTCTTCCTCTTCTTGTCAATCAAAACAGGATCTGGTCTCCTGGCTGGGATTAGGTGATCCGTCTGTACCTCAAAGTCCCAGAGAATTTTGTGCGTCTCATTCTCGAGGACAGATTCAGGTTTGTGCATATACCATTTAGTTGAATGGTGAAAACTGAATTTCTTGCACAGTTCCCAGTGAATCACCTTTCCCAACCAGTCGTGTACTTTCTTTGTGCGAGTTTACTGCATTCGCTTATTATGTGATTGACAGTGTCTTGTCTATTTTTGCTTTTATGTAGTTTGTACTTATGGCATTATCTTGTGCTGCAATTATCAGGGACTCAGTTTCTCTTTTGAGGTTTCCCCTTCTTAGCCATGTCTATTATTATTATTATTATTATTATTATTATTATTATTATTATAGCTCTACATTTTATGAAGAATTCAGTATTCTTAGATGTTTTACTAAAAGAATACTACTTCTACGGGAACTTTAAAGCAATTCTCAGACCCTATAACTATATGAATTGACCTTTTTGTCATACCTTGCTCGTGCAAATGTGTTGGTATATATATATATGTATATATATATATATATATATATGTGTGTGTATATATATATATATATATATATATATATATATATATATATATATATATATGTGTGTGTGTATATATATATATATATATATATATATATATATATATATATATATGCTAGCAAATGTAGCCGGTTCATGACCAGACAAAAAAAATGTAAATTGTTAGTTTATTAAAGATTTAACGATACTAGCCTTTTTGTTGTTTAAATTTGTTAAACAATTTTAAATAATTTTGATTAACAAAAAATTACACATTAGAAAGATTATTTTATTTTCCTTCGCACCAAATAAATATCTGAAAGCGTGGACAAGAAATAACGGAGAAATTTCGAGCTGAACTGCTTAGAATGCGATTTTCTTTACTAAAATTAAACTAAATTGCTGGTATCGCTATAATAGAAAGCAGGCGGCGAGCAATATTTTATTACCAGTAGCAGCTGGTATAAGACCAGCTCGGAAAATCGGTGGATTTTGATTTAATTAATTGATTATATCCCTTAATAAAACTTAATAACCAAATTTGGTGTGTTTCTTAGTTAGAAGGATATTAAGGTGTATGCAAGATTTCGAGTGATGTCTTTTTTTGCAGTTATATGTTGATACGTACATACCAAACTTTCTTTTATATATATATATATATATATATATAGATATGATAAACTTGAGATGGATAGATAGATATGTGAGGAATTGTTACAGAATTATTAGGTTCTCTAATATTCGTGTACAGTAGTGTAGAAATCAAAATGACTGTTATAAGTTGCAGCCCACGGCCTTGAAGGATGAGTGACAAGGCTTGACCTCATCCTGATCCTTTCCGGTGGATACTGTGAGAATCGGTGGAGGAGACCCTCTTCCAGTTTAGATTAGAAATAGATTTAAGTCAGTCGGCGAGAAACCACGACGGTGGTGAGTCGTGTTATACACGCTCCGACTCGATCTGCGCAGGTAGTCTGGTGGGGATTTCGAAAAGTCTTGTGTTATTATCTAAAAACTACCAATGACACAGGGCTTCTGATAAAAAGAAATCGCCAATGAAAGACCAGACACGAAGTCCCCAAGAGAAGTCCAGACGAAGAAGAGATGTTAGAAGAGACCTAGAAGAAGACGTAAGATAGAAATGACGTCAGAAGAAGAACCTAAGATAGAAAAGAAGAACAGAAGAATAATAGAAGTAAGTAAAGAGGTATACAACAAAATGAGACAGATAGATATGAAGGGACTGATAGATAAGTAAATAAATTAAAAAAGAAAGAAAGAAAGAAAGAAAGAAAGAAAGAAAGAAATAGACACAAATTGTTATAAATAAATTAGTATTGCTGTGTTATAGAGTTATCTGAACTGATAAATAAATTCATTGACACATGCAACTTTCTTTATCTGTGCAAACATTCCAAATTACATGCATAAGCGTATCTAGTAGTTTTGTAATTTAATAGACATTGCTTTTTTTTCTGATTATCTTTCTCCAGAAACAGATCAGATTTCCCCCATAATGGATTAACGTCCGGCATCCGATACATCAAATCCACCCATGAAAATTTATTAACCTCTCTTAAACTGTTTTTAGAATGCAGAGAAGGTTGTTTCCCCTTTTCTAAATCGATTTCCGCTGAAAGAATCGGTTTTTCCCCTTTGTCAAAACTCCGCTAAACATTTGTCAAAATGAGATCGATAGATTTGCACTGACTTCCATTATGAGACTTGCCGAAGAATCTTGATCCAATCAGACTTTCGAAACGGCTTTGAAAACTTCGGTGAAATAAAATAAACAAAGTTTTCTGAATTGATATAGTTAATAAATCTAGACCTGTATCGAGGCAAAAATCCTTAAACCAAATATATATATATATATATATATATATATATATATATATATATATATATATATATATATATATATATATATATATATATATAATCCAAAAGTCCAGAGAAGAAATCTTCCTTACGACATAGGTTTTTTTAAAAACAACTTGTCGCAGTTTGAGAGCTCAATGTGTGCTCTTATTGTTAGAGTCACAGAGCAAATTTATATTTAAATAAATAACAAAAGACTTATAGATCTTGCATTATAGACTATTTAAGGGAGCTTAGACAAAAATGTCTAATTCTCCCGACTCATCAGATGAGTCGGGAGAATTAGACATTTTTGTCTAAGCTCCCTGAAATAGTCTATAATGCAAGATCTATAAGTCTTTTGTTATTTATTTAAATATATATATATATATATATATATATAAAGTTATCAAATTACAAAAAATGATATAGTTAATATATATAAGCCCGTGTCGGGGCAAAATACTCAGACCAAAACTAAATACTTAAATTATCTTTTTTATAGTTAATAAATCTAAGCCTGTATTGAAGCCAAAAACTTTTGACCAAAATTATTTAAATAAAGTTAGCAATTTAAAAAAATTAATCCCCAGACCAAAACTATATAGATAAAATGATCAAATTTTTAAAAAGATTGATATATAAGCCCGTATCGGGATCAAAATCCTAAGACCAAAACTATATAGATAAAATGATTATTCTTTTAAAAATGTGTATAGTTAATATATCTAAACCTGTATCGGGGCCAAAATACTCAGACCAAAACTAAATAGATAAAATAATCTTTTTTTAAAATTTATATAGGTAATATATCTATGTCAAAAACCTTAGGCCAAAACTATATAAATAGAATGATCAAATTTATCTAAATTGATATAGTTAATATATCGAAGCCCGTATCGGGGCCAAATTACTCAGACCAAAACTAAATAAATAAAATGATCATTTTTTTTTCTAAATTGGTATAGTTAATATACCTAAACCTGTATCGGGGCCAAAATTCTTAGACCAAAACTATATAAATAAAATAATCATTTAAAAAAAAAATTGATATAGTTAATATCTCTAAACCTGTATCGAGGCCAAAAACCTTAGACCAAAACTATATGAATAAAATGATCAAATTTCTCTAAATTGATTTAATTAATATATCTAAACCCGTATCGGGACCAAATTACTCAGTACACAACTATATAAATAAAATGATCATTCTTTTCTAAATTTATATAGTTAATATATCTAAGCCTGTATTGAGGCCAAAACCTTAGACCACAACTATATAAATAAAATGATCAAATTTCTCTAAATTGATATAGTTAATATATCTAAACCGTATCGGGACCAAATTACTCAGTACACAACTATATAAATAAAATGATCATTCTTTTCTAAATTTTATAAGTTAATATATCTAAGCCTGTATTGAGGCCAAAAACCTTAGACCACAACTATATAAAAAAATGATCAAATTTCTCTAAATTGATATAGTTAATATATCTTAAACCGTATCGGGGCCAAATTACTCAGACCAAAAATATATAAATGAAATGATCAAATTTCTCTAAATTGATATAGCTAATATATCTAAACCTGTATCGGGGCTAAAATACTCAGACCAAAACTATATAAATAAAATTATCATTTAAAAAAATTTGATATAGTTAATATACCTAAGCCCGTATCGAGGCCAAAATACTTAGACTAAAACTAAATAAATAAAATGATCATTTTATTTAAATTGATATAATTAATATATTTAAGCCTGTATCGAGGCCAAAAGCCTTACACCAAAACTGTATTAATAAAAAGATCAAATTTCTCTAAATTGATATAGTTAATATATATAAGTCCGTATCGGGACTAAAATCCTCAGACCAAAACTATATAAATAAAAGGATCATTTTTTAAAAAATTTGTATAGTTAATATATCTAAACCTGTATTTGGGCTAAAAACCTTAGACCAAAACTAAATAAATAGAATGATCATTTTTTTAAATTGATATAGTTTATATATCTAAACCTGTATCTAGGCCAAAAACCTTAGACCAAAACTATATGAATAAAATGATCAAATTTCTCTAAATTGATATAGTTAATATATCTAAACCTGATTCGGGGCCGAAATCCTCAGACCAAAACTATATAGATAAAATGATCATTTTAAAGAAAATGATATAGTTAATATACCTAAGCCCGTATCGGGGCCAAAAACCTTAGACCAAAATTAAATAAATAAAATGATCATTTAAAAAAAAATTATATAGTTGATATATCTAAACCTGTATTGGGGCCAAAAACCTTAGACCAAAACTGTATAAATAAAAAGATCAAATTTCTCTAAATTGATATAGTTAATACATATAAGTCCGTATCGGGGCCAAAATCCTCAGACCAAAACTATATAAATAAAATGATCGTTTTTTTTTAAATTTATATAGTTAATATATCTAAACATGTATTGGGGCCAAAAACCTTAGACCAAAACTATATGAATAAAATGATCAAATTTCTTTAAGAATTGATATAGTTGATATATCTAAATCTGTATCGGGGCCAAAATGCTCAGACCAAAACTAAAAAAATACAATGATCATTTTTTTCTGAATTGATATAGTTAATATATCTAAGCCTGTATTGAGACCAAAAACCTTAGACCAAAACTAGATAAATGAAATGATCAAATTTCTCTAAATTGATACAGTTAATATATCTAAACCCGTATCGGGACCAAAATACTCAGACCAAAACTATATAGTTTATTTTTATTGAAACATATATTACTAACTCCGTTTTAATAAATATAATTAATTCAGTCCTACTCGGATGGAGATACCGCTATCCCAAAGGTCTACATTGAAGATAATTTAATTGGGGTTTCGAGTTCAAATTACGGCTAAAACATGTTTTGTTACCTTTGGAAAGGATGGAATATGCAGTGTACCGGGTATGACGTTAAACTCAATCTAATGGTGAGGTTCAAATTCTGGAGCTTTGGGGATTGTACCCTTTTATCGCCATTACTCCCAGGTCTACTCTGAACTGGAATGTTAGTCCCTTTTAGAGTACCGTCAATGGATTAAATAGAGTAAATGGGTTTAAATTTTAAAATTTCGAATAACCTTCAATAATGAATAAAACAAAACGTCTTCAGCATAAAATAACCAAACAAGGTTTGACATGCCCTAAAATCAAATCAATCTAAAAACCAACCTGCAATATGTATCTTCTCCCTAGTTCAACTTATGTATTTAACAATCCCATCATCTGAACGAGCAGGATGCTACACACGGCGAATTTCTCTAGGAGGTTTTGAATATAGAGAGTTCCATTCTTCTATACTGGTTGCCATACAAAGGGCAAAGCGTCCAGTCTGAACAACAGAAAAAACAGCTGTACGGCCACCTGCCACATATCATCCAAACCATCCGAGTAAGACGGACAAGACACACAGGACACTGTTGGAGAAGCAAGGACGAACTCATAAGTGATGTCCTACTGTGGAAGAGAGCACATGGGCATGCCAGTGTGGGTCGACCAACAAAGACGTACATTGACCAGCTCTGTAAGGATTACAGAATGCTGCATGGAGGACCCATGATATAAACGGGGATAACGTCAAAGGTAAGGTCTACAAAATAATATGAAATCACAGAAACGTTTATTGTTTATTGTCAATGATGTTTATATCATTTTAAATTTTTAACATATATCTATTTTGTACATAATCGTCATTTCTGCTCATGCATTTTGTAGCTGTTGTAGCAGTTTTAAGAGACATCTCAACTATCGATGGAAAACTACTAAACTCGGTAGAACAATTAAGGTACTTTGGCAGTAATATCTCCTCAACAGAAAACGATATTAATGCACGCATAGGAAAGACATGGTCCGCTATAAATAAATTATAAGTCATATGGAAATCCAATCTCACAGACAAGTTAAAGAGACAATTCTTCCAGGCCGTTGTCGTGTCAGTACTGATGTATGGCTGCACCAACTGGACCCCAACGAAGTAACTAGAGAATAAACTAGATGGGAGCTGCACAAGAATGCTCCGTGTGATCCTGAACAAGACGTGGAAACAACACCCTACGAGAAAACAGCTGTACGACTACCTGCCACATATCACCCAAACCATCCGAGTAAGACGGACAAGACACGCGGGACACTGTTGGAGAAGCAAGGACGAAATCATAAGTGACGTCCTATTGTGGAAGAGAGCACATGGGCGCGCCAGTGAGGGCTGACCAACAAAGACGTACATTGACCAGCTCTGTACGGATACAGGGTGCTGAATGGAGGACCTCCCGAGAATGATGAGTGATTGGGACGGATGGAGAGAGATTGTCATGGATATCCATGCTAACAGCATGACATGATAATGATGATGAGGATTTCATACCACCAATGTCGGCGAAGAAGTGTTGAATCTTGTCATCGTTGCAAATGAATATATATCTGCTGACGTCTATTTTCATGTCTCCGTAAACACACACACATACAAACACACACACACGTATATATATATATATATATATATATATATATATATATCTTATTATAATGGAGATTGTGTGTTTTTCTGTCTGTAACCGAAACTATATTACTACTCAAGTAACAATTCCCTTAGTTATTAACGTCACATTCTCCATGATTTTATTTTTATTTAAACCTCAATTATTAATAAAATTCTTTTACATTATTAATACTATTAACTATATCTACATACTAACAACATGCAATTATATTTATATATACAACAGAATAGCGGTTTACAGTGTGAATGGGAAGGCTAATTTGCATATTGATCTTAAAAAAATTGATTTTAATGAATATATGCTTAGTATTATTGATTTCTAATTGTTTGGTTTTATCTTAATAAATATGAGCAAAAATCTCGGGGATAAATCTTAACAGAAATCTATTAACATAAAGAAATAACTGTAATTTTTTCTTTACTTCCTATTTTAACTAAATAGTTAAATTAGGGAAATTTACCACTGAAAGACGGGAGTAAGGGAAAATGGTGGAACAGTTAGTTTCAAAGTTGTTCTATTTTCCGATTATACCCCCTCTGTTCCAAATATTTTTATCTGAATTCTTATTCAGTTTCATTAGCCTTTCTAATTTAACATGATATTTTATTATATTAAAACTTAAATACTTGCACCCGGAGGGTGCATATATTTGCTAGTATATATATATATATTTTCATGTCTCCGTAAACACACACACACATACAAACACACACCCACGTATATATATATATATATATATATATATATATATATATACAGTATTGCCCATGCAACACATACAATTATCATCATCATGTCGCGCTGTTAGCACGGATATCCATGACAATCTCTCTCCACCCGTCCCTATCGCTCATCATTCTCGTTAGGTCCTCTATGCAGCATTCTGTAAAAATAAAAAAGTCAACGTCTCTGATGACGGATAAACATCTGAAACCATTGGTATGACAAACTTTGTATTGGTGACTTAAATATATATATATATATATATATATATATATATATATATATATAATATAATATATATATATGCTCCCATATATATATATATATATATATATATAATATATATATATATATATATATATATATATGCTCCCAAAGAGCGAATTTAATTGAATTTCACCGCCAGCATAAAGTAATGATCGTCTGTTGTTTACAGAGTTGTTCCCTCTCTCTCTTCTCTCTCTCTCTCTCTCTCTCTCTCTCTCTCTCTCTCTCTCTCTCTCTCTTTCAAAATATATATACAGAAGTCGATGCTTGAAAGATTAACGAATCGAGCTGGTGAAAAGTCAGTCGGGTTTCGCTCCTGGTCGACGGCAGTTGCTGTGTCTAGCCTCACTGATGAGACGTTAAACGTCGAATATATATACATATATATATATATATATATATATATATATATATATATATATTGATAGAGAGAGAGAGAGAGAGAGAGAGAGAGAGAGAGAGAGAGAGAGAGAGAGAGAGAAGATAGTGTGAAAAAATAGGTTGCAATCAAGGTATCAAGACAAAACAATCATTTTAATAAATTTTTAGTGATAACGACTTTTTTTTGTTCACCGAATTAACCGTTAACTTGAAGGTAGATTTCAATTTGAAATGTATATGTATATATGCAATATATATATATATAATATAATATATATATATATATATATTATACATTTGTTGTGTGTATGTATGTGTGTAGTTGAATAATATAGAATATTTTTTCAAAAAAGAGAGAACTCAAACGTACATATATATATATATATATATATATATATATATATAATATATATATTATTCTAATGGTGAAGTTCCATTTTTGGACCATTGGAGAGTTTGCAGTACCCCTTCATCGCCATTACTTCCGGGTCCGAG
>CM042169.1:71214205-71231705 GCA_023376005.1 Doryteuthis pealeii
TTTATCGATTGTTTCGAAACAGATTTCTGTCAGCTAATACATAACATCATTTGTTTTTTTTTTCAAAAATGCTAAATTTCATATATATATATATATATATATATTGTCGGCTAAGGCCATATAAAACGCATTGTTTGTTTGTACACTTTTAATACTGTCGTGTAGCAAGTCACCAAAAGTGGAATGTAACTGAGTTCAAAATAACCGGAAAATCTGGAAAAATCAGTTAGTGTAATTGTTAGAATCCCCGCCTGTCAGACTGACAGTTAGGGTTCGAATCACCGACAGAACAGTCTTCCTGTCTATAACTCTGCTGATGAGGCATAATAGGCCGAAATGTACATACAGAGATCGAATTTTTCTTGATTTTTTTAGACTTTCATTTGAACAGATATGTCCGCCTAATTCATTAATTATCAATTAATTAATTTTCAAAATTGGGTATGACTTCAATTAAGCACATATTCTCCCAAGAATTGTCGGCTAAGGCCATATCAAACACATTTTGTTTGTTTACTTCTCAGATATATATAAATATACATATATATATATATATATACTTTCACAGTCTGAACTACTATTTTATCCATAGCTGGAGGTAGAATAGTTGGATTCATATCTTTCGCAAGGGTATTAGCGATATGTGAACTGTGGCTTCCTCCAGGAATTGAACTCGGGTGGACGATTTCATTTTCCTGCGACTCTAACCAGTACACCACCGCGCTTTCCTAAAACTAAACACAGCTAACAAAGTAAAAATTGAAGTTAACTGCCTCTAAAATACGAGGAATTGTCGAATGGAATATTATCATCCGGTGTTAAACAAAGCCAGGTTGGTGGGGGGGGGGGCTGAATGGAAATAAAGAGGACGAGGCAAACATTCTGAAATCTGTCATAAAGGCGTGAACTATAAAGGAGAAAGAAGAAAAAGAAATAGAAAAATAGACTAGACGTCCTGTTTTCGCCTAAGACACAACTAACTCCCAATCAGTGATTGCAAGAAAGACAACACATCGCCATTTTAAAAATTAATCTCCTCCAATAAAGAAGAAGAAGAACAACAACATCCGAATAAATAAACAAACACATTCAAGTGTGTGCGAGTTGAATGGACATGAAAAAGGCGGGAGGGAAGAATCAACCTTCGAAAATTGAAAACAGAAAAATGTTCGCCATTTTAGAAACCGGCTTTAATGAGTTTTGAAAGAAATTGCTATTTAAAATTTATAAAAATAACGGAAGACAAAAAAAAAAAATTAAATTGAATAGTATAAAACACTCGAAAAGGGTATCATGGAAGGCTGTTGGGAGAAACCTCGTAAACTCTACAGGAGTTCGTGAACAATACTCACAAGGAGGTTTGGTCTGTTAAATGATACACAAGAGAATGTCAATGGTGGAGTAATTGTTTGAGATAAAGCGAAAAGAAGCGGGAAAAAAAAGCGGGAAAAAAAAAAGAAAAAAAAGAATTTGAAATTACATTTGAAAGAGAGAAAAAATAATTGATTTTTGTGCGAGGATTTTAAATTAATTTTTCTTTATATAAATTGATTTTTAATTGATTTTTTTTGTTTACTTTTTGGGATTTGTAACTGTTGTGGTGATATTCAGGTTGTTTTCGTCTCCGATAAAAGGATATATGAAATATCCGACCGAATGCCACCGAGACAAAGACGATTAAACGTATAAATAATCACTGAAATAAAGAACGCATTGCGCATGATCGTAGGTGTACATGACTAATCGATAAATCTTAATTCAATTTCTCACTTAAATTCTCTCTCTCTCTCTCTCTCTCTCTCTCTCTCTCTCTCTCTCTCTCTCTCTCTGATATATATATATATATATATATATATATATATATATATATATAATGAATAGTGAATGAAAAAATGAGAAAAGTATTGGCATGAAAAGGTGCTCAATGCTAATAAAGCAGAGCAGATTTATAATCAATGGTAATATTATAGATTTACACTCATAACTTGAAGTTTCATGGTAATCCATTCATCAGATGAGTCCAATGGTTGAGATCTTAAAAAACTGTCGTGAAATGGTTGAGATTTTAAAAACCAGTAATTATGGTTTTTAAAATTACTGGTTTTAAAAATCTCAACCATTGGACTCATCTGATGATTGGATTACCATGAAACTTCAAGTTACGAGTGTAAAACCATAATAGTACCATTGATTATATATATATATATATATATATATATATATATATATATATATATATATTTGGGAGAATATGTGCTTAATTGAAGTCGTACCTAATTTTGAAAGGTAATTAATAAATAATTAATTAATTAGGCGGGCATACCTATTCAAATGTAAGGCTAAACAAATCGAGAAAAATCAATCTCTGTATGTACATTTCAGCCTATATACAGAGATTGAGTTTTCTCGATTTGTCAAGAGACAAAAAAGAAAGATAAAGATATATATATATATATATATATATATATATATATATATATATATATATATATAAGGGGAGAATGGAAGAGAGGTCTTCCGGTCAAGAAGCAAGGAGAAGATGAAGAAATAGATAAAAGAAAAAAGAAAAAACGGAGGCGAGAAAGATAAAGAAATATATATGTCCGTTATCAGATCAAACGATAATAATGCGTGGGGATATTTATCGTATATAAAGGCTAGCGGATGAAGTGTGTCAGAGTCCCCAGCGAGCAGCAGTGAAGGCAACCTTGCCACCTCCCGTTATCAACCACCATCGGAAGTTCATTGTGAACACTGCGCTCCCCATCAACCTACCCGGACATTTCCATTGTGAACACTCGTCACCTCTCTCCACCCACACACCGAAGAAAATAAAGACGGATCATATTTTTATATACACGTGTCTGTAGTTTTATTGGAGTCCAGTAGTCGGCTATACAACAATGACGGGGATCAGTGGAAAGTTACTGGGGCAGATGAGTGAGAACGGTAACATTCTAACTGACCTTCCGGTATACAGACGTGAGAATACGTTTTAGTTTAGTAAGTCAAATGCGAGCCGCACCCTATCAGAGAGAATGTCTCTTAGGGTTCGCAACTCCCCCCGGCGGAATCAAATGGGCAGGGTTGGTAATAAAACTTGATTAAGAAACAACCAACGCTTGTGTGTTAATTAAATTATTAAGAACAATGTCCAGCCCAGCACAAAGAAAAATCAACGAATAAACCAACCCTTAACAGCAGAAGCCCACTAGATGGAAGAAAATGGCGGTCGAAGTAGAACCATCAAGTAAAAAGTATAATAATCTTTACACACACAAGCACGCACACACACACACTTACACACACAAACACACACATAAGCAAGCACCCCCAACCATACACATACACACACAGGATTTGGAAGACCCAAGGCAGAACGAATGTAGCAGCCGCTAAGACAACTTCAGTTCCAGTATTCTTCTGATGATGGGAATTTTCGTCCCGAAATATTGAGAAATAAAATGACAGGTTAACAAAAAACATCATAGTTACCTTCTTTTTTCTTTACACTCGCATTGTGACAGCCTTCAAAACCAACCAACAAACCAATAATAATCTTCATTTAACTGTCTCACTAATTCTTTTTTTAAATTTTTTTTCCATATTTTCTTTATGTTTGTTTAGAACAGATTAGCATTATCGCTTCCATGCACTCACTCCTCTCACTATCAGTCCCCTTCTTTCTTTCTTTCTTTCTTTCTTTCTTTCTTTCTTATATTTTTCTGTGTAGCATATCCCTTTTCCCTATCATTCTTTACAATAAAAGACGGGCATTGTTTAGCTAGATGATGACATATATACATATATATGTACTGTAATATTGTATATATATATATATATATATATATATATATATATATATATATATATATACTGTAATATTATGTGTGTATATATATACTGTTTTATTATATATATATATGTATATATATATATATATATATATATACTATAATATTATATATAGTGTAATATTATATATATATATATATATATATATATATATATATATATATATATACTGTAATATTATATATATAATGTAATATTATTATATATATATATATATATATATATATATATATATATATATATATATATATACTGTAAGGTGATAACATTCATAAAAAATACAAATTCGGACGAAAATCAAGACTATATAATCAGGATTTACATTTTTGTATTTCATCTTGAACAATTTGGACTGTCTCAACATCAAGGAACTCGAGTATTAACAAACAGCCTTTTTTTCTGTATAGCATTTCCTTTTTCTTCCCTTTCTTTCTTTATGATGTGAAATCGGAATGGTCCATTATTTAGTTCATAAGAAGTAAGAATTCGGTGGACAAGCAACAGCAGATAATCAGGATTTAGATTTTTGCATTTCCTCTTGAACAATTTAGATTTGAGCATGTGTTAACGGTCGTGCAATTTAGGAACACGCGTATTAGTAAATAAATAGACTAGGCAAGAGATACAGATGAACTAATCGTTCACAAGGCTTAAGGTTGGCACAAGGCCAAATGTATGAGACACTCCAAATAAACTGCTAGCCTAATTTGCTAACAATTAGAATACGTGAAACGTCCTTGAATAGTCATTTACTAAACTGATCTAAGTTTGGCACATGGCCAAGAGAATCGGGCACCTAATTAGGATCAAACCTACTGAAAATCACCTGGCAGTCTACCTAAATATTTCATCAAGTAACTTTCCCTAAAAAAACTAACAGTAGCTTAGATTTGGCATAAGGCCAACTATTTTGGGCTCCCAATATGGATAAAAAAAACCAACAAATTGATATATGAAACTAGACTGCTAAGTATTATATAACGACCGGTGTACAAGAGAAAATGTGTGAGAAGCGAAGAGAAAGGTACAATGATACAAAACAAGTGGAGGCGATTCAAGAGAGATAATGGAAAACATACCAAAAAAAAAGAAAGAAAAGGGGGAGTACAACATAAAAGAGACAAGGGAGTAGAGCCAAGGCTGGTTGGTTGATTGGATTTTATGGCATGTCAACCCTTGTTTGGTTATTTAATGCCGAAGACATTTTGTTTTATTCATTCTTGGTGGTTGGTTGGATTTTATGGCATGTCAACCTTGTTTGGTTATTTAATGCCGAAGACATTTTGTTTTATTCATTCTTGGTGGTTGGTTGGATTTTATGGCATGTCAACCCTTGTTTGGTTATTTAATGCCGAAGACATTTTGTTTTATTCATTCTTGGTGGTTGGTTGGATTTTATGGCATGTCAACCCTTGTTTGGTTATTTAATGCCGAAGACATTTTGTTTTATTCACTCTTGGTGGTTGGTTGGATTTTATGGCATGTCAACCCTTATTGGTTATTTTATGTCAAAGTCATTTTGTTTTATTCATTCATAATTCCATGTCAAATTATCCAGACCATGTCACCCACAATCTTCAGAATTGGTCTGAGTAGTAGGAAAGCTCTAGAACTCATTTTAAAGACAAAAATATAATACAAAGTATTGCCATTTTTCGCCCTCCGCCATCAAATTTGGAGAGCTAGAAATCGACACAACTCCGCCAATTTTTGGAATTGGAAGCTCAAATTTTGGGGAATGTCTAACGTTAACATAGTCCACATCTGGAAAACACTTTCAGAAAAATTGAAGGGGGTGGTTGACAATTTTACTTTTTTCTGGATGATTTGACATGGAATTACCCGAGAGAGAAAGAAAGAGAAGAGAAGTCTAGAGAAGAGAGACAAGGGAAGAAGAGGAGACAGACAAAGGTAATTAGTCGAGAAGAGATACAAGAGGAATAGGACAAACTGACAAACAGAAGAAACCAGGAAGAGAGATAATTTAAAGAAAACAAACGAAGGGAGACAATTGGGAGACGTCAAGATAAGAGAGACTATGAGATGAGGAAAAGAGAAGAGAGACAATGGGAAGAAGATAAAAGATGAGATACAAACAGAAGAAAAGAGAAGAGGCATGGTGAATAAGTATGGGGATTTAAATTAAACTAAATTAAATCAAAATTAAATAAATAAATAAAAAGTTCTGAGCATCTGGTCTCTAACGTCCAGAGTTAACGGTCTAATGAATAAAGTCTCCATCTATACTTCGAAAAAGTTGTGTCTTTTTATTTCTCTTCGTTCCATCATTACATATTTCCCTATATAAGACAAGGCAAGAGAGACAAGGGAAAGGGGACATAAGAAGAGAGACAAAGATAAAAGAGCAGACAGACAAAGAGAATCAGACGAGAAGAGACACAAAGGGAAGAGAACAGGAGAAGGGGGACAATGGGAAGAAGACACAAAATGGGGAGAAGACAAGAGAAGACAGACAAGAGGAAGTAGAATTGACAAGAGAGAATACCAGAAAGAAGAAGAGAAGAGAGACAATAGGGAATAAAAATGACAGAAGATACACGGGATAGGAGACACTACAAGAGAGACAATGGGGGAGAAGACAAGAGAAAATAGATAAGGCGAAGTAGATTAGATAAGAAAGACTAGGGGAAGAAGACCAAAAGAGAGACAATTGGAAGAAGTTAAGACATAAGAGAGAAAGCAGAAGATAAGACAAGGGACACGTTCAATAAGACAAAACAAGTGAGACATGGGAAAGGAGACATAAGAGAGACAAAGAGAAGACAAGAGGAGACAGACAAGGAGAATCAGAAAAGAAAAGAGACAAGGGGCAGATGACAAGGGAAGGGAGACAATGGGATGACAGGATATTCACGGGGAAGGAGACACTACAAGAAAGACAATGGGGGAAAAGAGAAGACGGACAAGAGGTAGTAGACTTGATAATAAAGAATACGGGAAGAAGACATGAAGAGAGACAGTTGGAAGAAGTTAAATGATGAGACAGAAGCAGAAAAGAGAGAATACGGGAAGAGGATAAAAAGAGACACATTGGGGAGTTAAAATGACAAGAGACACACGGGGAAGGAGACACTACAAGAAAGACATAGGGAGAAGACAAGACAAAACAGACAAGGGAAGTAGATTTGATCAGAAAGAATACAGAAAGAAGACGAAGAGAGACAATGGGGGGGGAGTAAGCAAGACAGCAGATACAAGAGGAGGGAGACACGACAATAGGGGAAGACATGAAAAGATAGATGAGGGGATGGGCAAGATAACAGAGAGTGAAAACAGAACATGAGACAAGGGGAAGTAGACACAAGAAGAGACTCAAGAAAAAGTAAAAGAAGAAAAGAAGACCAGAACAGCAAGAATAAAACCGAAAATCTATAAGGTAGAAATTTACTCTGATTTTTAAAAAAAAATTCTTGTAAGTGTTTGGAGAAAAATATATAAACGTTAAAGAAAAAGACAACAGCGAAAACAAAATGAATTAGACAAGAGTGGTATTGAAAAGAAGTAGCCATTATTTTTTCTCTTAATTTAATCATGACAAAATACGAAAAGGCCAATATGCTCCAAATCATTTGCACAGACGACGGGGAAAAAAGAAAAGAAAAATAAACTAAGACAAATTAAATAGAAATGAAATGTATTTCATCAATCTGAGAAAAAATTGAAAATAAGAATAAATAAATATTGGGGAAGACATTTTTGAATGTTTGACACAATTTCAATAATGAAACTGTTGGATAAGTAAATAGCAAATCAATACCGCGTACAGTTTTTTGACTGTTTCTTTTAAACGAATCGGATATTTAATTCAAATGATACCAAATGCAGTTTTTATTCATTCAGACGTTTATATGTATCATCTTTAACACAATAAATGACACAATCTAATCGATTTCTTGTCTTCGATTTCTAAATACAGATTTTTGATTAAAATTTATTAAGTACCCTCGCAGTCAAAGAATAAATATTCAACTAGTTTCATTGCCGTGGATTATTTTCGGGAAAACAGAAAGAATGTCACAATGTGACATCCTTTCTGTTTTCCTTGTAACAAGGAAAGAGGTTATTTTACGCATACATTGTGATGTTCTATCAATTATTCCAATCAATTATTCCAATCAATTATTCCAATTAATCACCAAATGTGATTTTCGTGAATAGGTAGAGCCATACACTTCACAAGAATGTGGTTTCTCTCCAGTGTGTGTCAGCATATGCATCACCAAATGTGATTTTCGTGAAAAGGTAGAGCCATACACTTCACAAGAATGTGGTTTCTCTCCAGTGTGTGTCAGCATATGCATCACCAAATGTGATTTTCGTGAAAAGGTAGAGCCATACACTTCACAAGAATGTGGTTTCTCTCCAGTGTGTGTCAGCATATGCATCACCAAATGTGATTTTCGTGAAAAGGTAGAGCCATACACTTCACAAGAATGTGGTTTCTCTCCAGTGTGTGTCAGCATATGCATCACCAAATGTGATTTTCGTGAAAAGGTAGAGCCACACACTTCACAATAATGAGGATTCTCTCCAGTGTGTGCGCGCATATGCCTCAGCAATAGTGATTTTCCTGAAAAGGAGGTGCCACACACTTCACATGAATATGGTTTATCTGCCTTGAGCATTGGCATATTTTAAGAAAAACTGGAGGGTATGAAAAATGAATCAGGTATTTCACAAAAATATGATGTCTCTCCTGTTGTTCTGCATGTACTCCACCAATCTGATTTCGATGAAAAGAAACAATGCTGTACTTCACAACAGATACACGAATGCAAACTTAGTTTAATTCTTATATAACACTACAAAGAATTACTAAAATTATAATTGTAAGTGCTTTATATAGTTAAACTTGAGAGACATGCCTTTCTGATGTAGACGTAATAATGATATCTGGTATCTTCTATTTGAGTCTGATCGATTTCTTGTCTTCAATTTCTAAATACAGCTTTTTGATTAAAAATTATAAATACTCACACAGTCAAAGAAGAAATATTTAATTAGTTTCATTGCCGTTGATCATTTTTGGGAAAACAGAAAGGGTGACACAATGTGACATCCTTTCTGTTTTCCTTGTAACAACACCTTTTGAAATATTCACCCCTCTTTTAAATATGTTTGTAGAAGGCTAAATATTTACATTTACTTGTCGATAAAAAGATACCTTACTTTTAAAGTCTTCAAACCAAAAAAACAAAAACAAAAAAAATAATTTGTCGATAAAAACGCCTTCAGTCCGCTACAAAAATCTTATTTTTTTGTATTCTCATTTTATTTTAATATCTATTTCCAACCAACAATTACAGATTAAAAAAACAAAATAAATAGACATTCTTTTTTATTTCAACTAAATACCAGACATAAAGAAACAAAAATTTTAAAAAATATCTGAAGATTCAAAAAATGTAAATATTTTTAAACTTTATATTTTACGCATACATTGTTATGTTTTATCAATTATCCCAAGGCTAACAACAACAGATACACGAATACAAACTTAGTTTAATACTTATATAACAATACAAAGAACTACTAACATTATAATTGTACCTGCTTTATATAGTTAAACTTGAGTGACCTGCCTGTCTGATGTAGACGTAATAATGATAACTGATATCTTTTATTTGAGTCTGTACTTTCGATGATGGGCACCAAAACTATTAAATACGACACATGATTGCTATGTTCAATCAAGAGAGAGTTTCCCTAACTTAACGTATAGAAGTAGAGTATTTTACTGACACAACAAATATATGTTAAGGAATTGCGTAATAAGGAGGTAATAATGATAACTGATATCTTCTATTTGAGTCTGTACTTTCGATGATGGGCACCAAAACTATTAAGTACGTCACATGATTGCTATGTTCAATCAAGAGAGAGTCTCCCTAAACTTCATGTATAGAAGTAGAGTATTTTACTGACACAACAAATATATGTTAATGAATTGCGTAATAAAGAGGTAATAAGGATATCTAGTATCTTCTATTTAAATATGTACATTTATATACTACATATACCCTGATTTTAAAGTTTACGAATCTAAATATTTCTAATTTACAGGTACATTCACAATTTATGATTTCTCATTAATTTTAACATACTATTCTCCTTTAATTTATGAATTCGTAACTAGTTATTATAACTAGCAATGAATTCCTTTCCATCTGCTTCTCCAATATGAAACTTGGCTATACTTGTATGATATCCCTATACGGTTGATTGTTTAGCACATGCATATACTAAATCCCATTTTAAATGTTTTAAAACATCATAGGGCCACCATTAATCTTCTATGCAAAAACAAAAAGAAATATCTGGACCATCCTATGGTCCTAAAATCCTGGTCACGGCACCAAATATATGTATATTATATACCATATATACACTGATTTTCAAGTCAACGGCCCTTAATTTAGATATTTCTAACTTACAGGTACGCTCACAGATTATTACTTCTCATGAATTGTAACATGTTCTTTCGGTAATGAGCACCAAAGTTATTTACATAGTTAAACTTGAGTGACCTGTCTGTCTGATGTAGAGGTAATAATGATATCTGGTATATTCTATTTGAGTCTGTACTTTCGATGATGGGCAACCAAAACTATTAAGTACGACACATGATTGCTACGTTCAATCAAGAGAGATTCTCCCTAAACTTCATGTATATACGCAGAGTATTTTACTGACACAACAAATATATGTTAAGGAATTGCGTATATTGTACGTTTTTGAAAATATTTTTGTGTGTATTTTCTTAAGAATATTGTGCGCATGTTAATATGAAATCTCGTATTCCAATTTGATGTATGAAATGTGCAAACAGATCTATTTGACAAAAAGATAGAAAATATCTGAAATTTCTTTCTTTCTTCATTTGGTTTAATAAATGTGTAAGATTCAAAGTTATAGTTGAACATACAACTCCGACTCGTTTGTGGGACAAAACATTTTATATATCACAGCACAGAAACAAGACAAGATACATAAACAATAAAATACATGTACATACACATACAAGAGTAGAGATAAAAGGACTGGAGAGTCAGTACATACAAAATCACTTACTAGTGATGAGGGCCCGAAGACCCCAGGAGAGTTACATAGCGTTGGGGGCAGAAGCCCCCCTCCACAGAGAAGGGTGTGACAATGGTCTAATTCATGTGGTCAGTCCAGAAGATATAGCTAAAAGAGGGAGAAGCGTTTGAATCAGCTGCTTAAATACTATAGCCCCTGGTGAGAACAAGCGGCAACCCAGCGGGAAGATAACTCTTCCAGGCACATGGAAGAATATCCCAACAAATGATTATTTGCAGTTACTGATTTCTAATAATATCCCGTTTTTGCTAGAGCTAAATCGGGGAGACTGTTTTTGTTGAGGTGGAGCGTTACACCTACCAACAGATCCCCATTTTAAATCACAGATCAGATTACCCAATCTGTGCTACTCATGCACTGAATTGGTGGTGGATTCGTCTTCGTCTTCTGTTTTCGTAAAGTGTGTGTTTAACATGCTAATATATTAACCCTTTCTAGTGAATTTAAACTCATGAAAATTTTCACATCGAAAGTAAATATCGGGAGGATATTCTATGTAATATATCTATAACTATTAATAATGGAGATTCGCTACCAGTTTTTGTCTGTAACAAAAACTACGTCATTGCATACGTTACATTACCCAAAATCGTCATAACATAGAATAAATACACTCAAAATTTGAACATGCAACATTAGACAGTCCTCATTGATTTTTAAAACAAGTTTTAATAAATACATGACTGGTATTATATATCTATATATAATTTGTTTTATTTTAATATATATTTAAAGTTTACATTGCAAATAGTTTAATTTTTTAATCCTTTAATGTATTTGATGCTTTTACTTACTTAGGGTACAAACTCGCTGACATTGAATTTTTCAGGCAATATGTTTCAAAAATCTTTTATTCAAATTAAATTAACATCTTATTCGTTAACGACGTCTACTATTAAAAGTCTAGCTGAGTTAAATTTACCGTAAAACTGTCCATATAATTAATGCATTAAAATCTTGAAATATGTTATTTATCTCTAAGAAATAAAATGTATACATAATATATGGTGGGAATAATTTGCATAATGATTTTAACAAAACTAGGTTTAATGAATATTCATTTGCTGTAACTGATTTTTAATACTATCATGTCATTCTCAAATGTATTAAAAGCAATACTATATATAATTCTATAGAGAAATTAATTGAAATAATATTAAAATAGATGTAATATTTTTATATTCGTATTATCTGCATTATTGTCCTCATCTTTATTGTTATTTGTACATCGTTTCCACCGATATACCCTCCGCCTTCTTCGAGTATTTCTTGTCGGACTCGGGAACCTCCTCGGACTCGGGAAACTTCTTTTCGGACTCAGGAACCTTCTGGTCGTAATCGGGAGCCATCACGGAACTTTGAACTTAACCCTTTATTCAATCCACGGGGGTATCCTGTTCTCATTCCGCTAACCATAGATCGGGTAGGAGTCGTGTTAATTATTTTCTATGTTACTGCCGCTACTCACGATTGAACCCGAAATACAGAGATAACTGTCGCTTAGAACTGTCTTAACCTAACTACTTATCCACTCGGCCATGTGTCCAATTGGACAATTCAGTGTGAATTTTGGGAACTTATAAACCTAATGTCTTGTTTTTTGCTACAATATCTACCTATTCATTTTATGTATGATTTTTTACCTAGACTTTTGAAGACAATTGTCCTGTAGTGTTAGTTTGCATTCGCCGGGTGGAGTTGTCTGCCCCTTTTAGTTTGATGATGCCCGCTAGGGCACCAGTATAAAAGCGCCGGTTTCAAAACCTTCGCTCTCTCTATATAGTTTTCAGCAACTACGAGCCACATGGGGTAGATTCTATCTAAACCCTCTCGTGGGGCTCCGCCCCCTTACATTACTGTAAGTTCTTTACAGCATGGACTATCGCTAGTCTCATGTCTGTACTCTTTTATGTTATATTTGTATCTTTCATGAATGTGTCTATCTTTATTTGTGTAACTCTGTTTACCTTTTTATGAACGTTGTATTCTACTGTTATCCATGTGCTGTTGTATTAAATGTTTGTCTATTAACCTTTGTCGGAGTTATTTGTATTAAAGCATGTTGAACCTTAATCCTTTCCTTACAGTTCGAATAACGCAGATAATACTAATCATCAAGCCTCATCTCAAACATTCAGATGCATTTTTATATTTGTTCTTATTTAGTTTCGTTAGTCTTTATAACAATATTTTATTACATTAAAACTTGAATAGGGGGGCGCATACTTTTGTTAGTTTGATTAATATTTCGTATAAAAACAGGAAACGTCATCAGGATGAAGAATTATCGCCTGCAAGAGATTACTCTGTACAACAAACTCTCCTCGAGCCATCGCGACAGTGGGGCACCTAGGAAGCGATTCAAGGACTGCTTCAAAAATTCCCTTGGAGCCTGTCACATCCACCATCGCTAATGGTCCTTCCAAACTGAGAATCATGACGCTTAGCATCTCATCACCAGATGTTGTTGCCTTCTTTTGAAAATACAGGGACACGCTCATGGTCAAAAGACACTGGAGAAAGAATCGTAACTTGGCTCAATAAAACCGTGTCCAATCCTTTAGCTGCAACCACTGTGACCATACCTACCTGACCCTCACGGATGAAATGTTTCATTTGATCTTCGTATATATATATATATATATATATATATATATAAGATTTTTGGATGTTTGTTTATTTTTAGAAACGTTGCTGAATAAAGTATATATTAAATTTTTACTTGAAGGCACTTACAACGCATGTATCGCATAAAATTCGATACTTTTTCTTATAGAAAATGAAATTGACAAGTGTAATCCCGGCAAAGGATCGCGCGGTGTGTAGAATGTCGTACAGACTGTTTCGACTTTATTAAGTCTCATCAGCGACATATACTAACGCTATATGTCGCTGATGAGACTTTATAAAGTCGAAACAGTCTGTACGACATTCTACACACCGGCGATCCTTTGCCGGGATTACACTTGTCAATTTCATTTTCTATAAGAAAAAGTATCGAATTTTATGCGATACATGCGTTGTAAGTGCCTTCAAGTAAATTTAATATATATATATATATATATATATATATATATATATATATATATATATAAGTGTATTTTGGCATCCTTTTTTCTTTTAAACATGTTTCGTTAAACTGTACTGACGATTCATGTTGGACGAGTTTTTGTTCGATCCTTTCTAATTTTCTGGCCATCTTTTAAATGTCAGGGTGGAACTGGTGTAGGAATCCACCAAAGGCTTCATTACGAGCGTTTCGGCATGTCCATCTGCCATCTTCAGGTATGAAACTGATGGGATGTTTCAGGTGTCACGTTTTAAAACCAACGAGCAGTAACGTAGGAATTGGTAGTGGGAGGTAGTAAGAATTGGTAGTGGGAGGTAGTAGGAATTGGTAGTAGGTTCAAACAATGATAGAAGTAAAGATTTTTGGAGATGGGGGTCACAAGTTTGTGAGAATGAAAGGGGAATAGTGGAAGGAGAATAAGCGGGAAATTATAAGCATTTGAGAACATGTTGACTTTTTTCGAAGTTTATTTTGTTTAAGGTGGATTTTTTTGTTTGATATAAGAGCTTCGATTATTTGAATTTTTTTTTTTCTTTGTGTAGTGTTTGTGTATTTTCCGTTAAAATGTTACGGTATGTAGAGGGGGCATGAATGTGTTTTAAGGTGTTGATTAATAGAGCTCATATCCGATATAGATGTAGCGTTAATCTGCGGATAATGTGGTTGTCGTGTGGCCAATATACGTGTTTTAACTTTGGAGATGCAGTCTCCTACTGGACATTTAAATTCGTACACGAGATTGGTCTCATTAAGACGAGTTGTTTTGGGGGAGGAGTTGTTGCATGTGACGAGATTGATAGTTTTAAACATTTTGTAGTAGACAATTAGTTTGACTTTTCTGTTGGTCTCAGTGGAAGAAACATTATTACGCATTATTTTTTTTTAGGTTACAACACTCATAAGAAATAATAATTCGACGGATAAGCAACATCAGATAATCAGTATTTACATTTTTGCCTTTAATCTAAGACGATTTGGACGGTCTCATTTTTACCAGAGGGGATTGCGAGATAACTGTCGTACAATTAAGGAACACGAGTATTAATGTAGATATATAAATGAATAAAATAGAACACTTGAGTTATAAATGCATTTTATCTAAGACGATTTGGACGGTCTCATTTTTAACCAGAGGGGGTTGCAAGATGATAACTGTTGTACAATTAAGGAACACGAGTATTAATGTAGATATATAAATGAATAAAATAGAACACTTGACTTTTAAATGCATTTTATCTCAGACGATTTGGACGGTCTCATTTTTAACCAGAGGGGGTTGCAAGATGACAACTGTCGTACAATTAAGGAATACGCGTATTAATGTAGAGATACAAATGAATAAAATAGAACACTTAAGTTTTAAATGCATTTTATCTAAGACGATTTGGACGGTCTCATTTTTAACCAGAAGGGGTTGCAAGATGATAACTGTCGTACATTTAAGGAACACGCGTATTAATGTAGAGATAAAATGAATAAAATGGAACATTTGAATTATAAATGCATTTTATCTAAGACGATTTGGACGGTCTCATTTTTAACCAGAGGGGGTTGCAAGATGATAACTGTTGTACAATTAAGGAACTCGAGTATTAATGTAGATATATAAATGATTTAAATAGAACACTTGAGTTATAAATGCATTTTATCTAAGACGATTTGGACGGTCTCATTTTTAACTAGAGGGGGTTGCAAGATGATAACTGTCGTACAATTAAGGAACACGCGTATTAATGGAGAGATACAAATGAATAAATGGAACATTTGAGTTATAAATGCATTTTATCTAAGACGATTTGGACGGCCTCATTTTTAAGCAGAGGGGGTTGAAAGATGCTAACTGTTGTACAATTAAGGAACACGCGTATTAATGTACAGATACAAATGAATTGTACTACAATTAACGAACACGAGTATTATTGTAGAGATAAGAATTAATAAAATAGAACACTTGAATTATAAATGCATTTTATCTAAGACGATTTGGACGGTCTTATTTTTAACCAGAGGGGGTTGCAAGATGATAACTGTAGTACAATTAAGGAACACGCGTATTAATGTAGAGATAAAATAGGACAATTGAGTTATAAATAGTATCGTCCTGCCACAAATTCCATTCACATCGTACAGGTTAACAACCTCCGAATACGATTTTTTTTCTTGCCTATTTAATCGAGAAAAGTCACTTTTCGCTTAAAGGTAGCAATTTATGGCGTGCATTTGGCATATCCGAATTTCCCGCCTCATTTTCTCCAAAAATCATTAATTAGATCAACGATTGGCTCTTTTTCTTCTAATATCTAGGTTAAACTGCAAGTAACTGAAAGCAAATAGTACGACATCCCTCTTTCTCTTTCACTCTAATAAATAAATAAATAAATATATATATATATATATATATACTTGGGCAAATTCTTTTTTATGCAAACTGTGTTGAACAAGATGGACATTTCATGTCTGACGAATCTCTGTTCGATAATTTCTAGTTTTCTAGTTTCGAGTAGAATATTTTTCTATCTTATAATAATGGAGACTGTGTGTTTGTCTGTCTGTAAACGAAACTATATCACTACTCAAGCCACAATTCCCTTTATTGTTTACGTCACATTATCTATGATTTATTAAACTTCAATTAGTAATAAAATTGTTTGATACGGTTAATACTGTTTTTTATCTACATGCATATGATTATATATATATATATATATATATATGTGTGTGTGTGTGTGTGTGTGTGTGTGAAAGTAAGTAAACAAACAATGTGTTTATTTTTGATATGGCCTTTTTATATGCCCACCTAAATTCGTTAATTATTAACTAATTAATTTTCAAAATTAGGTATGCCTTCAATTAAGCATATATATATATATATATATATATATATATATATATATATATATATATATAGGCTTTGCTTGTTTTTAATTAAATAAACTAACAATATTTATGTTGCTTGATCAAGCCTTTATTTATTAGCCCATGATTCTATCAATTCCGCGCCGATGGGATGACCCGAGAGAGAAAGACTATCCAAAGCCCGAGTTGAATCTAATTTCTGAACTAACTATTCCCACGTCTCTCTGTAACGGGGTCAGTTGGTGTCATCCAAAATGGTAATCATAACCCAACGGTTATGGAAAACTACCCACCACCACTTTTAATTATAACAAACTTTATTTCAAACTAAATACAAGTTGCTCACAATTTATGATTTTCATAAATTGTAACAAAACTAGCATCATGAGAAACAAAGGTAGGCACGACTGGGTTGGACATTTTTTACTATAATCTACTGGAAAGATGTTAGTGGAATATGAAAGAAGTCCAATGTAAATATTTTTGATTCTGAATTAGGATTAATACATTAAAAAATGAAACACCGAGGAAAACATCACTTAATACCTTAATTCATTTATAAGATGTTTTCTTCCAATTAAAAGACAGAGAGACGGC
>CM042169.1:71236705-71239205 GCA_023376005.1 Doryteuthis pealeii
ATCTCGGAGATAAATATTAAAAGAAATCAATTAACAAAAAGAAATAACTGTAATTTTATTCTTTACTTTCTTATTTAACTAAATAGTTAAATTAGAAAAGTTTAGCAAGGAAAGACGGGGGTGGGGTGGAAGAGGAAGCTACAGCTCTTTTATTTTTCGATTATACCACTCTCTGTTTCAAATCATTTTATCTGCATTCTTATTTAGTTTATTTAGACTTTCTAATTTAATATCATATTTTATGACATTAATACTTGCACCCGGAGGGTGCATATATTTGCTAGTAATAATAATAATAATAATAATAATTAATAATAATAATAATAATATTATTATTATTATTATTATTATTATTATTATTATTATTATTATTTAAATTTACCTGTCGTAATCGTAGAATTGAAAATATTTTGACCCAGTAAAATTTAATCTAATCGATTTTTAGAAGAAGCATAATTATTGAACACCTGTAAGGATACCAGCGTGTCTTTTCAATTATTTTTTGGTTTCCTTTATTCACCAGCTCTGGGTTGTTTTTTTTTATTACAGAAGTCTAATTGACAGCAGGTTACACAGGTCTCTAGGACTCTTTTAAGCATCGTAGTTGATTTTAAAAGTTCTGTCTTGTCTCACATTCTGCTCTTGTGGAGGGGTTGATTAAATAGGACAGCTGGCACACCTTAGTATGTCTAATGTAAACTTCAAACCGTTTAATAGTATATTCAACTGTTACTATACAAATTGTAAATAAAATGCTCAAAAAGCTACAATTATTGTATTTTCAAACTGATTTGAGCATAAAATAATCCATCAAGGATTGACATGATGCTATAAAACCAATTATATAATTGCTGGCATATTATTATGATGAGATAGGAACACCATATAATTGCAGAGATGCTGAGAGGTATTTAACCCATAGATGGAACCCTAACAGGTACTGCCACTCCGGGGCAGGGTGGACCAGGGAGCAATGGTGATGAAGGGGTGCTCCACATTCCCCAAACTTCCAAATCTGGAACCTCACCATCAGATAGAGTTTAACGGCTTGTTCAAGTCTTTTCATGTGCAATCTCTCCAATTTGTCGTTTGAAGTATCCATATAATTGTTTTTCTTCCCATTTTCTTGTTTTTATTGTTTTTCAGTTTGTCCATATGTTGTATCTGCTGTTATTGAGCTTAACGATCCCCTTCGGAATTATACCATTTGCAGCGACACTACAGGATATAGATGGCTGTTAGGTTGTGCCTGGTGCTCCAGTGTGATCCTTACAGAGCCCATATTTCTTGTAAGTGTCATATTTGAGGATGTTATTAAAGGCATTAGCCGGGAATAAATTTAAAAAATTACTGTACATATCGCTCTTACAGTGGATCTCAGACCATGAAACATCAAAACCAAACTTAACGCTGATACCAGTGCCTTATTTTTCTTCCCATCTTTTTTCTTGTTTCGTTGTTTTTCTGTTAGTCCATATGTTGTATCTGCTGTTATTGAGCTTAACGGCCCCTTCGGAATGATGCCATTTGCAGTGACACTACAGGATATAGGTGGCTGTTATGTTGTGCCTAGCTGTGTATTCGGTTTTTGATGAGAAATAATATGCTGAAACAGGACGACCTGCTGCTCCAGTGTGATCCTTACAGAACCCAGATTTCTAGTAAGTGTCATATGTGAGGATGTTTTTAAAGGCATTAGCCGGGAATAAGTCTTTGATCTTGGAATGCAATTAAAAAACGGTTCGTGTAGGATTTCAATGCACATGATCTCAGAAACGTATTGTTGGCCTTTGTTTATATATATATATATATATATATATATATATATATATATGAATTAAAAAATAATACTATACATATCGCTCCTACAGTGGATACGTCAAGACCAAACTTAACGCCGATACCAGTGTCGTGTAGGCCCAAAAACTTGAGCACTCTCCGGAGAAAAGATATTCCTATAGAATATAATGATAATAAATATAGCTCTTACAATTGTAATTGAACACAATATTTTCCTTCTTCCAGTTTAAGATTATAATATATATAATATATATATATATATATATATATATATATATATAATCCAAAAATACAGAGAAGAAATCTTCCTTACGACACAAGAGTTTATTTAAAAAACCTGTTGCAGTTTGAGAGCTCTATGTGTGCTCTTAATGTTAGAGTCACAGAGCAAATATATAAGTAAAGAAATGACAAAAGACAGTGATTTAGCATTATAGTCTATAGTATATAGTCTAAAATAGACTATAATGCTAAATCTCTAAGTCTTTTGTCATTTCTTTACTTATATATATGTATATATATATATCTTAAATCAGTCATCAATTTAAAACTGACTAAATAATCCATACATTTCTTTAATAAATAATTAAAGATAGTCCTTTTTATTCATTTATTTATTTACTTATATTTACAGTTGTAAATGTTATTCAAAAATCTTCCAGTTAACTGTTTTCATCTTGATTTAAAAAGTATACATTGT
>CM042169.1:71244205-71264205 GCA_023376005.1 Doryteuthis pealeii
CTTCTCCCTATATATATATATATATATATATATATATGAAAGGTAAAAATGGATATTGAATCCGTACAATATGTAAGAAAGTTTTATAGAAAAACAACAAGATGTTAACAATTTTTGCTGACAGATATCTGTTTCGACATTATGAATATGTCTTTATCAAAGCAACATTGTAAGCGGAAAAACGAAATGAATATATTGATATTCATATACATTTTTGCCACACACTCTTTTGAGCTTTTTATGATAAAAATGCTTAAACATTTTAAAAATAAAATTTATTTTATTTTTAACAACAAATATGTATTTTTTTAAATTAAAAAAAAAAATTCCGGTACTGATCGAGAGCGTTCTGTGCCTTGTAATTACTGATATATTCATTTCGTTTTTCCGCTTACAATGTTGCTTTGATAAAGACATATTCATAATGTCGAAACAGATATCTGTCAGCAAAATTTTTTAACATCTTGTTGTTTTTCAATAAAACTTTCTTATATATATATATATATATATAATATATATATATATATATATATATATATATATATATATACATACATATATATTATATATATATATGTGTGTGTGTGTGTGTGGTAAAAACACACAAGTACACCAGGTACGCACAAGGCTATGAGTCTGCCTGCCTCTTTTGGTTATCTCTCTCTCTCTCTCTCTCCCCTTTTCTCTCTGTCTCTTTCTATCATATGTTTCTCTCTCTCCCTTTTTCATTATCTGTTTGTGTTTCTCTTATAGACTTATAACAAACAAAAACAATTATTAATGCACACCGTGTTATTTTGCAATGACAACAGTAAAATATATATATATATATATATATAATATATATATATATATATATATATAGTTAATACCTTGTTAGTATTGGACAAATAAAATAAATAAACAGGGAAAAATTTTAAAATCATCATAAGTACACAAACACGAAACACGAGACTCAATGAAGACAAATAGGGACGCCGGTGATTGATGAAAGGAAAGGGAAGAACGGAAAACGGGTCACGTAGGCACGAGTCATGTGGGAAAAAACTGTCCAAATATTTTCAAAATTGAACATTTCTGATGACGACCAATCACCTAAAGGTGAGGCTCCGAAACCATTGGTAAAATGGACTCTTAAATGTATTGTAAACTATAATTAAATATATATATATATATATATATATATATATATATATTATATATATATAAATTTCCTTAAAAACAGAACGAGCTCTCTCCAAAAGCCTTTGCATATGTACATTAGTATGCATTTATTAGTGTTCTCTTTCGCTAGTTGGAGCGTGCTGATAGCCCGGTATTTCATTCACAAACACGTGTTTCGACTAATCAAGTCTCTTTAGTGCGGCTAGACATTTTGTGAGCTACCTTCAGCAGCTTTAGAAATCCGATCGTTTCAGCAGCAGTCGTACAGCTTACCCTCACGGCTATCATCACCCACAGAATATGAAGGGGATTTTAACTGTTTTAATACACACATATATATGTATGTAAAGGCCACCATAGAGTGCTCCATCCCAATGTATAGGAGAGCTTTGCGTTTACGCTTTAGTTGGCGGCCATCAGCGAGATCCTCTTCCAAAGTGCTTAACCCCAGGGGGAAGCGGAGCGTATATATATATATATATATATATATATATATATATATATATATTCAATTTTAACTGAGGAATTACATCAACTTGGTTAATATAGAGTGGGGTCCTGAGGAGATCATTTTTTGATTGAAACCATGGTAGACCCATTATTTTCCATCTAACAATAATTTTATCAGTATATATATATATATATATATATATATATATATATATATATATATATATATATATATATATATATATATATATATATATATATATATATATGTCTGTGTGTCTGTGGTTCGGAGGGTATATACTGAAATGGTTTTCCTTTGTCTTCTTGCTGTATTTTTTAGGGGTGTCGGGCGTGGAGGAGGCATCATCAATACACCATCTATATTTAGTCAACTGGCTCATCTCTTGGGTTCATCTACTGTTCTTAATTATTTATTTATTGTTAATTACCCTCTTCAACCCGACAGAAGATGCTTTACTTGCCGACCTCTGACCTCTGACTTTTGCTCTCAAAATAATCTTCTCGAGTGCCTTTACAGATTTAAAGGCTTCAACTTTCTTGGCTCAAGTCCCGTTGAAAGCACTGTTAAGAAGCGATGAGTCTGTTCTGGGCGACTGTTTAAGTAACGGCAGGTGCTATAATAACAAAATGAGTGGATTCGGTATTAGATGACCCGAAACGGGTTGACATGCCGTAAAGCAAAAAAAAATCTACGTTCAAGTTACGTTGAAAGCATCGGTTCCCGCTAAGTTAATGAAGTTAAGCTGCCACGGGCCTATTCAATATTTAGATGGTTGATCATTAAAGCAATAGTATGTACTGTAGGCAACGTGATATTAAAATGACTTGATTCGGCATTGAAGGTATAAGGATGGTGCAAAGTTATACATACTTTGGATACAAATAACTCCGACAAAGGTTAATAGACAAAACATTTAATACATACAGCACATGGATAACAGTTGGTACAACGTTCAAAATAAAGAGTACACATAAAAAGGGGTACACAAATCAAGATAAGACACATTCATGAATGATACAGATATAACATAAAAGAGTACAGACATGAGATTAGCGATAGTCCATGCTGTAAAGAACTTACAGTAATGTAAGGGGGGCGGAGCCCCACGAGTGGGTTTAGATAGAATCTACCCCATGTGGCTCGTAGTTGCTGAAACTATAAAGAGCGAAAGTGTTTGAAACCGGCGCTTAAATACTGGTGCCCTAGCGGGCATCATCAAACTAAAAGGGGCAGACAACTCCACCAGGCGAATACAAACAAATGATACAAAAAATCCATTTCCTAGTAACTAGGAAATGGATTTTTTGTCCAAATATAAATTACTAGATAAAAAAGTGACCCGTTGGGTCACCCATTAAGCTCTCGCTAGATGAATGGGATTAGGAAAAAGAGACTGTTCTTAGATGCTTGGCCATTTAAGCAACAACAGGTACTGTAAGCAACCTGATATCAAAATGACGTCATTCGGCATTAAATAACCCGAAAAGTGTTTATATGCCGTAAAACATAAATATCCAATAAGCCACGCAGAAAGCATCAGTTTCTGTTTGATCACCACTTAAATACGAGGGTGAGTCAAAAAGTAATGCCATTTTCTTTATTTAATGTGAAGATTTTTTTTTCATAAAACTAACGCTTACGTTGGGACCCTTACGAGGCTGGAAGGAAAAATCCGACGAGTAAGACCCAACTTGCCGATCGATAAAGTTCTCGTTCTGCATGACAATGCTCAACCATACATAAGCATCGGGACAAGGGATAAAAATCGCTTAATTCGGGTGGACAACTTTATCGCATCCTCCATACTCACCAGATTTAGCTCCTTCAGACTATCATCTCCTCGGTCCCATGAAAGAGAGTCTGAGAGGCAAACATCATTCCGGTGACGAGGAACTGAGATCTGTAGTAAAGAAGTGGTTCAAAGAGCCATGTATCTTTGAGGTTTAACACAGATCCTCAACGATACGTGGTTCAAATTTAACTGACCTGAAAAATATATTTTTTTAAAGATAAAATAACTGATCCCTTATATATCACAACACTGAAAATTTCATAAAATTCGGTTAATTCCCTGATTTTTGGTATTTTATATTTTATTTCGATAGTGGAATTTAGGTCTTAAGTTCGGTTTAACCAAAATATTTTAATAAAATCTGTTAAAATATATTGTAATTAAAGAGACTAGCAAAATAAAAAACGGCCCCCGGGCGATGTAAAAATACATTTTTGAAACGTATTACCTGAGGGGTGGGAGTTAAAAAATTCAATGTCACCGAGTTTCTACCCTAAGTAAGTAAAAGCATCAAATTAATTAAAGGATTAAAAAATAAATCAATTTGAAATGTAAACTTCAAATATATATTAAAATAAATCAAACTACATATGTAGATATATAATACCAGTCATGTATTTATTAAAACTTGTTTAAAAAAACAATGAGGGCTGTCTAATGTTGCATGTTCAAATTTTGAGTGTATTTATTCTATGTTATGACGATTTTGGGTAATGTGACGTAAGCAGTGACGTAGTTTTTGTAAGAGACAAAAACCGGAAGCGAATCTCCATTATTAATAAATTATAACTTTCCAGCATTTTAAAATGTATTTATTATTAGAATGAATATGCGACTCTATACAGGGACCAGTCCTGTCATTGCTTTCACGTTCAGGTTGGTTGGTTGGTTGGTTGGTTAGATGTTACAAGTCAACCTTTGTTGGTTTAGTATTATTGGGATTGTTTGGACTATTTTCCTCATTTTTACTGCTCTCTGTACAACGTTTCAACCGATGTTATGACGATTTTCGGTAATGTGACGTAAACAGCGACGTAGTTTTTGTTACAGACAAAAACCGGAAGCGAATCTCCATTATTAATAGATAAAATAAAAAGTATGAACTTATTTTGCCGATATTCAGTAAATAGGTAAGATAGGTCGTAACCGGAGGCAGGGGGGGGGCATGTCACGTGAGTGTGTCGAGATCAAATTGACCGAATGACTGAAAAGAAGAAAATATTGTGGACGACTGCATTTCGATTTCTGTCATTTGTGAGTTCATTCTACACTATTCCCGAACACATCCCGCGTTCCATTTGGTGACCTCGGGTCATCGAATTGCATTAGAGGTGCAAACAGCCTATGTCCGTTCCGCCAGTTATCAGCAGGTGCAACAGAGCATACGCATGCGCCTGTTGTTGCATCTGGGTTTAAGATTAAATGTAAAAGAAAGAAAGAAAGAAAGAAAGAAAGTGAGGAAGAAAGAAAGGAAGAAAGAAAGAAAAAGGGTAAGAAAGAAAATCAATCTATCTATCTCAGTCGTTTCTTATCTATCTATATATCTATCTATCTATCTCTCTATCTATTTCAATCAATTCTTATAAATCTATCTATCGCAGTCGTTTCTTATCTATCTATCTCTCTCTCTCTCTCTCTATATATATATATATATATATATATATATATATATATATATATATATATATATATATATATATATATTTCAATCGATTCTTATCCATCTATCTATCTCAGACTATTCTTACCTATCTATCCCAATCCGTTCTTATCTATCTGTCTCTCCCAGTCTGTTCTTTATCTCTCTCTCTCTCTCTCTCTCTCTCTCTCTCTCTCTCTCTATCTATCTCTCTATCTCGGTCTGATCTTACCTATTTATCTATCTCAATCTGTTTCTATCTGTTTCAGTTTATTTTTTTTTATCTATCTATGTTTCCATGTATCTCAGTCTGCTCTTATATATCTATTAATAATGGAGATTCGCTTCCGGTTCTTGTCTGTAACAAAAAGCACTAATACACCTGGGAAAAGTATGAATCTAACTACCGCCCCTCTTTCTCTCTAGCTCACACACACACTCTCTCTCTCTCTCTAGCTCACTCTCTCTTTCTTTCTAGCTCACTCTCTTTCACTCTCTCTCTATCTAGCTCATTCATTCTTTCTAGCTCACTCACTCTTGCCCTCTCTCTCTCTCTCTCTCTCTCACTGTAGCTCACCCTCTCTCTCTATCTCTCACTGTCTGTCTGTCTGTCTGTCTCTCTCTCTCTCTTCTCTATATATATATATATATATAATGATTGTGTCTTCTTTACGGGGAAAAACGCCATCGCATCAATCCTTCAAAAAGCGCTCCCAGGTATGTATGTAGTTCCTTAGGCCAACTTTACCCTACCAATCCGATCTGCATATGTGACAAATAAAATTATATATATATAATATATATATATATATATATATAATGTGTGTGTGTGTGTGTGTGTGTGTGTGTGTGTGTGTGCGTGCGTGTGCGTGTGCGTGTGTGTTTGTGATTAAATTTCATCCCAGAAACTCCGTACAGTGTTCCATGCCTAAAATGAAGAGCAATATCATGATATATTTAAAGTATAATGACACATCAGGATAAAAACTCATGACTTTTCCGCTGTTAGATCTCTTGATTAGCAAGTATTCAACAGATCAATATCAAATATACATACATATATACGTATATGATATAATATATATATATATGAATATATTATATGAAAATGGAAATGGACTCCCTCGTCGATTTTCGACGCATGAGGGTTCATTCAATGAACACCCACACAGTGATTTGTTTATAATGGTGAAGGCTTGTGCTGGCCCATCCGCACTTTTTGGCAGAGTCGATAGGAAAGAATTGGTGAACAAGGAATCTGTGCGGCACGTGTATCGCCAACCTGTTGGAGGCCAGATTTTCCAGACTTGAAGAATTAATGTCACATTTCTTCAGCGTTGTCTTAATATAATTTTCCTTTACGTGAAGCTAACAGAATCAATGCGTATTTATACAAATAAACATACATACATCTTTACATACCGTATGTACTCGTGTATAGGTCGATTTATTTATTCATTTATTTATCTGTTTATACCAAAGATAGGGAATCTGTAGCATTTTGATTAGTACAATCTTTACCTTCTTTAAAGTGGTAAATATTTAATTGAATTTGGACTAATTTTTCAACTAAAATTTTAACCTTAAGGTTTTGGCCTTCCCATTGTATTTTTAATTTCTATTTTAGGAAATTATTATTCTCGTGTCGGCTGATGCAATTTCAAGATATATATATATATATATTATATATATATATATATATATATATATATATATATATATATATAAGCAAATATATGCACCCTCCGGGTGCAAGTATTTAAGTTTTAATGTAATAAAATATCATATTAAATTAGAAAGGCTAATGAAACTAAATAAGAATACAGATAAAAAGATTTGAAACAGAGGGGGGTATAATAAAAGATTTGAAACAGAGGGAGTATAATAAAAAATGAAACAACTGAAACTTACTCTTCCATCACTCTCGTCTTTCATTGATATTTTTTCTAATTTAAGTATTTAGTTATAAGAGGAAGTAAAGAATAAAATTACAATTATTTTATCTTGTTAATGGATTTCATTTAAGATTCATTGAAGAGATTTTTGCTTATATTCATTAAAATAAAACCAAACAGTTAGAAATCAATAATACTAAGCACATATTTATTGAATTCGATTTTTTAATATTAATATGCAAATTAGCCTTCCCGTTCACACTGTAAACCGCTATTTTGTTGTATATATAAATATAATTGCATGTTCTGAGTATGTAGACATAGTTAACAGTATTAATAATGTAAGACAATTTTATTAATAATTGAGGTTTAGATAAAAATAAAATCATGGAGAATGTGATGTCAATAACTAAGAGAATTGTGACTTGAGTAGGAATATAGTTTCGGTTACAGACAGAAAAACACACAATCTCCATTATAATAAGATATATATATATATATAAAATGGACTCTCTCGTCGATTTTCGACGCATGAGTGTTCATCTAGTGAACAACCAATACAGTGATTTGTTTATAGTGGTGAAGGTTTGTGTAGGACCATTCCACACTTTTTGGCACAGTCGATAGGAAATAATTGGTGCACGAGGAATGCCACAAACCCAATCAACGACTGACCTAAGGAATTTTGATTTCAGAGTTTTCCCTCTCCTAGAATGGTTACCTACCCAAGGTTAAAATGCCCAGTCTGCCCTACTATTTAACCCATAGCTGGAGGAGAAATATATGGATTCATCCCTTTCCCAAGGGTATTAGCGCTATGCGAAATGCAAACAGCCTTGTCTGGGAATTGAACTCGGGTCGACAAGTCCATTTCCCACGACCCAGATAGATATACCACTTGAGAACACCATCTCAATTCACAAATACCAAGATAATATCGAACAATGTCTGGAAAATGTTTCTATCAATGTGTCTAAATAACAAATAATCTGTCTAAAAAATACACCGCACATATTAACGTGGACGTTTTAGACATTTGCCACGAATGAATCAACTTAAAATTTGATCAGAACAATAGAACTTCATGAATGTTGACAATGAAAAACAATTAGATTTTTGACAATTAGAAAACAATGAATAAACAAAAGGCCTTGTTATATTATTATTCTAATTGGTTTTACCCCCAAGTTGTTGCCAATTTTTTGCAACTGGCATGCTGCGAGGTGATAAAATTGTCAGAACAAAAAAAAAAAAAAGGAAAAAAAAAAGGAAAAAAAAAGAAAAAAACACCTAAAATCCGGACCATATGACCTTTAGGCACCCCTTTTTGATCTCGATTAAGAAAGGACAGGTTTTTCGTTTACACCTACAATATCCAGTTGTTTTAACAGACGATTTTTAGATTTAAAAAAAATTATAAAACTAACCACTAACCCTAAACCCTAACCCCTAACCTGAACCCGAACCCTTAAGCCTAACCACTAAACCTAACCCCTAACGAACAACCGGATATTGACGGTGTAAATGAGAAAAATGCGCATTCTTAATCGAGATCATGCCTAAAGGTAATATGGTCACAAGGTTTCTTGGTTCGACACTGGTCTCCATCAACTCAGCGGATCTTGATTAAGAAAGGACATGTTTTTCATTTACACCGTCAATATCCGGTTGTTTTAACAGACGATTTTTAGATCTAAAATTTTTTTTATAAATCTAACCCCTAACCCCTAACCGCTAACCCTAACACGAACCCCTAACCCTAACCCTAACCACTAACAACAACCGGATACTGACGGTGTAAATGAAAAACATGTCCTTCCTTAAACGAGATCAAAAAGGGGTGCCTAAATGTAATATAGTTCAAAAATCCCTGAACGATCGCCAGACACATTGGTAATAAAGGTTTAAGCAAAGAAACAAGTCTTAATATGAGTTGTAAACATTTGAATTCAATTATTTCGTTGAATGAAAAATCAATAGACGAAAAAGTGGAATGTAAAATAACGCACCTGCACCTACTAAGGTTTCATTGATTAATTAGAGAAATAAAATTCATTTAGATAAGTGAATTTGTTCTTTATACTGAAATAAATTAGATCCGCATGTATACTTCAGAATCATGTGTTTATATATATATATATATATATATATATATATATATATATATATATAAACATACACACATTTATATATATATATATATTATATATATATATATATATATATTTATAAACATATAAACATACACACATTTATATATATATATATATATATATATATATATATATATATATAAACATACACACATCTATCTATTTCTGTATATAAATATATATATAAACATACACACATTTATATTTATATATAGATATATATATATATATATATATATACATACACACATTTATATATATACATATATATATATAAACATACTCACATTTATAGATATACATATATATATAAACGTATATTTATATATATATATAAAGATACACACATTTTATATATATATATAATATATATAATATATATATATATATATATATATATATATATATATATATATAAGTACTATAAAATTAAGATAAGTACTATAAAAGTACTTTCAATAACTCTGTTGATGTTATTTTATTTCCGAAAATATCTAGAATTAAAAAAGATTAAATAAATATAATTTTTAACACATATTGAATTGTAAACAGTAACACTAATGCTGAAACGAACCCTTACCTTAACCCTAACCCTCGGGTAAATATTGCCCAGTTTTTCCCGTTTTCTAGGTTCTTCTTCTTCTTCTTCTTCTTCTTCTTCTTCTTCTTCTATTAGAGAGGATGGTCTTACTTGGTTCTGGTCACTGCTTCTTCTTCTTCTTTCATTCTTTCCTTATTTCTTCTTCTTCATCTTTCATTTTTCTTCTTCTTCTTTTATTCTTTTTCTTCATCTTTCATTCCTCTTTCATTCTTCTTCTTCTTCTTCTTCTTCTTCTTTTCTTCTTCTTCTTCTTCTTTCTTCTTCTTCTTCGATTAGGAGGGTGGTCTTACTTGGTCTGGTCACTGCTTCTTCTTCTTTCTTTCATTCTTTCCTTATTTCTTTCTTCTTTCATCTTTTCTTTTTCTTTATTCTTTCTTCATCTTTCATTCCTCTTTCATTTTCTTCTTCTTCTTATTCTTTTTCTTCATCTTTCATTCTCTTCATTCTTCTTCTTCTTCTTCTTCTTCTTCTTCTTCTTCTTCTTCTTCTTCTTCTTTCTTCTTCTTCTTCTTCTTCGATTAGAGAGGATGGTCTTACTTTTCTGGTCACTGCTCTTCTTCTCTTTCATTCTTTCCTTATTTCTTCTTCTTCATCTTTTCATTCTTCTTCTTCTTCTTTTATTCTTTTTCTTCATCTTTCATTCCTCTTTCATTCTTCTTCTTCTTCTTCTTCTTCTTCTCGTTATCTTTCTCTACAACGTCTTTTTTCTTAAAATATTTCATTAACATATTTTCCCAATTTTTTTTAAATATTTGATAGATATTTTTTTATCATTTGATATATTATTGGTTTCTTACTCCCATTAACTCTCTCTCTCTCTCTCCTCCCCCTCTCTCCCCTCCCTCCCCTCTCTCCCCCTCCCCCTCCCCTCTCTCTCTCTCTCTCTCTCTCTCTCTCTCTCTCTCCTCTCTCTCTTTCCTTCACTGTACTTAAATTGATTAATACTTCTAGGAAAGAATTTTATAAACCCAGACACAATTTAATATTTTATAAATAAATATTTTAAACCCGTCTCCATTTAGCATTCATAGTGATACGATTTCGCCTTTCTGTTATTTTTTTAATGACTAACTTTGTTTTAGTTGCCAATTTCAAACCGATGGTTCGTAATTGTGTCTCTCAAAGCTTTTTTTCAAGAGTCATCATCATTATCATCATGTCGCGCATACAGCACGGGTATCCATGACAATCTTTCGCCAACCTTCCCTATCATTCATTGCACCTGGGAGCTCCTCTGTGGAGCAACCAGCATCCTCACTTAGCTGGTCAATGTAGGTCCTTGCTGGGCGCCCCACACTTGCATGTCTATGTGTTGGCTTCCACAGAAGAACGTCGCTTATGAGTTCATCCTTGCTTCTCCTGTAGTGTCCCGCATGTCTTGTCCGTCTCACTCGGATAGTTTGGGAGATGGGGGGCAGGTGACCGTACAGCTGTTTCCTTGTGGGGTTCTGCTTCCATGCCTTGTTCAAGACTGCGCGCAGCATTCTTGTGCAGCTCCCATCTTATTCTCAAGACGCTTTGTTAGGGTCCAGGTGGTGCAACCATATAGCAGCACCGACACAACCACAGCCTGGAAGAACTGTCGCTTTAGCTTGTCAGGGAGATCGGACCTCCATATGACTGATAATCTATTTGTGGCCGACCATGCCTTTGCTATCCGTGTATTAACATCGCTCTCTGTGGAGGAGATATCACCACCCAGGTACGTGAATTCTTCAGGGAATACTCAATGTTTTTGATCTTGTGTCAGATTAGGCACAGATTTGCAAATAGCTTGAGTTTTCATTAATCTATATAACATATAATCTGGTGTTTCTTTAAAATACGACGATTATCATCCTGCAACACCCTCTAGTTAGATATGAGACCGTCCAAATGAGTATTGTCACCTCAGCTAAATAGATTTTTGTTAACTCGTTTTATTTTATTTGACCCATAGATGGAACCCTAACAGGTACTACCACTCCGGCTCATAGTGGAACTGGGGGTAATGGTAAGGAATTGGTACTCTATACTCACAAGAGAGCCAGAACAGAAGAACGACAATAATTGCAGTTCAGCAATAGCACATAATCACTTTTCTGTGGAGGGGTTTTACCACATTCCATCGGATACAGTATTCTAAGCCCCAGCGACAAGATAGTCCCCCTGTTAAAGATTTTCCTCGAATATCTTAAGAATAATAAGTTAAATAATAGGAAATGCATAGACTGCTATATGGATGTTACATAATGGACATGGCATACACCGTAAGGATTGTTTTAGTTGCCTGATTAGAACGGAAAAGTTTAAATGATGCTGTGTGCATTAGAAGGGAAAAGTTTAAGTGGTCAGATGTCGTGTTTTGGTCAGACGAGCGAATGGTACGTGGCGAAGAGGAGAAAGAAGTGGTGTGAGGTACGAATGAAAATTGAGTCTGGCTGTATGCGTGAACGGAGGAAAACATGAAATGTCTTGCTCTCGGCAGTTTTAATCTGGGGGAAATAAAATACCCATGAATGAAAAGAATTAGCCTTGTGTTATAACTAAATAAAATCCTAATATTAAGAAATTATTTTTAAGATTATTTTTTGACAATTTAATAGAATAGTACATACCAATTACAAAAGCAAAAAAAAGTTTTCAAATATTAATATTATGACATTTTTTTGCACTTTTTATTTCCGATTTCATTAATTTTTCCTAAAATAACTACACCTTTTACGTTATACAATTTCATTGATATAGTTTTTTCAGACTCTTATCTTTATAGAAAAAAAAGTACAACATTTTTGTGGCGTATCATTTTTTTATCTCATAAAATAGAATAGGGGGGGTGATAGACCTCGTAAAATATATTTCCCTAATATATTTTAGAAAAAAACTATTTCAGATGTATTTACATCCAATGGTAAACATTTATGGAAATTTTCGTGAAAATCAGATTATTAATTGATTTTTCATAGAATTTAAAAAAAAAAACCTCTTATCGTAACTTGTTTTTAGCTACGTTAAATTTTAGTTGATTTAACAGTGCAAAAATGAAAACATTGTTTTTCAATCATAATTTTCATAAGCTGAAAGTTTTAAAATCATCAGGAGTTTGTTTAATGTTTTTCTTTCGAATGGAAAAACAAATTTCAAGAAAATTAATAAGGCAAGGTGTCACAGCCCACAAGTTGGTCAAGACTCTAGGATTCCACCATCTCCGGTACAGAGATACGTGTATTAAATATTTCTTCAACCATACATCATCACCCGTGTATAGTAGCGGATATCGTCACTAACCCACTAGCCATGTATGCTAGTAGTCAGCTACTTCAATAACAACAGATACGCGTATACAAAAGATGACTCTTCTTTAAGGGCAGGGACAATGACACTACGACTACGTCAAGCTCGACCGCCCACACACTCTTTTGTTCCCTGACGGAAGTCCCCTCCTTTGTTGTTGTTAGTCTTGTCCAGATGAGTCCTTTGTCAAGTCTCGGTCTTCTCAGTTCAATTTTCCTTTGTTCCCGCGCAAAACAAACAGTCAATCTGCAGTAGGAGCCGTAACGTTAAGCAATGTGGACACGTAAATCTCTCCAGCCAGAAAGAAGTGTGAGACGTAAGCGAGAGGAGAGGGTAAAATAACTAATGTTTTAACACATCTCTTCAGTCCAAAAGGAGAGCGTAGTGTTACAATGAAAATCTGATCTCAGTAATAGTTTTAAGCGACAATTCTTCCAAGCTGTAGTTGTGTCAGTGTGTAACGTAGCGGGTCCATTTGGAAGGAGTGATGACGTCTTAATGCTAGAATACGTAATGTACTCATTGTTTATTCCTATTTTACTTCTTCAAGGCTGGAATATGGCTGTTGGTCTGGTGTTGAGTTGGCTGGCATTCGTTGCAGTTGGAGTCTAGAAAGAAATTGTGATTCACTTGAGGATATCTTGAACTCTAGTGAAACGATGAAGATAAAATAATAGATGTATTAGTATAAACTTGCAGGACCTGTGGATATATCACAGTATGATAATTCAATTATTACAACGTTTGATATGTTTATTTAAGAGCTGTCACATTAGTTCAATATTTTAGAAAAAAGTATAATAAGGTTAATTGAACTCTCTCCCTCCCTCCATCTCTCTCTCTCTCTCTCTCTCTCTCTCTCTCTCTCTCTCTCTCTCTCTCACTCTCTCTCATTCATTTTTCTTTCTTTCTTTCTTTTCATGTTTTTCTTATGTTCGATTAAACAGATCCGCTGTAGTTGCATCGTTAATCTCTCCAGTTAGAAAGGAGTGTGAGACGTAAGCCATTACGACTAGGAGACGGTAAAATAACTAACGTTTTAACAGATCTCTTCAGCTCGAAAGTAGGGTGTAGTGTTACAATAGAAATCTGATCTCAGTGGAAAGATCTCTCTCTCTCTCTCTCTCTCTCTCTCTCTCTCTCTCACACACACACACACACACACACACACACACACACACACATTCATTTTCCTTTCTTTCTTTCATCTTTTCCTTATGTTCGATTAAAACAGATTTGCGTTATCGCTTCCGCGCGCTCAGACCGTCTCTCTATCTTTCCCCTACTTCCTTTCCTCCTTTCTTTCTTATATTTTTTTTTATCCCGGGTCATCTTCATTCCCTTACTTTATAATAAAAAAAACGAATCGTCGATTATTTAGCTGAAGTAACAGCACTCATTAGAAATACGAATTCGGCCGATAAGCAACACCAGATAATCAGGATTTACATTTTTCGTATTTCATCTTGAACGATTTGGACGTTCTCGTTTTTAACCAGATGGTGTTTCTTGCAAAGTGATAACGGTCGGAAGATTAAGGAACAAGCGCATTAAAATATAGATTTCTTTTCTTGAGCAGAAAGCAACCATGCCCATATTAAATGTAGTTTATAGACCCAGACAGACACCTATAAATATTTATGTGTAAATATTAACAGCTTTTTTTTACGCCGAGTATTCCTTTAGGTAATAACATCTCTCTGTTTAGAAGTGAAAGTACTAAACTCTTGCATAATTCACTAACATGTTCATTCGCTTATCTTCCTTTTACTTTCAACTGTTTTGCACTCGGTCTATGCATATGGAAATCTATTGTGTCCATCGAGCATTTCATATTGGAAAGATCCGGATATCATCGTCAGGTTGTCACTTGTTCCCGATACAGAGGTCACAATTCTGGGGTTTCAATTTAGTCGGTCCTTAATCACGATTTTTGTCCATTGAGCATTTCATATTGGGAATATCCATAGACCATTGTCAGGTTGTCACTTGTTCCCATACACGGGTCATAATTCTGGGGTTTCAATTTAGTCGGGTCCTTAATCACGATTTTTGTACATTGTTCATTTCATATTGGGAAGATACATAGACCATTGTCAGGTTGTCAATTGTTCCCATATACGGGCCACAATTCTGGGGTTTTAATTTAGTCGGGTCCTTAATCACGATTTTTGTCCATTGAGCATTTCATATAGAGAATATCCATAGACCATTGTCAGGTTGTCACTTGTTTCCATACACGGGTCACAATTCTGGGGTTTCAATTTAGTCGGTTCATTATTCCCGATTTTTGTCCGTTGAGCATTTCATATTGGGAAGATCCATAGACCATTGTCAGCTTGTCACTTGTTCCCATACACGGGTCACAATTCTGGGGTTTCAATTCAGAGCTGGGTCCTTAATAGCCGTTTTGTCCATTGATCATTTCATATTGGGAAGAACCGTATGTCATCGTCAGGTTGTCACTTGTTCCCGATACAGGGGTCACAATTCTGGGGTTTCAATTTAGTCGGGTCCTTAATCACGATTTTTGTCCATTGAGCATTTCATATAGGGAATATCCGTAGACCATTGTCAGGTTGTCACTTGTTCCCATACAGGGGTCACAATCATAGGGTTTCAATTGAGAGTGGTTTCAATTTAGAGCCGGGTCCTGAATTGCCGTTGTTATCCATTGAGCATTTCATAGTGGGAAGATCCATATATCATTGTCAGGTTGTCACTTTTTCCCATACTGTGGTTTCAATTGAGAGCTGGGTCCTGATTCGCCGTTTTTTCCATTGAGCATTTTATATTGGGAAAATCCGTATATCCTTCTCAGGTTGTCACTTGTTCCCATAAAGGGGTCACAATCCTGGGGATTTAATTTAGAGCAGGATCCTTAATCGCCGTTTTGTGGAGGAAAATATTTTGTCCAAAATTTGCTCTAATTTATAATGTTCTTGGTAACAGCAAACTTTACTCACTGCTTGTGGAATTCACTACGCTCTAATGGTGTGACGATCAAAAACAATCTGTCTCCCTGACTACTTGATGGAAAAGAACTTTATCTGTCTCGCCCTGACTACTTGATGGTCACTGATTCCCTGGATCGAGACATCGTCCTCTGTATTTATCCAACGAACATTAAAATGCCATTAATCTTAATTCTTGTTGTTTTGGTACTCCAGATCTGATAACCACGTGTTACTTTCTCATCTTAAACTTTTGATTCCGGTTACTTAAAAATCCTTCGACTTGATTTAACCTGATCGTCTTTATCAACTTCACAGGGCACTCCTTCATGGATGACCGCTACTGTCTAGGATTTTAATCATTTACTCCGTTTGAGTGTGGGATTGATCTAATTTTTGTTGACCCGTAAATGATATTTCCGGTTGACCGGGTCATTTTCCCCTATCCTGTCATAAGTTAGTACGAGTGGAATCCTCGTGGCGTAAAGGCTTACGTGCTGGACTGCAACATCGTGGTAAGCGAGTTCGAACTTCAGTCGCGTATTAAATTCACTTTTTAACTGATACACTAGGGAAAGGTGGGAAAACCCCATTCCTCCAAGCCATGGGTTAAATAGTACCTCCGCCGTTCTTTTATAACGATGGCTTTGCGATTAAATAACCCAGGAACGTTGATATGTCATTAAATAAAGAAACCGAACTAAACTAGTTTTCACGGAATGAATAATGTCTTTGACATAAAATAACCCAACACGCTTTGGCATGCCGTAAAATCCGACCAACCAACACACATAGTATCCACCAAAATACTAAAAGGAGAGACAACAGCAACTCCAGCAATCATCACACTTCGCTTGCAGTCAGTGCAACAGACATTGCAATTCAAAAATTGGCCTGTTCAGCTACTCGCGCAGATGCAGTTAAAAATGAACACTACGCCATCGTCTTTAACAGATGGAAGGATACCAATGACCCTTCTTTTTAAAAGAACCCGCAAAGATGCATATAGATTAAATTAGAATTACAGTTATTTATTTCCTGTATAGCATTTCTCCGTTAATAATACAATCATTTTCAAAGATCAGATTAAGATGCAATTTGTCTCAATTATGAGATGAGGTTTGATAATTTGTATTATTTTAGTTTTTTTCGAACTGTTGTCCTCATCTTTATTGTTAGACAGTTCTCGATTGCTACAAGAAATACCTGATGAGATAACTTTATCGAGAAAATCGCATCAAAGTTCGCATGTCTCATTTAGGAAAAATATCATTCAATTCCGTACATGTATTTTACTGTTGTCCTCATCTTTATTGTTTTATACACAATGTTATGGCTGGTCTGAATTTTTTTTAGATGAGGCTTGATAATTTGGATTATTTGGATTTTTCTGAGGGTTGTCTTCATCTTTATTGCTTGACAGTTCTCAATTGCGACAAGAATGACATGAAGAAAGACGAGGGAGGTTCATCGGCTGAAACGTTATGTATCTAGCAATAGACATTAACACAACACTTCGAAAAACTCAAATAATACAAATTATCAAGCCTCATCTAAAAAATATCTGAAGAGGGGTTACATAATTATTATATTCTTAATATTTATGTACATTAGTGTAGAAATCAAAATGGCTGTTATAAGTTGTAGCCCACGGCATTGAAGGATGAGTGACAAGGCTTGACCTCATCCTGATCCTTTCCGGTGTATACCGTGAGAATCAGTGGAGGAGACCCTCTTCCGGTTTAGATAAGAAATACATTTTAGTCAGTCGGCGAGAAACCACGATGGTGGTGAGTCGTGTTATACACGCTCCGATTCGATCTGCGCAGGTAGCCTGGTGGGGATTTCGAAATAAAATGTGATCTAAGTAAATCAAAGTCTTGTAAAAACTACCAATGACACAGGGCTTCTGATAAAGAGAAATCCCCAATGGAAGACCAGATACGAATTCCCCAAGAGATCTCCAGACGCTAGAAGAGACCTAGAAGAACTTAACATATCAAAGACGTCAGAAGAAGAATAGAAGAATAGAAGTAAGTAAAGAAGTAAAGGGTATACAACAGAGGGGTGGAGGAAATTTCGACCGAAACGTTGTGTATATAACAATTAAGATGAGTACAACAGTCCGAGAAATCCATATAATACAAATCATCAAGCCTCAGCTTAAAAATAAGAAAACAAAAAGCTGAAGAAGGCCCGATGACACAACGGTCAAAACGTAGTGTATATAACAAGAAAGATGGGGACAACAGTCTCAAAAATCCGAATAATTCATATCATCAATCCTCATCTAAAAAAAATGATTAGAAAAACCTGAAGAAATCCGGAGGCCACATCGGCCGAAACGTTGTTTATATGGCAATAAAAATGAGGAAAACAGTCCGAAAATCAAAATACTACAAATTACAAACCTCATCGCAAAAAATAGGTAAGAAACAATTGAAGAAGGCCGGAGGTCGGATTAATCGAAACGTCGTGCTTATAACATCAAAGATGAGATCAACAGTCCGAAAAATCCAAATAATACACATCATCAAGCCTAATATCAACAATACAGACAAGAGACACCGGAGAAAAAGCTTTATCTAAAAAATTCAGACAAAAAAAAAACTGAAGATGGCTGGAGGACACATCGGCAGAAACGTTCTATATATAACAAAGAAAATGAGGACAATACTCATGATAATCCAAATAATGCACATAATCATCATCTAAAAAATTCATAAAAGAAACACATGAAGAAGGCCGAAGAGCACAACGATCGAAATTTTATGTATAAAACTATTGTGGGGTTATTTTCGTATTTGCCTGGAGAGTGGTCTGCCCGTTTAGTTAGGGGCCTCGGGTGTATTTAAGCGGCTGATTTGAACTTCTCACTCTCTTTCCCTGCTTCTCAACCCACGAGACACTATGGGTTAGGCTCTGGTCTACCCCCTTCTCGTTGGGGCCTCGGCCCTCAATGCCGGGACTTGTCACTGTAAGTGATTTATACAGCATGGACTATTCTTAGTCTCATGTCTGTTACTTTTATGTTTATCTTTTTTACATGTAACTATATATTACTTATGTATGTATGTTTATGTACACCTCTATGTATTATGTACCCTGTTAATTCTTGTGCTGTTATATAAAATGTTTTTTCCTTCAACCTTTGTCTGAGTTTGTTTGTGTTCCAACGAGTTATGACTTTGTCATAACCTTTGAATCCTACACTATAAAGATGAGGACAACAGTCCTAAAAATCCAAATATTATTAAGCAAGATACTGATATTTTGTTCTATTTATTATATTGAAAGTACCGTGATGTCATCTGGATGTATTCAGATGTCAAGAATCGTTTCGTCACAGAACTTTCTTAAATAGGATTTTTAAAAAAAATTATGTTATCATTACGAAGTTTTCATCATATTCTTTTCCTATTTATCGGGTTCTATGTATGTGATGATCAAGATAACATTTAATAAATTCCAAAAGACATTTTAGAATTTAAACTTTTTTTATTTAATTGCGAATGTTGGTTACTGAAGTTTTGTCGCCATAAAAATCCACCTCAATGAAAGAAAGTGTTTACAATTATTAAATTATTGTACCTTTCTTTTTGTTTTTTGTAGTACGTTAGCTTGATCATGTGAAATATTACAGAAATCTCGTATTTGTTTTATGGCTTTCACATGCATTATGAGTGTTGATTCGATTATTTATAACTAAAAATACTTCAATATTTGTATGAAAATGCGCGTACGACGAAGACGGAATTAATACACAGGAAATAAAATTGTAGTAACACTAACGTGCACTTGTCAACTCCCATTTCTTAATATTTGTGTATTATTCAATATAAATATATATATATATATATATATATATATATATATATATATATATATAAAGAGAAAATTTGAAAAAAAAAAATAATAATTGTGTTGACCGTATTTTTTATAACGAGGTAATCGTTTAAAAGAAATGAATTAAATTATATATATATATATATATATATATATATATATATATATATATATATAAATGATTAAATTGATTTATGTTACATCCACGAAA
>CM042169.1:71266705-71269768 GCA_023376005.1 Doryteuthis pealeii
ACACTTATGCAGACCAATGCAAATACACTGGTACGCACTAGCACACACCTACTTATGTATCATCTATCTATCTATCTAATCTATCTATATATATATATATATATATATATATATAATGTGTGTGGTGTGTGGTTGTGTGTGTAAGTGTGTGTGAGTGTGATGCTGCGTGTGATGTGTGTGTGTGTGTTTGAATTAAGAAAATTGACAAGGATGAAAGACTGCTGAAAAAAATACCTGCATATATATATAATATATATATATAATATATATACTATATATCATTTGCAACAATATTTATATATAATTATATATATATAGATATAATATATTTAATTATATATATATAGATAATATATTCGATAGACTTTATTGCGATAACCACGCATCTAGTTAAGAATCCGACTTCCAAGCGATACGTCACGTCTTCCAAGATGAAATTGCAAAAAATGTAAAATCATTGATTATCTCGTGTTGCTTATACACCAGCAATTCTTTATTCTGCTGTGATATATCCCTCTGATCTTTCTTAGCAAATTAATGGTCGCATTCCGTGTATCTACTCGCATGCACATCGAGCACACGACGTAATAATGCGTGACTTATCTAGCAAGCAACGCCATAACACTTCATGCAGACCTCACTCATGTCGATGCTGCCTCGAACTGTCCTCACTCATCCGTATGCTTATCTCGTGATGACATCGCTCACGAACCTTATATCTACTCCTTCATCACAATCGCCATCACGCATACTATCTCTGTGCGTGACGATCTAACTCACTTACATGTCATCGTAGAGGCATCATACGACGCAGCTAATTCACTGTAGTGCTGTTGGAGCTCCGTCGACTATTTCTATATTATTATCCACTACTCTGTAGCTACAGTATCGACTCATGGACGCGTTGCTCAGATCACTGCGTGTGCTTCTCGCAGTCACTGGTGACTTCTATCATATTATCCGCGAATACGTCGCCGCAGCCTAATAACTCTGTCACACGTGCCATATATCAGCCTCTCAACCTGCACAGTCAGTCCGCATCTAAGACCATTCTGACTCGAAGCATCTGCACAGATGCCTTATATATCCTTCTCAGATATATATGCCTTACGTGACTCTGGAACCTCTCTCGTAACGCGCAGGGTTAGCTTATACGCTGTAACGGTGAATCTGCCAATTAAGTCCCTTTCAGAGAACTCAACCATAAGTCAATGGGAGTATATATATAATAAATAAGTAATCCACAGACACGTGTTCAAGTATCACCTTTCAATCTATGTGGCTATACCATAACAGCTACCTCTGCGGGTTCGAGACCCGAATGAACTTTTCGCGATGTTCACCAAACCTTTAACCATGTACATTTTTGCATCTCAGAGTAGGCTGCAAATATATATATTTATATACTAATATTTAATATATATATATATATATATAAGTTTTAGAGTAATTGAAATGAGATCCGACGGTATAAGTACTAGATAAAAAGGATATGGAAACACACAATGCTGCTTAAGAATTTTAAAAAATCATAGCCCCATCATAATATATCTCACGACAAAAATCTCATCCATCCCAGACTTATCCGCGTATACCACGCTCGTACTCCACCACATAGTGCTCCATACTCCGCTACTAATATCAATCCTGACATAAGACAGGGAATATACTACCATGCTCACATCAGACTACGGCGTAGCTATCTAGCGTCTGTGTCAGCCCATGTCTTCCATCCGCGTGCGTGCGTGCTCGACTATAGATAATCATACCAAGTTAGTCACGCCTGACATTGATGATCCATTCGATACATATCTATATATAGATATCAATATAATATATAATATATAATATATTATATATATCTATATATATATTTCCGTTGTGTGTTTGTGTTTGAATTAAGAAAATTGGACACGGATGAAAGAGTTGCTGAAAAATACCCCTGTTACTATCTATATATCTATATTATATATATATAAGAAAGTCTTCGGGTGGCCTAAGTCGCGTATCAGCCTTTCAGTAAGAGTATATCCCCTCTTCAATACTCTAGACCAAGAGATTGTTTTTGCGTCTGAGTGGAGCTCCACACCTACCATCAGCTCCTCCTTTAGTGCACGGATCACCGTCCTACTCATACGCTAGTCAGCGAGTCGATATATATATATATAATATATATAATATATATAATATATATTGCAACACCCTCTAGTAAGAATCAGACTGTCCAAAATCGCCAAGATTGAAATGCAAAAAAATTGTAAATCATGGATTTATCTGTTGTTGCCTTATACACAGAATTTCTTATTTCTTTGTGAATTTCTTATCTTAGCTAAATAATGCGTCCATTCCCGTTTTATTATAAGAAAGAAACGCAAGAAAAAGGACATCTACATAGAAAAATATAATAAGAAAGAAAGAAAGAGGATAGGGGAAAGATGGAGAGAACATATGAGCGCACGAGAAGGATAACGTCAATCTGGTTCAATCAAACATAATAAAAAGGTAAAAAGAAGAAGAGAAAGAAAAAAGGGTGAGTAAGTGAGAGAGAGGGAGAGGGACAGAGTGAGAGAGAGAGGGACGGGTAAACCAAGATTATTATACTTTTTACATATTGAACTATATGCAATAGCTCTTAGGGAAACATATCAAACATTGTAATAATAAAATTATCATACTATTGTATAACCAAAGGTCTTGCAAGTAATCTATACATATGCAAAGGGCCGTTTGTGTAAAAACAATTACCGACGGAGTAAATATATATACACATTCACTATCAACATACCTTACTTTTTGAGCCAAAATAATGAAGATTTTCATTTATATTTTTTAAGATGGAAAATAAACAAAATTTGATGATTTATAACAACATTGGGTTTTGTTTGTTCTGCATTGTATATTTTTAAATAGAGACAGTAATTTTCATTTCAGAATGTCTTGATCAACGCAATTTTTACGTAGGGTTCTAATGTGGGAACGTTCAATAAGATCACGAGACTACCTGTTTAACTCCTCCCCCTCATTCTCAAACTAGGCAACGCCGGGTAGCAATCTCTTCTCTTT